>JAWNZC010000243.1:300000-724331 GCA_035771165.1 Paragorgia papillata | reverse complement strand
AACTTCACGAAATGTTACGAAGAGAATATTGTTTTGACTATGTTTGTGCTGCCTACGCAAACAAAAATAAGCGCATGAAAGTCAGTGTAATGCCCGTAAGGAGCGTTAAGAGAAATTTAAGATTGTAAACAAAAGCTCAAAGGTGTTTATTTAGTGTCTGAAGCGAACCTGCCCGAATTAGTTGTACTTGAAAGCTTAAACATTTCGCTTACTATAGCTCAGAGGCTTTATAAAATTTACGGAGAATGGTATTATGAATATGTTCTTTGGTCGTGTATAATAAAATCTGTGCGAAAAAGCTTTTAAAAAAGCACAAGTGTCGGCGAACATGTATCTATACGGATAATAATATTTTACGCGGATCGGACTTTGTTACTTCAGCTTCATTTATTCCAGGGCAGTTGACGCTTTTATTTCATGTACTGCTAGCTGTATTCATATCGCGTTTCACTAGTTACAACATCATCTTCATTCTATTCTACGGCAAAATTTTCTACTAAAAACTATATATATAGCAAATAGGGTGTTTTTTTTTTTTTTTCGAAATATTGGATGTTCAAACGGGTCAGATCAAGGTCGAAGGTCAGGTTTCCAGATATTGGAACTAATTATGCAGTGATTGTCTATTTGTTGCTATAGTATAAAAGTCATTTGTCTTTACAAACCTGCGCATGAAGTTTGTCCAGTGAAGAATATTAACATCCAAATTTGTCGTTTTTATTATAAAACCATATATATTAGAGTTTCGCCACTCCGAAGAGGGATACAAAAATAAAATCTATCACAAGACTAGTTTCATCAGTGTCGTTTTGTCTTAGGAAAAGCATTTCCGCGATTCGTACCGAAAACAACAAAACTAGCACACTGAGTAAAACGTGAAAAATAAACAATCTAGTTGTTCAGTTAGTTTCGTAAAATATTCCATAATGACGTTTAACACATTCGCAGGGGCGGTGTTTAGACTACGTGTCACTAAGTCGCGCGACCGAAATGAAAATTTGACTCGTGAATATATATATTTTCGTTGTTACCTACGTTAAAAAATTTACAAATAAAAATCCTGCCAAAATAAATAAAAAATAATTATCTAGTAATCTACAGTTCAGGCCAGAAAAATTTCCCCGTTGGCGTTTTCCCGTTTTCTTTTACGCGCTTTCTTTATGCAGAGGTACGGGGGGTGGAGATTTGGAAAGCTCATAAGCAATCCCAATTTGCGAGTTTTTTATTGGGCGAAATCCAAACACGAGGTTAAAACCACGAGGGTGTATCAAGGGACGAGGACGATACGAAGGGCAAGAGCGATTAAGCCGGTAAGAAAAATGGTTATTTAATTTTCGCTAGTTAACTCATTACATGTAGTTATCTAACAAAGATGTTGTGAACTGTCGGACTTTTTTTTGTTTTGTATATACTGCGCATGCGCTAGTAGATACATTGCGTGTCGTGCGGTGTAAGTTAAGTTTAAGTTTTACCAGGGTTTAAGTATTAAGGGTTAAGTTACAGTTTTAAGTTAAGTTAAGTTAAGTTAAGTTAATGTTAAGTTAACAATAGGAATTACTTCGGAGCCAATGAGAAATTGCAGGGTTAATACGACTAATGTACCGGAAAAAAATTAATATTAGCGGGAAGATGCCTTCGGAGCCAATGAAAATGCAGAGTCGGCACCAACCCAACTCTTACGAGTGATAGCCATAATAGTTTGCCACGAATCTAATAGTTCGGGCTTGGAGTTGAGCACTGAATTGGACGAATAGGAAATACGATTGATGAAACGACAAGTTGTGTTCTATATAGTAGTGGGTTTGTATGTGTTCGCGCTGAATGTTGATCCTAAAATGTGATCAGAGCGACATTTTGTGTTATATTAATGTGTTGTGGAATATTGTCCTCGTCCGCTCGTCGTTGTGTGTGAAGTGATTTTTAAAACTATAGGACATAGAATTGATGATAATTTAAATGAACTTGCTTTACTTAGATTTCTGGTGTCTGTTCGCGCTGAATGATGTATAAATCCGATCAGTGCAGACTATTGCTGTGTTTTATTATATAGTGTGTTGTGAATGTTCGCGCCTTGAGTTCGAGCAACTGGAATGGCGATCAGATAATACGATCAGAACGAGTGGATCGTGTTGTCTATATGGTTTGTCTGTGTAATTCCGTGTTTAGTAGCTAGTGTTTAGTGTAGGTCTAGCTCACCTTACCGCGTTCCAGCTAGACCGGTCTAAACCAAACCGAAAATCCCGGTTGCACAAAGCGAACAATTCTCTGGGTTAGGCGGGCTGCTTCGGTTCTCATATAAACGCCTAAGATGAAAATTAAAGTAGTAACAAAACGCACGGTCTTAGTCCAGCCTCGCGTCCGTGTATAAAACAAAGCAGTCCATTATACTGTAGGTCTCCGGCCCTCGTCTACCGAGGATCAGGATATTTGCCCAGCGGACATTACTGATCAACAATTGAAGTATAATTTCAGTGAAAAACTCCGCAAGGACTTCAGGATTCAGGAGAAGCGAAGAACAAGGAAAGCATGAAGATGTAGAACATTTTAAGCACGCGGCCAGATTTCGCAAAGCCTGGACGGCTGAGGACGTAACAATGATTGCCATTTCGAGACTATAGTCACAAAACAGAAAAAAAATATAAGGCACGCTCAGCGTTGCATGTAATCCTTACTGCGCTACAGTTACAAGTTTGGTAGCAACATTCTCAATTTAGGTAGTTTTTACCAGCATATCTCGCTGTAAATAAAATCCACGCGCCTCGACTTTCTCGCTCAAACGACAAGCTTTCCAATGATACGCAGAAGACCAGAGCGAGTGCTTGTTTGGCTTCGAATCAACGATACCCTTTCTGAAAATCTGAATAGCCTTTTGACTAATGTTTCAAGTGTACAGTTGACATGTTAGATCCTCGGCCAAGATGTCTTAGCTATAAGTTTTTGTTATGCAGAAATCAACTGTACTTGGCAACTGCTTGAGTTATATGTAGGCGTTATACAAGTATATTATTCAAAAAGCGCGGTTGATCAGTGTTCAGACAAATCAATGTGTTACAGAGTCTAATCATAGTAAAGATTATAGAACGGAAAGCGATATAGTGTGGGACATTCTTTTAACAACGCGATTAGCTCGATCGCGTTTCCTGTTTTTCCCAAATTTACCTAAAAGCTAAAAATTGTCATTTTAATGATTAGGGATAAATCTAGGAGCGGTTTGCTCCCCTCCCCACCACCCCTCCCCCCTTTGCATGGATGAAATTTAGTTTTGACACCACTCGTTACTTCAGATGGCATCAGGTGATCTTAGCCCAGCGGTTATTGACTGGAGTCTCAGTCGCTACTTCTGACGCTAGTGGACATAATTAATATGAAATGGTACCTTCCTTGCGCTCCTAATTCAGTACTCCGTATGGATATTTCGCACGCATGTAACTTAAACTCAACGGTTGTTTCTTTTTTAGGTATTTTATGAGCTTTTCAAAACTTTCAGAATTGTGTAAAAATCTTCTCCCAATAAATGCAGGGAGAATGCCATGTTAGAGGACTCTAGTATTTCAAAAATTTTCATGGGGGGATGATGCCCCCGGACACCCCCAAGGAAGTTTCGCTCCTCTCCCTTTCAAAATCCTGCCTATCCTATTAGATTCGTTTGGCAAAAGTAGTGCTATAATTTAAAATTCACTAGTCGCGAGAACGGACTAGGATCTACAGTATTCCCGGCTATTCACTGCCTATTTTCATATGGCTCCGAATCCGAGGCATCATCACGGCTACATTTCGGTACATTGGTCGTTTAACCCCTTTCTTTGGGGGCTCATTCTCATTGGCTCCGAAGGTTCCTATTGTTTAAACTTAACTTAACTTAACTTATACTTTAACTTAACTTAAGACTTTAACTTAACTTTAAACTTAACTTAACTGTAACTTAAACTTAAAACTTACACGCACGAACAGCAAGATTGTATTTACTAGCGCGATATTGCAGCACTAGTAGATACAAAGAACAAAAAACGGAGCCGATATAACAGTTTAGGACTCGTTCTACCATAGTAGCCCGAGTAATAATAATACAGCCATAGACTCCGGCTACCACAGGTAGCCCATAAGTAATAATCAAAATTGTGACGAAACTTGGCCCTGGGAGCCTCATTTTCAATGAAAGCGTGACGTATTTTTGATTGAAAAGGACAATGTTAGTCGCATGGTGCTGATGGCCATTTGGAATACCGAAGGGACATCGAGTGCTGGTAAAACGACCGTTTACAAAACCAAAAACTTGTTGTCTGGCTGCACCGTCTCTTGATTAAGGCTCGGTTTGCCATTACGTCCGGCTTTTGCCCGCGCGGGCGGGAAGCGGGCGTTTTGGGACGTTGTACAATTTCCAATTTTCAAAGCCCGATCCGCCCGCACGGGCAAATGCTCACGTATAACGGAAAGCGGCCTTTACCGAAGGTGCAATGCATAAGTCCACAGTAAGAAACTTGAACGCAAGTTAATGCAATCATACGCTTTTTGCTTAATCACAAAATGATGTAATTGTTTTCCTTATTTTGATGGAATGTCTATAGTGGTGTTAACATTTTATTATGGACATCAATCGATGGTGATCACACAGGTGACCAGCCCGTTAGGCAGAGAAGATAAGACCCGCAAAAGCGTTGCCGTTTGGCAACTTATTATTTTTAATTCTGTCTAAACGTCAGACGATTTCATTCGTCATGTGAAAGATCCATCACGAACAAAGCTAAGAAGTAAAAAGGTTTTAAAATGTATATCATAGTCCACTAATAGTTCCCAATTCCATGGCAACACTCTTTGAGATAATGTGGCCCGAGCAGAAACTTGGGCTCAGAACTTGGGCTTTTGTGGTTTAGATATTGTTTAAATTTTATATGAATAATTATTAAGATTTTAAACTAGCTATTTTTTAATATGTAAGAAAAATAAGAAAGTAAATTAAAAGTTGTTGATAGTTTACTTCTGTGGCGGTTTTTTTCAGGTAGATCTTTGTAAATCTCCGAACCTCTTGTGCATTGTCCCGAAGTTCATTGTGTAACCATGAGGGCAGCAATGCACGATGATCCGGAACAGCAATACCGGCATTTGGGGAAAAGGGACAACAACCGTATCCACTCTCGCTAATAGTACAACAAGTTGCATTCCACTAGGGACATTTCTAATCCATCTGGGCAGATGACGTTACCTTTGTCGGGTTAATCTACAAAAAGGATAATTAGATTAATTTTTTTCTATAAAAAAATGTATTTAAATAGATATTACATAATAACATAAATGAAACAAAACTTCATATAGACATAAGGAGAAGTAGAGATTGAGAAGTTATTGAGTTTTGCAGCACCAATAGCAAAATTTTAAAATTTTCGGCATAAAATTAAGCTAAAATATTTAATTTTAGAAAAATTATGAACTTATTCTGGTAAGGTAAAAACTTACTTACCATTCTGACTAGTAGAAAATTTTCCATATTAAGTAATATTTTTCTTAGAACAAAAACTTAACACAGTACTTTCTTTTAAAACAAAGTAATTTATATACTTTCCAAGAATTTGAATTTTGCTATAGAAATGCATTTGCATAAATCTAATAGTGTGGAAACTCTGGATGGAAAGTTAAGTAACAAAAAAAACAAACGTGAAATTGATACAAAAAAAAAAGCAATGAGAAAACGACTTTTAACATAAACCTACGAAAAAAATGTGTTGTAGTTGTTTACTTCCTTAATTTACACTTGGGTTTATTGATGTTTTGGGATTTAGGTGTTAGTCAAAAATTGGCTAGGCGGTAACTCGCTAAGGGTTTTCATTGGTATTATAGGGTGGACCACATACATAATTAATTATTTTATTATATTTTCTTTATTAAAATTCAAATTTGCAGTAATATAACTGGAAATTATCTTAATTTACAATGAGATTACTAGAAGAATTATTTTACAATTAACAAAATGAGTCCGAGTAAAAAGGGGAACAAACCCAAAAAAAACAACTAGAGTTTGTTAAAACGAAGAGTTCGCTTGCGGATATAAAAAACTATTCGCCATAATAACGAGATTGTTCATGCATCTGCGGATTAGAAAATAGTCCGACTATTTACGCTAGACTGCACTTTAAGTGTTCTTCGTTCTATTAACAATTGAATCTTGATGAGATGGATTGATCATATTTGGAAAATGAAGCGCTTACAAAGATCGGATCTACGCGCGATTCAAAGATGTAGAGCTTGGCTTTCTCAATAGATCACTCTACTATATTCGCTGTTGAGAAAATGTGTATGTCGCCATTGCCTACGCTGGTATCGACTCGATCTGGTCGGACAACGTGTTTGAGGGAGAGGCAATAATGGCCCACACTATTATATTATATAAAATACAATATTATAAAAATAACATTTAATACTACGCAAGCTCTAAATCCTCTGATCATGATTGGTTAATAACTGTGTAGGATGATTTATACTCCTATTAACAGGCTCTTTTCTTTTTTGGTTCCCCTCCCCTTTTTTGTGACTACTGCTTGACCTGTTAGCCTCCTTCGCAGACGCTTTCTTATGGCTCGCTTAACCTCCCCAACCTATAAACGTTCTGCTCATAGTCAATCGAGATATGGTTCTGGGAAACTCAGAGCTATAAGTCTTGGTCTATCTTTTTGTTGCCTTTATGCATCTTTTGTGTGCTACGGTGCACGGTCACTGAACACATTGTTATCTTTAGTATAATGAAAGAATTGTCCAATAGCAACGTTTTCATGGTTCAATCACTCATCCGTGCTATTTCAATTATCAAATAAACCTAAAACAAATGCCATGTGCACACGGTTAGTAAGTGTTACGGTTCAATCATAAAATCCCAGCTCATTATCGGCGCTTTTGGAAGTTTACCGAGTTTTCCTAGACCCTATCTCCGATTTGAACGATGGTCTGCTCACCGAGAGCTACATTCATTTCCTTTGTTAGTGCATGGACCAATGAATTTACACCATTGTCGTGCTAAATTAAAGGCCGTCATGGGGTTGCATGGTGTGTGTTATGTGTAATTGGTTTAGTCGGAAAGCTAATATTTTGAAAAAGTTTAGCCCTAGAACTTCACGAAATTTACGAAGAGATATTGTTTTGACTATGTTCTTGCTGCCTACGGCACAAAACAATATAAGCGTGAAAGTCAGTGGTAAGGTAAGCGTAAGAGCGTTAAGAGAAATTTAAGATTGTAAACTAAAAGCTCAAAGGTGTTTATAGTGTCTGTAAGCGACTGCCCTAATTAGTTTACTTGAAAGCTAGACATTTCGACCTTACTATATAGCTCTGGAGCTTTATAAAATTTACGGTGTCAATGGTATTATGATTATGTTCTTTGGTCGTTGTAAATAAATCTGTGCGAAAGCTTTAAATATAAGCACAAGTGTCCGGGCGGGACCATGTATCTAACGGATAATTAAATTTTACGCGATCGACTTTGTTACTCAGCTTCATATATTCCAGGGCAGCAGTGATGACGCTTTTATTTCATGTACTGTATTTCATATTGCGTTTCACAGTTACAACAATCATTTCATTCTATGTCACGCAAAAATTTTTACTAAATCTATATATAAGCAATAGTTTTCGTCCAAAATATTGGTTCAGAACGGTCAGGCTCAAAGGTTCGAAGGTCATGGTTTCCAGATATTGGAACTAATTATGCAGTGAATTAGGTCTATTTGTTGCTTATAGTAAAAAGTTCATTGTCTTTACTCAAAAAGGCGCATGAAGTTTGTCAGTGGAAAGAAATTTAGAAAATCAATATTTTCGTTTATATTATAAACCATATATATTAGAGTTTCGCCACTCCGAAGAGGATACAAAAAAAAATCAACACAAACATAGTTTCATCAGCTGTCGTTTTGTTTAGAAAGCATTCCGCATTTCGTACCGAAAACAACAACTAGCCATGAGTAAACGTGAATAAAATAAACGCTAATCTAGGTTGGTCACGTTATTTTTAAAATAATCATAATGACCGTTTAACCACATTCGCAGGGGCGGTTTTAGGGACTACGTCAAAACTAAGGTCCGCGCGGACGAAAATGAAAATTTGTACGTGAATATATAATTTTCGTTTGGTTACCACGTTAAAAAAATTTACAAATAGAAATCCTGCGCAAATAAAAAATAATTATCTAGTAATCTACAGTTCTAGGGCCCAGAAAAAATTTCCCCGGTTGGGCGTTTTTCCCGTTTTCTTTACGCGCTTTTCCTTTTTTACTGCAGAGGTAGGGGAGTGGAGATTGGAAGGCTCATGCATCCCATTCCCAATTGGGCGAGTTTTAATTTGGGCAGAAATCCAAACACGAGGGGGAACACGACGAGGTGTTATCAAGGGATCGAGGCGAACGATTGGGCAAAGAGCGATTAAGCCTGGTATAGAAAAATGGTTAATTTTCGCTGTTAAACTCACCTTACATGTAGTTATCTAACAAAGATGTTTGCAACTGTCGGACTTTTTTTAGTAATATTTACTGCGCATGCGCTAGTAGGATAATGCATTGCTGTTCGTGCGTGGTAAGTTAAGTTTAAACGTGTGGTTTATGAAACGAATAATTTAAGTTTGTCTTATTTGAAAGTACGTTTTTACAATGTCCAAAAGTAAGACCTTTTGCAGGTTTTTTGTGTTCTTTACTACTTTTGTTTTTTTAATGGATATCCACAGTTTGTTTTATCCAAGCCGAAAATATATCCTGTGGACGTCACGACGTTGCATAATGACTTAAGCGGGATAAATGGTTATATATCTTTGATATTTATCAGACGGAAATCACTTCGAAGCCAGTTGTGTGTTGTGTTCTTCCCTTACAACAACATAACAAAAGTATACATTCTCAACTGATTTCGTTTTAATTATATAGCAAAGATTATATATACCTTCTCCCAGTTAAGTCATTATGGACGTGCGCTATTGTGATGTCTCTGAGTGGTTAGTTTACATATAATTAAACAAAAACTGAAATATCCTCTACAACGAAGCAATTGAAACAAAAAACGGCCCAAAAGATGTTTACTTTGTCATTTTAAAAGTACTTTCCATAATAAGGACATACTTAATTTTCTTATACTGGTCGGAGCCAATGAAAATGCAGAGTGGCACAACAACTTACGAGTGATAGCCCAAATCACTTTGCCACGAATCTAATAGTTCGGGCTGAGTTGAGCACTGAATTGGCGAATAGAAATACGATGATGAACGACAAGTTGTGTCTATTTTGTAGTGGGTTTGTATGTGTTCGCGCTGAATGTTGATCTAAAATGTGATCCAGAGCGACATTTTGTTGTTAATTAATGTGTTGGGAATATGTCCTCGTCCGCTCGTCGTTTTGTGAAGTGATTTTAAACTATAGCATAGTTGATGAATTAAATGAACTTGCTTTACTAGTGTTCGCGCTGTATGATGTAAAATCCGATCTGAGCGACATGCTGCTGTTTTAATATAGTGTGTTGTGAATGTTCGCGCTGAGTTGAGCACTGAATGGCGATCAGAAATACGATCAGACGACGTGTTGTCTATATGGTTTGTCGTGTCATTCCGTGTTTAGTAGCTAGTGTTTAGTGTAGGTCTAGCTCACCTTACCGCGTTCCAGCTAGACCGGTCTAACAACCGAAATCCCGGTTGCACAAAGCGACATCTCGGTTAGGCGGGCTGCTTCGGTTCTCATATAAACGCAAGATGAAAATTAAATAGTAACAAACGCAAGGTCTAGTCCAGCTCGCCTCCGTGTAAACAAGTCCATTGTACTGTAGGTCTACGGCCCGTCTACCGAGATCAGGATATTTGCCAAGCGACATTACTGATCAACAATTAAGTATAATCAGTGAACAACTCCAAGGACTTCAGGATTCAGGAAAGCGAAGAAAGAAAGCATGAAGATTAGTACATTTTAGCACGCGCCAGTTTCGCAAAGCCTGACGGGAGGACGTAATGATTGCCATTTCGAGACATAGACAAAACGAAAAAATTTAGCACGCTCAGCGTGCATGTATCTACTGCGCTACAGTACAAGTTGTAGCAACATTCTCAATTTAGTAGTTCAGCATATCTCGCGTAAATAAACCACGCGCCTCGACTTTCTCGCTCAAACGACAAGCTTTCCATGAACGAGAAGACAGAGCGAGTGCTTGTTTGGCTTCGAATCAAGATCTTTCTGAAATCTGAATAGCCTTTTGACTTATGTTTCAAGTGTACAGTTGACATGTTTGATCCTCGGCCAAGATGTCTTAGCTATAAGTTTTTGTATGCAGAAATCAACTGTACTTGGCACTGCTTGAGTTATATGTAGGCGTATACAATATACTTATTCAAAAAGCGCGTTGATCATTGTTCAGACAAATCAATGTGTTACCAGAGTCTAACATAGTAAAGATTATAGAACGAAAGCGATATAGTGTGACATTCTTTTACAAACGCGATTAGCGATCGCGTTTCCTGTTTTTCCCAATTTACCTAAAAGCTAAAATTGTCATTTTATGATTAGGGATAAAACTAGGAGCGGTTGATCCCCCCCCCCCCCCCCCCCCCCCCCCCCCCCCCCCCCCCTCCCCCCCCCCCCCCCGCCCCCCCCCACCCCCCACCCCCCACCCCCCCCCCCCCCCCCCCCCCCCCCCCCCCCCCACACCCCCCCCCTCGTCCCCCCCCCCCCCCTCAGCCCCCCCTCCCCACCCCCCCCCCCCGCCACCCCCCCCCCCCCCCCCCCATCCCCCCCCCCCCCTCCCCCTTTGCATGATGAAATTTAGTTTTGAACACTCGTACTCAGATGCACAGGTGATTTACCCAGCGGTTATTGACTGGATCTCAGTCGCTCTTTTGACGCTAGTGACTAATAATATGAAATGGTACCTTCCTTGGCTCCTAATTCAGTCTCCGTATGTATCGCACGCATGTATACTTAACTCAACGGTTGTTTCTTTTTTAGTATTTTATGACTTTTTCAAACTTTCAGAATTGTGTAAAATCTTCTCCCAAAATGCAGGAAATTGCCATTTTAGAGACTCTAGATTTCAAAATTTTCAGGGGGAGCATGCCCCCGGACCCCCCAAGGAAGTTTCGCTCCTCCCCTTTCAAAATCCTGCCTACCTATTAGATTCGTGGCAAAGTATGCTATAATTTAAAATCACTTCGGAGAACGGACCAGATCTACAGTATTCGGCTATCACTGCATTTTCATTGGCTCCGAAGGCATCATCCGCTACATTCGGTACATTGTCGTTTAACCCTGCATTCTCATTGGCTCCGAAGGTTCCTATTGTTAAACTTAACTTAACTTAACTTAACTTAACTTAACTTAACTTAACTTAAAACTTACACGCACGACAGCAATGTATTTACTAGCGCATGCGCAGTAGATACAAAAACAAAAACGGAGCCGAAACAGTAGACTCGTTCTACCATAGTAGCCCGAGTAATAATAATACAGCCTAGACTCGGCTACCACAGGTAGCCCAAGTAATAATCAAAATTGTGAAACTTGGCCCTGGAGCCTCATTTTCATGAAGCGTGACGTATTATTGAAAAGGACAATTTAGTCATGGTGCTGATGGCATTTGGAAACCGAGACATCGAGTCGGTAACGACCGTTTACAAAACCAAAACTTGTGTTGGCGCACCGTCTCTTGATTAAGGCTGGTTTGCCATTACGTCCGCTTTGCCCGCGCGGGCGGAGCGGGCGTTTTGGAAGTTGACAATTTCCAACTTTCAAAGCCCGATCCGCCCGCACGGGCAAAGCTCACGTAACGGAAAGCGGCCTTTACCGAAGTGCATGCATAGTCAGTAAGAACTTGAACGCAAGTAATGCAATCATACGCTTTTTGCTAATCACAAATGATGTAATTTTTTCCTTATTTTGATGAATGTCTATAGTGTGTAACATTTTATTATGGACATCAATCGAGGTGATCACACGTGACCAGCGTAGCAGAGATAAGACCGCAAAGCGTTGCCGTTTGGCAACTTATTAATTTTATTCTGTCTAACGTCAGACGATTTCATTCGTCATGTGAAGACCTCACGACAAAGCTAAGAGTAAAAGGTTAAAATGTATATCAGTCCACTAATAGTTCCCAATTCATGGCAACACTCTTGAGAATGAGCCCAGCAGAACTTGGGCTCAAAACTTGGGCTCGTGGTATAATTGTTAAATATATATGAATAATTTTAAAGATACTAGCTATTAATATGTAAGAAAAATAAGAAAGTAAATTAAAAGTTGTTGATATTTACTTCTGTGGCGGTTTTTTTTCAGGTAGATCTTTGAAATCTCCGAACCTCTAGTGCATTGTCCCGAAGTACATGTGTAACCATGAGGGCAGCAATGCACATGATCCGAACAGCAAACGGCATTTGGGAAAGGACAACAACCGTATCCACCACTCGCTAATAGACAACAAGTGCTTCCACTAGGACATTCTAATCCATCTGGGCAGATGACGTTACTTTGTCGGTTAATCTACAAAAAGATAATTAGATTATTTCTATAAAAAATGTATTTAAATAGATATACATATTAACATAAATGAAACAAAACTTCATATAGACAAAGAGAGTAGAGATGAGAAGTTATTGAGTTTGAGCACCAATAGCAAAATTTTAAATTTTCGGCATAAATTAAGCTAAAATATTTAATTTAAGAAAAATATGACTTATTCTTGGTAGGTAAAAACTTACTTACCATTCTGACTAGTAAAATTTTCATATTTAAGTAATATTTTTCTTAAAAAAATTACAGTACTTTCCTTAAAAACAAAGAATTATATACTTTCCAAGAATTTGAATTTTGCTATAGAAAGCATGCATAAACTATAGTGTGGAACTCTGATGGAAGTAACAAAAAAACAACGTGAAATTGATACAAAAAAAGCAATGAGAAAACGACTTTAACATAACCACGAAAAAAATGTGTTGTAGTGTTTACTTCTTAATTTACACTTGGGTTTATTGATGTTTTGGATTTAGGTTTAGTCAAAATGGCTAGGCGGTAACTCGTAAGGGTTTTTCATTGGATTATAGGTGACACACATAATTAATTATTTATTATATTTCTTTATTAAAATCAATATTTGCAGTAAAAAACTGAATTATCTTAATTTACAATGATTACTAGAATTTTACAATTAAAAATGAGTCCGAGTAAAAGAAAAACCAAAAAAACCAACTAGAGTTTGTTAAAACGAAGAGTCGCTGCCGGAATAAAACTATTCGCATAACGAGATGTTCTGCACTGCGGATTAGAAAATAGTCCGAATTTACGTAGACTGCACTTAAGTGTTCTTCGTCTAAACAATTGAACTTATGAGATGGATTGATCATATTTGAAAAGAAGCGCTTACAAAGATCGGATCTACGCGCATTCAAAGATGTAAGCTTGGCTTTCTCAATAGATCACTCTATATTCGCTGTTGGAAAATGTGATGCGCATTGCCCTACGCTGGATCGACTCGATCTGGTCGGACAAGTGTTGAGGGAGGCAATAATGCCACACTATTATATTATAAAATACAATATTATAAAATAACATTTATACAACGCAAGCTCTAAATCCTCTGATCATGATTGGTTAATAACTGTGTAGGATGATTTATACTCCTATTAAAGGCTCTTTTCTTTTTTGGTTCCCCTCCCCTTTTTGTGACTACTGCTGACCTGTTAGCCTCCTTCGCAGACGTTCTTATGGCTCGCTTACCTCCCCAACCTAACGTCTGCTCATAGTCAATCGAGATATGGTCTGGAAACTCAGCTAAAGTCTTGGTCTATCTTTTTGTTGCCTTTATGCATTTTTGTGCACGGTGCACGGTCACTGAACACATTGTATTTTAGTATAATGAAAGAATTGTCCAATAGCAACGTTTCAGTTCAATCACTCAAACCGTGCTATTTCAATATCAATAAACCTAAAACAAAGGATGTGGCACGGTGTAAGGTACGGTTCAACATAAAATCCCAGCTCATTATCGGCGCTTTGAAGTTTACCGAGTTTCCAGACCATATCTCGATTGACTATGGTCTGCTCACCCGAGAGCTACATTCCATTTCCTTTGTGTGCATGGACCAATGAAATTACACCATTGTCGTGCTAAATAAAGCCGTCCTGGGTTGCATGGTGTTGTTATGTGTAATTGGTTTAGTCGAAAGCTAATATTTTGAAAAGTTTAGCCTAGAACTTCACGAAATTTACGAAGAATATTGTTTTGACTATGTTCTTGCTGCCTACGCAAACAAATAAGCGTGAAAGTCAGTGTAAAGCGTAAGAGCGTTAAGAGAAATTTAAGATTGTAAACAAAAGCTCAAAGGTGTTTATAGTGTCTGAAGCGACTGCCCTAATTAGTTTACTTGAAAGCTAACATTTCGCTTACTATAGCTCAGAGCTTTATAAAATTTACGGAGAATGGTATTATGAATATGTTCTTTGGTCGTGTAAATAAATCTGTGCGAAAAGCTTTAAAAAAGCACAAGTGTCGGCGACATGTATCTAACGGATAATAAATTTTACGCGATCGACTTTGTTACTCAGCTTCATATATTCCAGGCAGTGACGCTTTTATTTCATGTACTGTATTCATATCGCGTTTCACAGTTACAACATCATCTTCATTCTATTTACGCAAAATTTTTACTAAACTATATATAAAGCAATAGTTTTCGAAATATTGGTTCAAACGGTCAGCTCAAGGTCGAAGGTCAGGTTTCCAGATATTGGAACTAATTATGCAGTGATTGTCTATTTGTTGCTATAGTAAAAGTCATTGTCTTTACAAAACGCGCATGAAGTTTGTCAGTGAAGAAATTAAATCAAATTTTCGTTATATTATAAACCATATATATTAGAGTTTCGCCACTCCGAAGAGGATACAAAAAATCAACACAAACTAGTTTCATCAGTGTCGTTTTGTTTAGAAAGCATTCCGCATTCGTACCGAAAACAACAACTAGCCATGAGTAAACGTGAAAAATAAACAATCTAGTTGTCAGTTATTTCTTAAAATATCATAATGCCGTTTAACACATTCGCAGGGGCGGTTTTAGACTACGTCAACTAAGTCGCGCGACGAAATGAAAATTTGACGTGAATATATAATTTTCGTTTGTTACACGTTAAAAAAATTTACAAATAAAATCCTGGAAATAAAAAATAATTATCTAGTAATCTACAGTTCAGGCCAGAAAAATTTCCCCGTTGGCGTTTTCCCGTTTTCTTTACGCGCTTTCTTTATGCAGAGGTAGGGGGTGGAGATTGGAAGCTCAAGCAATCCCAATTTGCGAGTTTTATTTGGGCGAAATCCAAACACGAGGAAACACGAGGTGTATCAAGGGACGAGGCGAACGAAGGGCAAGAGCGATTAAGCGGTAAGAAAAAATGGTTAATTTTCGCTGTTAACTCATACATGTAGTTATCTAACAAAGATGTTGTGAACTGTCGGACTTTTTTGTATATACTGCGCATGGCGCTAGTAGATACATTGCTGTCGTGCGTGTAAGTTAAGTTAAGTTAAGTTAAGTTAAGTTAAGTTAAGTTAAGTTAAGTTAAGTTAAGTTAAGTTAAGTTAAGTTAACAATAGAATTACTTCGGAGCCAATGAGAATGCAGGGTTAAACGACAATGTACCGATTAATATTAGCGGATGATGCCTTCGGAGCCAATGAAAATGCAGAGTGGCACAACAACTTACGAGTGATAGCCAAATACTTTGCCACGAATCTAATAGTTCGGGCTGAGTTGAGCACTGAATTGGCGAATAGAAATACGATGAGAACGACAAGTTGTGTCTATATAGTAGTGGGTTTGTATGTGTTCGCGCTGAATGTTGATCTAAAATGTGATCAGAGCGACATTTTGTGTTAATTAATGTGTTGTGAATATGTCCTCGTCCGCTCGTCGTTTTGTGAAGTGATTTTAAACTATAGCATAGTTGATGAATTAAATGAACTTGCTTTACTAGTGTTCGCGCTGAATGATGTAAAATCCGATCAGAGCGACATGCTGTGTTTTAATATAGTGTGTTGTGAATGTTCGCGCTGAGTTGAGCACTGAATGGCGATCAGAAATACGATCAGACGACGTGTTGTCTATATGGTTTGTCGTGTCATTCCGTGTTTAGTAGCTAGTGTTTAGTGTAGGTCTAGCTCACTTACCGCGTTCCAGCTAGACCGGTCTAACAACCGAAATCCCGGTTGCACAAAGCGACATCTCGGTTAGGCGGGCTGCTTCGGTTCTCATATAAACGCAAGATGAAAATTAAATAGTAACAAACGCACGGTCTAGTCCAGCTCGCCTCCGTGTAAACAAGTCCATTATACTGTAGGTCTACGGCCCGTCTACCGAGATCAGGATATTTGCCAGCGACATTACTGATCAACAATTAAGTATATTTCAGTGAACAACTCCAAGGACATCAGGATTCAGGAAAGCGAAGAAAGAAAGCATGAAGATTAGTACATTTTAGCACGCGCCAGTTTCGCAAAGCCTGACGGGAGGACGTAATGATTGCCATTTCGAGACATAGACAAAACGAAAAAATATAGGCACGCTCAGCGTGCATGTATCTACTGCGCTACAGTACAAGTTGTAGCAACATTCTCAATTTAGTAGTTCAGCATATCTCGCGTAAATAAAACCACGCGCCTCGACTTTCTCGCTCAAACGACAAGCTTTCCATGAACGAGAAGACAGAGCGAGTGCTTGTTTGGCTTCGAATCAAGATCTTTCTGAAATCTGAATAGCCTTTTGACTAATGTTTCAAGTGTACAGTTGACATGTTAGATCCTCGGCCAAGATGTCTTAGCTATAAGTTTTTGTATGCAGAAATCAACTGTACTTGGCACTGCTTGAGTTATATGTAGGCGTATACAATATACTTATTCAAAAAGCGCGTTGATCATTGTTCAGACAAATCAATGTGTTACCAGAGTCTAACATAGTAAAGATTATAGAACGAAAGCGATATAGTGTGACATTCTTTTAACAACGCGATTAGCGATCGCGTTTCCTGTTTTTTTCCCAATTTACCTAAAAGCTAAAATTGTCATTTTATTTTTTGGGATAAACTTGGTGGGGTTGCTCCCCCCCCCCCCCCCCCCTCCCCCTTTGCATGATGAAATTTAGTTTTGAACACTCGTACTCAGATGCACAGGTGATTTACCCAGCGGTTATTGACTGGATCTCAGTCGCTCTTCTGACGCTAGTGACTAATAATATGAAATGGTACCTTCCTTGGCTCCTAATTCAGTCTCCGTATGTATCGCACGCATGTAACTTAACTCAACGGTTGTTTCTTTTTTTAGTATTTTATGACTTTTCAAACTTTCAGAATTGTGTAAAATCTTCTCCCAAAATGCAGGAAATGCCATTTTAGAGACTCTAGATTTCAAAATTTTCAGGGGGAGCATACCCCCGGACCCCCCAAGGAAGTTTCGCTCCTCCCCTTTCAAAATCCTGCCTACCTATTAGATTCGTGGCAAAGTATGCTATAATTTAAAATCACTTCGGAGAACGACCAGATCTACAGTATTCGGCTATCACTGCATTTTCATTGGCTCCGAAGGCATCATCCGCTACATTCGGTACATTGTCGTTTAACCCTGCATTCTCATTGGCTCCGAAGGTTCCTATTGTTAACTTAACTTAACTTAACTTAACTTAACTTAACTTAACTTAACTTAACTTAACTTAACTTAACTTAAACTTACACGCACGACAGCAATGTATTTACTAGCGCATGCGCAGTAGATACAAAAAACAAAAACGGAGCCGAAACAGTAGACTCGTTCTACCATAGTAGCCCGAGTAATAATAATACAGCCTAGACTCGGCTACCACAGGTAGCCCAAGTAATAATCAAAATTGTGAAACTTGGCCATGGAGCCTCATTTTCATGAAGCGTGACGTATTATTGAAAAGGACAATTTAGTCATGGTGCTGATGGCATTTGGAAACCGAGACATCGAGTCGGTAACGACCGTTTACAAAACCAAAACTTGTGTTGGCGCACCGTCTCTTGATTAAGGCTCGGTTTGCCATTACGTCCGCTTTGCCCGCGCGGGCGGAGCGGGCGTTTTGGAAGTTGACAATTTCCAAATTTCAAAGGCCCGATCCGCCCGCACGGGCAAAGCTCACGTAACGGAAAAGCGGCCTTTACCGAAGTGCATGCATAGTCAGTAAGAACTTGAACGCAAGTAATGCAATCATACGCTTTTTGCTAATCACAAATGATGTAATTTTTTCCTTATTTTGATGAATGTCTATAGTGTGTAACATTTTATTATGGACATCAATCGAGGTGATCACACGTGACCAGCGTAGCAGAGATAAGGACCGCAAAAGCGTTGCCGTTTGGCAACTTATTAATTTTATTCTGTCTAACGTCAGGACGATTTCATTCGTCATGTGAAGACCTCACGACAAAGCTAAGAGTAAAAGGTTAAAATGTATATCAGTCCACTAATAGTTCCCAATTCATGGCAACACTCTTGAGAATGAGCCCAGCAGAACTTGGGCTCAGAAACTTGGGCTCGTGGTATAATTGTTAAATATATATGAATAATTTTAAAGATACTAGCTATTAATATGTAAGAAAAATAAGAAAGTAAATTAAAAAGTTGTTGATATTTACTTCTGTGGCGGTTTTTTTTCAGGTAGATCTTTGAAATCTCCGAACCTCTAGTGCATTGTCCCGAAGTACATGTGTAACCATGAGGGCAGCAATGCACATGATCCGAACAGCAAACGGCATTTGGGAAAGGACAACAACCGTATCCACCACTCGCTAATAGACAACAAGTGCTTCCACTAGGACATTCTAATCCATCTGGGCAGATGACGTTACTTTGTCGGTTAATCTACAAAAAGATAATTAGATTATTTCTATAAAAAATGTATTTAAAATAGATATACATATTAACATAAATGAAAACAAAACTTCATATAGACAAAGAGAGTAGAGATGAGAAGTTATTGAGTTTGAGCACCAATAGCAAAATTTTAAATTTTCGGCATAAATTAAGCTAAAATATTTAATTTAAGAAAAATATGACTTATTCTTGGTAGGTAAAAACTTACTTACCATTCTGACTAGTAAAATTTTCATATTAAGTAATATTTTTCTTAAAAAAATTACAGTACTTTCCTTAAAACAAAGAATTATATACTTTCCAAGAATTTGAATTTTGCTATAGAAAGCATGCATAAACTATAGTGTGGAACTCTGATGGAATGTAACAAAAAAACAACGTGAAAATTGATACAAAAAAAGCAATGAGAAAACGACTTTAACATAACCACGAAAAAAATGTGTTGTAGTGTTTACTTCTTAATTTACACTTGGGTTTATTGATGTTTTGGATTTAGGTTTAGTCAAAATGGCTAGGGCGGTAACTCGTAAGGGTTTTCATTGGATTATAGGTGACACACATAATTAATTATTTATTATATTTCTTTATTAAAATCAAATTTGCAGTAAAAAACTGAATTATCTTAATTTACAATGATTACTAGAATTTTACAATTAAAAATGAGTCCGAGTAAAAGAAAAAACCAAAAAACAACTAGAGTTTGTTAAAACGAAGAGTCGCTGCCGGAATAAAACTATTCGCATAACGAGATGTTCTGCACTGCGGATTAGAAAATAGTCCGAATTTACGTAGACTGCACTTAAGTGTTCTTCGTCTAAACAATTGAACTTATGAGATGGATTGATCATATTTGAAAAGAAGCGCTTACAAAGATCGGATCTACGCGCATTCAAAGATGTAAGCTTGGCTTTCTCAATAGATCACTCTATATTCGCTGTTGGAAAATGTGATGCGCATTGCCCTACGCTGGATCGACTCGATCTGGTCGGACAAGTGTTGAGGGAGGCAATAATGCCACACTATTATATTATAAAATACAATATTATAAAATAACATTTATACTACGCAAGCTCTAAATCCTCTGATCATGATTGGTTAATAACTGTGTAGGATGATTTATACTCCTATTAAAGGCTCTTTTCTTTTTTGGTTCCCCTCCCCTTTTTGTGACTACTGCTGACCTGTTAGCCTCCTTCGCAGACGTTCTTATGGCTCGCTTACCTCCCCAACCTAACGTCTGCTCATAGTCAATCGAGATATGGTCTGGAAACTCAGCTAAAGTCTTGGTCTATCTTTTTGTTGCCTTTATGCATTTTTGTGCACGGTGCACGGTCACTGAACACATTGTATTTTAGTATAATGAAAGAATTGTCCAATAGCAACGTTTCAGTTCAATCACTCAACCGTGCTATTTCAATATCAATAAACCTAAAACAAAGGATGTGCACGGTGTAAGGTACGGTTCAACATAAAATCCCAGCTCATTATCGGCGCTTTGAAGTTTACCGAGTTTCCAGACCATATATCGATTGACTATGGTCTGCTCACCCGAGAGCTACATTCCATTTCCTTTGTGTGCATGGACCAATGAAATTACACCATTGTCGTGCTAAATAAAGCCGTCCTGGGTTGCATGGTGTTGTTATGTGTAATTGGTTTAGTCGAAAGCTAATATTTTGAAAAGTTTAGCCTAGAACTTCACGAAATTTACGAAGAATATTGTTTTGACTATGTTCTTGCTGCCTACGCAAACAAATAAGCGTGAAAGTCAGTGTAAAGCGTAAGAGCGTTAAGAGAAATTTAAGATTGTAAACAAAAGCTCAAAGGTGTTTATAGTGTCTGAAGCGACTGCCCTAATTAGTTTACTTGAAAGCTAACATTTCGCTTACTATAGCTCAGAGCTTTATAAAATTTACGGAGAATGGTATTATGAATATGTTCTTTGGTCGTGTAAATAAATCTGTGCGAAAAGCTTTAAAAAAGCACAAGTGTCGGCGACATGTATCTAACGGATAATAAATTTTACGCGATCGACTTTGTTACTCAGCTTCATATATTCCAGGCAGTGACGCTTTTATTTCATGTACTGTATTCATATCGCGTTTCACAGTTACAACATCATCTTCATTCTATTTACGCAAAATTTTTACTAAACTATATATAAGCAATAGTTTTCGAAATATTGGTTCAAACGGTCAGCTCAAGGTCGAAGGTCAGGTTTCCAGATATTGGAAACTAATTATGCAGTGATTGTCTATTTGTTGCTATAGTAAAAGTCATTGTCTTTACAAAACGCGCATGAAGTTTGTCAGTGAAGAAATTAAATCAAATTTTCGTTATATTATAAACCATATATATTAGAGTTTCGCCACTCCGAAGAGGATACAAAAAATCAAACACAAACTAGTTTCATCAGTGTCGTTTTGTTTAGAAAGCATTCCGCATTCGTACCGAAAACAACAACTAGCCATGAGTAAACGTGAAAAATAAACAATCTAGTTGTCAGTTATTTCTTAAAATATCATAATGCCGTTTAACACATTCGCAGGGGCGGTTTTAGACTACGTCAACTAAGTCGCGCGACGAAATGAAAATTTGACGTGAATATATAATTTTCGTTTGTTACACGTTAAAAAATTTACAAATAAAATCCTGCAAATAAAAAATAATTATCTAGTAATCTACAGTTCAGGCCAGAAAAATTTCCCCGTTGGCGTTTTCCCGTTTTTCTTTACGCGCTTTCTTTATGCAGAGGTAGGGGGTGGAGATTGGAAGCTCAAGCAATCCCAATTTGCGAGTTTTATTTGGGCGAAATCCAAACACGAGGAAACACGAGGTGTATCAAGGGACGAGGCGAACGAAGGGCAAGAGCGATTAAGCGGTAAGAAAAATGGTTAATTTTCGCTGTTAACTCATACATGTAGTTATCTAACAAAGATGTTGTGAACTGTCGGACTTTTTGTATATACTGCGCATGCGCTAGTAGATACATTGCTGTCGTGCGTGTAAGTTAAGTTAAGTGTTAAGTTAAGTAAAGTTAAGTTAAGTTAAGTTAAGTTAAGTTAAGTTAAGTTAAGTTAAGTTAAGTTAAGTTAACAATAGAATTACTTCGGAGCCAATGAGAATGCAGGGTTAAACGACAATGTACCGATTAATATTAGCGGATGATGCCTTCGGAGCCAATGAAAATGCAGAGTGGCACAACAACTTACGAGTGATAGCCAAATACTTTGCCACGAATCTAATAGTTCGGGCTGAGTTGAGCACTGAATTGGCGAATAGAAATACGATGAGAACGACAAGTTGTGTCTATATAGTAGTGGGTTTGTATGTGTTCGCGCTGAATGTTGATCTAAAATGTGATCAGAGCGACATTTTGTGTTAATTAATGTGTTGTGAATATGTCCTCGTCCGCTCGTCGTTTTGTGAAGTGATTTTAAACTATAGCATAGTTGATGAATTAAATGAACTTGCTTTACTAGTGTTCGCGCTGAATGATGTAAAATCCGATCAGAGCGACATGCTGTGTTTTAATATAGTGTGTTGTGAATGTTCGCGCTGAGTTGAGCACTGAATGGCGATCAGAAATACGATCAGACGACGTGTTGTCTATATGGTTTGTCGTGTCATTCCGTGTTTAGTAGCTAGTGTTTAGTGTAGGTCTAGCTCACCTACCGCGTTCCAGCTAGACCGGTCTAACAACCGAAATCCCGGTTGCACAAAGCGACATCTCGGTTAGGCGGGCTGCTTCGGTTCTCATATAAACGCAAGATGAAAATTAAATAGTAACAAACGCACGGTCTAGTCCAGCTCGCCTCCGTGTAAACAAGTCCATTATACTGTAGGTCTACGGCCCGTCTACCGAGATCAGGATATTTGCCAGCGACATTACTGATCAACAATTAAGTATATTTCAGTGAACAAACTCCAAGGACATCAGGATTCAGGAAAGCGAAGAAAGAAAGCATGAAGATTAGTACATTTTAGCACGCGCCAGTTTCGCAAAGCCTGACGGGAGGACGTAATGATTGCCATTTCGAGACATAGACAAAACGAAAAAATATAGGCACGCTCAGCGTGCATGTATCTACTGCGCTACAGTACAAGTTGTAGCAACATTCTCAATTTAGTAGTTCAGCATATCTCGCGTAAATAAAAACCACGCGCCTCGACTTTCTCGCTCAAACGACAAGCTTTCCATGAACGAGAAGACAGAGCGAGTGCTTGTTTGGCTTCGAATCAAGATCTTTCTGAAATCTGAATAGCCTTTTGACTAATGTTTCAAGTGTACAGTTGACATGTTAGATCCTCGGCCAAGATGTCTTAGCTATAAGTTTTTGTATGCAGAAATCAACTGTACTTGGCACTGCTTGAGTTATATGTAGGCGTATACAATATACTTATTCAAAAAGCGCGTTGATCATTGTTCAGACAAATCAATGTGTTACCAGAGTTCTAACATAGTAAAGATTATAGAACGAAAGCGATATAGTGTGACATTCTTTTAACAACGCGATTAGCGATCGCGTTTCCTGTTTTTCCCAATTTACCTAAAAGCTAAAATTGTCATTTTATGATTAGGGATAAACTAGGAGCGGTTGCTCCCCCCCCCCCCCCCCCCCCCCCCCCCCCCCCTCCCCCTTAGCATGATGAAATTTAGTTTTGAACACTCGTACTCAGATGCACAGGTGATTTACCCAGCGGTTATTGACTGGATCTCAGTCGCTCTTTTGACGCTAGTGACTAATAATATGAAATGGTACCTTCCTTGGCTCCTAATTCAGTCTCCGTATGTATCGCACGCATGTAACTTAACTCAACGGTTGTTTCTTTTTTAGTATTTTATGACTTTTCAAACTTTCAGAATTGTGTAAAATCTTCTCCCAAAATGCAGGAAATGCCATTTTAGAGACTCTAGATTTCAAAATTTTCAGGGGGAGCATACCCCCGGACCCCCCAAGGAAGTTTCGCTCCTCCCCTTTCAAAATCCTGCCTACCTATTAGATTCGTGGCAAAGTATGCTATAATTTAAAAAATCACTTCGGAGAACGACCAGATCTACAGTATTCGGCTATCACTGCATTTTCATTGGCTCCGAAGGCATCATCCGCTACATTCGGTACATTGTCGTTTAACCCTGCATTCTCATTGGCTCCGAAGGTTCCTATTGTTAACTTAACTTAACTTAACTTAACTTAACTTAACTTAACTTAACTTAACTTAAACTTACACGCACGACAGCAATGTATTTACTAGCGCATGCGCAGTAGATACAAAAACAAAAACGGAGCCGAAACAGTAGACTCGTTCTACCATAGTAGCCCGAGTAATAATAATACAGCCTAGACTCGGCTACCACAGGTAGCCCAAGTAATAATCAAAATTGTGAAACTTGGCCATGGAGCCTCATTTTCATGAAGCGTGACGTATTATTGAAAAGGACAATTTAGTCATGGTGCTGATGGCATTTGGAAACCGAGACATCGAGTCGGTAACGACCGTTTACAAAACCAAAACTTGTGTTGGCGCACCGTCTCTTGATTAAGGCTGTTTGCCATTACGTCCGCTTTGCCCGCGCGGGCGGAGCGGGCGTTTTGGAAGTTGACAATTTCCAAATTTCAAAGCCCGATCCGCCCGCACGGGCAAAGCTCACGTAACGGAAAGCGGCCTTTACCGAAGTGCATGCATAGTCAGTAAGAACTTGAACGCAAGTAATGCAATCATACGCTTTTTGCTAATCACAAATGATGTAATTTTTTCCTTATTTTGATGAATGTCTATAGTGTGTAACATTTTATTATGGACATCAATCGAGGTGATCACACGTGACCAGCGTAGCAGAGATAAGACCGCAAAGCGTTGCCGTTTGGCAACTTATTAATTTTATTCTGTCTAACGTCAGACGATTTCATTCGTCATGTGAAGACCTCACGACAAAGCTAAGAGTAAAAGGTTAAAATGTATATCAGTCCACTAATAGTTCCCAATTCATGGCAACACTCTTGAGAATGAGCCCAGCAGAACTTGGGCTCAGAACTTGGGCTCGTGGTATAATTGTTAAATATATATGAATAATTTTTAAAGATACTAGCTATTAATATGTAAGAAAAATAAGAAAGTAAATTAAAAGTTGTTGATATTTACTTCTGTGGCGGTTTTTTTCAGGTAGATCTTTGAAATCTCCGAACCTCTAGTGCATTGTCCCGAAGTACATGTGTAACCATGAGGGCAGCAATGCACATGATCCGAACAGCAAACGGCATTTGGGAAAGGACAACAACCGTATCCACCACTCGCTAATAGACAACAAGTGCTTCCACTAGGACATTCTAATCCATCTGGGCAGATGACGTTACTTTGTCGGTTAATCTACAAAAAGATAATTAGATTATTTCTATAAAAAATGTATTTAAATAGATATACATATTAACATAAATGAAACAAAACTTCATATAGACAAAGAGAGTAGAGATGAGAAGTTATTGAGTTTGAGCACCAATAGCAAAATTTTAAATTTTCGGCATAAATTAAGCTAAAATATTTAATTTAAGAAAAATATGACTTATTCTTGGTAGGTAAAAACTTACTTACCATTCTGACTAGTAAAATTTTCATATTAAGTAATATTTTTCTTAAAAAAATTACAGTACTTTCCTTAAAACAAAGAATTATATACTTTCCAAGGAATTTGAATTTTGCTATAGAAAGCATGCATAAACTATAGTGTGGAACTCTGATGGAAGTAACAAAAAAACAACGTGAAATTGATACAAAAAAAGCAATGAGAAAACGACTTTAACATAACCACGAAAAAAATGTGTTGTAGTGTTTACTTCTTAATTTACACTTGGGTTTATTGATGTTTTGGATTTAGGTTTAGTCAAAATGGCTAGGCGGTAACTCGTAAGGGTTTTCATTGGATTATAGGTGACACACATAATTAATTATTTATTATATTTCTTTATTAAAATCAAATTTGCAGTAAAAAACTGAATTATCTTAATTTACAATGATTACTAGAATTTTACAATTAAAAATGAGTCCGAGTAAAAGAAAAACCAAAAAAAACAACTAGAGTTTGTTAAAACGAAGAGTCGCTGCCGGAATAAAACTATTCGCATAACGAGATGTTCTGCACTGCGGATTAGAAAATAGTCCGAATTTACGTAGACTGCACTTAAGTGTTCTTCGTCTAAACAATTGAACTTATGAGATGGATTGATCATATTTGAAAAGAAGCGCTTACAAAGATCGGATCTACGCGCATTCAAAGATGTAAGCTTGGCTTTCTCAATAGATCACTCTATATTCGCTGTTGGAAAATGTGATGCGCATTGCCCTACGCTGGATCGACTCGATCTGGTCGGACAAGTGTTGAGGGAGGCAATAATGCCACACTATTATATTATAAAATACAATATTATAAAATAACATTTATACTACGCAAGCTCTAAATCCTCTGATCATGATTGGTTAATAACTGTGTAGGATGATTTATACTCCTATTAAAGGCTCTTTTCTTTTTTGGTTCCCCTCCCCTTTTTGTGACTACTGCTGACCTGTTAGCCTCCTTCGCAGACGTTCTTATGGCTCGCTTACCTCCCCAACCTAACGTCTGCTCATAGTCAATCGAGATATGGTCTGGAAACTCAGCTAAAGTCTTGGTCTATCTTTTTGTTGCCTTTATGCATTTTTGTGCACGGTGCACGGTCACTGAACACATTGTATTTTAGTATAATGAAAGAATTGTCCAATAGCAACGTTTCAGTTCAATCACTCAACCGTGCTATTTCAATATCAATAAACCTAAAACAAAGGATGTGCACGGTGTAAGGTACGGTTCAACATAAAATCCCAGCTCATTATCGGCGCTTTGAAGTTTACCGAGTTTCCAGACCATATATCGATTGACTATGGTCTGCTCACCCGAGAGCTACATTCCATTTCCTTTGTGTGCATGGGACCAATGAAATTACACCATTGTCGTGCTAAATAAAGCCGTCCTGGGTTGCATGGTGTTGTTATGTGTAATTGGTTTAGTCGAAAGCTAATATTTTGAAAAGTTTAGCCTAGAACTTCACGAAATTTACGAAGAATATTGTTTTGACTATGTTCTTGCTGCCTACGCAAACAAATAAGCGTGAAAGTCAGTGTAAAGCGTAAGAGCGTTAAGAGAAATTTAAGATTGTAAACAAAAGCTCAAAGGTGTTTATAGTGTCTGAAGCGACTGCCCTAATTAGTTTACTTGAAAGCTAACATTTCGCTTACTATAGCTCAGAGCTTTATAAAATTTACGGAGAATGGTATTATGAATATGTTCTTTGGTCGTGTAAATAAATCTGTGCGAAAAGCTTTAAAAAAGCACAAGTGTCGGCGACATGTATCTAACGGATAATAAATTTTACGCGATCGACTTTGTTACTCAGCTTCATATATTCCAGGCAGTGACGCTTTTATTTCATGTACTGTATTCATATCGCGTTTCACAGTTACAACATCATCTTCATTCTATTTACGCAAAATTTTTACTAAACTATATATAAGCAATAGTTTTCGAAATATTGGTTCAAACGGTCAGCTCAAGGTCGAAGGTCAGGTTTCCAGATATTGGAACTAATTATGCAGTGATTGTCTATTTGTTGCTATAGTAAAAGTCATTGTCTTTACAAAACGCGCATGAAGTTTGTCAGTGAAGAAATTAAATCAAATTTTCGTTATATTATAAACCATATATATTAGAGTTTCGCCACTCCGAAGAGGATACAAAAAATCAACACAAACTAGTTTCATCAGTGTCGTTTTGTTTAGAAAGCATTCCGCATTCGTACCGAAAACAACAACTAGCCATGAGTAAACGTGAAAAATAAACAATCTAGTTGTCAGTTATTTCTTAAAATATCATAATGCCGTTTAACACATTCGCAGGGGCGGTTTTAGACTACGTCAACTAAGTCGCGCGACGAAATGAAAATTTGACGTGAATATATAATTTTCGTTTGTTACACGTTAAAAAATTTACAAATAAAATCCTGGAAATAAAAAATAATTATCTAGTAATCTACAGTTCAGGCCAGAAAAATTTCCCCGTTGGCGTTTTCCCGTTTTCTTTACGCGCTTTCTTTATGCAGAGGTAGGGGGTGGAGATTGGAAGCTCAAGCAATCCCAATTTGCGAGTTTTATTTGGGCGAAATCCAAACACGAGGAAACACGAGGTGTATCAAGGGACGAGGCGAACGAAGGGCAAGAGCGATTAAGCGGTAAGAAAAATGGTTAATTTTCGCTGTTAACTCATACATGTAGTTATCTAACAAAGATGTTGTGAACTGTCGGACTTTTTGTATATACTGCGCATGCGCTAGTAGATACATTGCTGTCGTGCGTGTAAGTTAAGTTAAGTTAAGTTAAGTTAAGTTAAGTTAAGTTAAGTTAAGTTAAGTTAAGTTAAGTTAAGTTAAGTTAAGTTAACAATAGAATTACTTCGGAGCCAATGAGAATGCAGGGTTTAAACGACAATGTACCGATTAATATTAGCGGATGATGCCTTCGGAGCCAATGAAAATGCAGAGTGGCACAACAACTTACGAGTGATAGCCAAATACTTTGCCACGAATCTAATAGTTCGGGCTGAGTTGAGCACTGAATTGGCGAATAGAAATACGATGAGAACGACAAGTTGTGTCTATATAGTAGTGGGTTTGTATGTGTTCGCGCTGAATGTTGATCTAAAATGTGATCAGAGCGACATTTTGTGTTAATTAATGTGTTGTGAATATGTCCTCGTCCGCTCGTCGTTTTGTGAAGTGATTTTAAACTATAGCATAGTTGATGAATTAAATGAACTTGCTTTACTAGTGTTCGCGCTGAATGATGTAAAATCCGATCAGAGCGACATGCTGTGTTTTAATATAGTGTGTTGTGAATGTTCGCGCTGAGTTGAGCACTGAATGGCGATCAGAAATACGATCAGACGACGTGTTGTCTATATGGTTTGTCGTGTCATTCCGTGTTTAGTAGCTAGTGTTTAGTGTAGGTCTAGCTCACTTACCGCGTTCCAGCTAGACCGGTCTAACAACCGAAATCCCGGTTGCACAAAGCGACATCTCGGTTAGGCGGGCTGCTTCGGTTCTCATATAAACGCAAGATGAAAATTAAATAGTAACAAACGCACGGTCTAGTCCAGCTCGCCTCCGTGTAAACAAGTCCATTATACTGTAGGTCTACGGCCCGTCTACCGAGATCAGGATATTTGCCAGCGACATTACTGATCAACAATTAAGTATATTTCAGTGAACAACTCCAAGGACATCAGGATTCAGGAAAGCGAAGAAAGAAAGCATGAAGATTAGTACATTTTAGCACGCGCCAGTTTCGCAAAGCCTGACGGGAGGACGTAATGATTGCCATTTCGAGACATAGACAAAACGAAAAAATATAGGCACGCTCAGCGTGCATGTATCTACTGCGCTACAGTACAAGTTGTAGCAACATTCTCAATTTAGTACTTCAGCATATCTCGCGTAAATAAAACCACGCGCCTCGACTTTCTCGCTCAAACGACAAGCTTTCCATGAACGAGAAGACAGAGCGAGTGCTTGTTTGGCTTCGAATCAAGATCTTTCTGAAATCTGAATAGCCTTTTGACTAATGTTTCAAGTGTACAGTTGACATGTTAGATCCTCGGCCAAGATGTCTTAGCTATAAGTTTTTGTATGCAGAAATCAACTGTACTTGGCACTGCTTGAGTTATATGTAGGCGTATACAATATACTTATTCAAAAAGCGCGTTGATCATTGTTCAGACAAATCAATGTGTTACCAGAGTCTAACATAGTAAAGATTATAGAACGAAAGCGATATAGTGTGACATTCTTTTAACAACGCGATTAGCGATCGCGTTTCCTGTTTTTCCCAATTTACCTAAAAGCTAAAATTGTCATTTTATGATTAGGGATAAACTAGGAGCGGTTGCTCCCCCCCCCCCCCCCCCCCCCCCCCCCCCTCCCCCTTTGCATGATGAAATTTAGTTTTGAACACTCGTACTCAGATGCACAGGTGATTTACCCAGCGGTTATTGACTGGATCTCAGTCGCTCTTCTGACGCTAGTGACTAATAATATGAAATGGTACCTTCCTTGGCTCCTAATTCAGTCTCCGTATGTATCGCACGCATGTAACTTAACTCAACGGTTGTTTCTTTTTTAGTATTTTATGACTTTTCAAACTTTCAGAATTGTGTAAAATCTTCTCCCAAAATGCAGGAAATGCCATTTTAGAGACTCTAGATTTCAAAATTTTCAGGGGGAGCATACCCCCGGGACCCCCCAAGGAAGTTTCGCTCCTCCCCTTTCAAAATCCTGCCTACCTATTAGATTCGTGGCAAAGTATGCTATAATTTAAAATCACTTCGGAGAACGACCAGATCTACAGTATTCGGCTATCACTGCATTTTCATTGGCTCCGAAGGCATCATCCGCTACATTCGGTACATTGTCGTTTAACCCTGCATTCTCATTGGCTCCGAAGGTTCCTATTGTTAACTTAACTTAACTTAACTTAACTTAACTTAACTTAACTTAACTTAACTTAACTTAACTTAACTTAACTTAACTTAACTTAACTTAAACTTACACGCACGACAGCAATGTATTTACTAGCGCATGCGCAGTAGATACAAAAAACAAAAACGGAGCCGAAACAGTAGACTCGTTCTACCATAGTAGCCCGAGTAATAATAATACAGCCTAGACTCGGCTACCACAGGTAGCCCAAGTAATAATCAAAATTGTGAAACTTGGCCCTGGAGCCTCATTTTCATGAAGCGTGACGTATTATTGAAAAGGACAATTTAGTCATGGTGCTGATGGCATTTGGAAACCGAGACATCGAGTCGGTAACGACCGTTTACAAAACCAAAACTTGTGTTGGCGCACCGTCTCTTGATTAAGGCTCGGTTTGCCATTACGTCCGCTTTGCCCGCGCGGGCGGAGCGGGCGTTTTGGAAGTTGACAATTTCCAACTTTCAAAGCCCGATCCGCCCGCACGGGCAAAGCTCACGTAACGGAAAGCGGCCTTTACCGAAGTGCATGCATAGTCAGTAAGAACTTGAACGCAAGTAATGCAATCATACGCTTTTTGCTAATCACAAATGATGTAATTTTTTCCTTATTTTGATGAATGTCTATAGTGTGTAACATTTTATTATGGACATCAATCGAGGTGATCACACGTGACCAGCGTAGCAGAGATAAGACCGCAAAGCGTTGCCGTTTGGCAACTTATTAATTTTATTCTGTCTAACGTCAGACGATTTCATTCGTCATGTGAAGACCTCACGACAAAGCTAAGAGTAAAAGGTTAAAATGTATATCAGTCCACTAATAGTTCCCAATTCATGGCAACACTCTTGAGAATGAGCCCAGCAGAACTTGGGCTCAGAACTTGGGCTCGTGGTATAATTGTTAAATATATATGAATAATTTTTAAAGATACTAGCTATTAATATGTAAGAAAAATAAGAAAGTAAATTAAAAGTTGTTGATATTTACTTCTGTGGCGGTTTTTTTCAGGTAGATCTTTGAAATCTCCGAACCTCTAGTGCATTGTCCCGAAGTACATGTGTAACCATGAGGGCAGCAATGCACATGATCCGAACAGCAAACGGCATTTGGGAAAGGACAACAACCGTATCCACCACTCGCTAATAGACAACAAGTGCTTCCACTAGGACATTCTAATCCATCTGGGCAGATGACGTTACTTTGTCGGTTAATCTACAAAAAGATAATTAGATTATTTCTATAAAAAATGTATTTAAATAGATATACATATTAACATAAATGAAACAAAACTTCATATAGACAAAGAGAGTAGAGATGAGAAGTTATTGAGTTTGAGCACCAATAGCAAAATTTTAAATTTTCGGCATAAATTAAGCTAAAATATTTAATTTAAGAAAAATATGACTTATTCTTGGTAGGTAAAAACTTACTTACCATTCTGACTAGTAAAATTTTCATATTAAGTAATATTTTTCTTAAAAAAATTACAGTACTTTCCTTAAAACAAAGAATTATATACTTTCCAAGAATTTGAATTTTGCTATAGAAAGCATGCATAAACTATAGTGTGGAACTCTGATGGAAGTAACAAAAAAACAACGTGAAATTGATACAAAAAAAGCAATCAGAAAACGACTTTAACATAACCACGAAAAAAATGTGTTGTAGTGTTTACTTCTTAATTTACACTTGGGTTTATTGATGTTTTGGATTTAGGTTTAGTCAAAATGGCTAGGCGGTAACTCGTAAGGGTTTTCATTGGATTATAGGTGACACACATAATTAATTATTTATTATATTTCTTTATTAAAATCAAATTTGCAGTAAAAAACTGAATTATCTTAATTTACAATGATTACTAGAATTTTACAATTAAAAATGAGTCCGAGTAAAAGAAAAACCAAAAAACCAACTAGAGTTTGTTAAAACGAAGAGTCGCTGCCGGAATAAAAACTATTCGCATAACGAGATGTTCTGCACTGCGGATTAGAAAATAGTCCGAATTTACGTAGACTGCACTTAAGTGTTCTTCGTCTAAACAATTGAACTTATGAGATGGATTGATCATATTTGAAAAGAAGCGCTTACAAAGATCGGATCTACGCGCATTCAAAGATGTAAGCTTGGCTTTCTCAATAGATCACTCTATATTCGCTGTTGGAAAATGTGATGCGCATTGCCCTACGCTGGATCGACTCGATCTGGTCGGACAAGTGTTGAGGGAGGCAATAATGCCACACTATTATATTATAAAATACAATATTATAAAATAACATTTATACTACGCAAGCTCTAAATCCTCTGATCATGATTGGTTAATAACTGTGTAGGATGATTTATACTCCTATTAAAGGCTCTTTTCTTTTTTGGTTCCCCTCCCCTTTTTGTGACTACTGCTGACCTGTTAGCCTCCTTCGCAGACGTTCTTATGGCTCGCTTACCTCCCCAACCTAACGTCTGCTCATAGTCAATCGAGATATGGTCTGGAAACTCAGCTAAAGTCTTGGTCTATCTTTTTGTTGCCTTTATGCATTTTTGTGCACGGTGCACGGTCACTGAACACATTGTATTTTAGTATAATGAAAGAATTGTCCAATAGCAACGTTTCAGTTCAATCACTCAAACCGTGCTATTTCAATATCAATAAACCTAAAACAAAGGATGTGCACGGTGTAAGGTACGGTTCAACATAAAATCCCAGCTCATTATCGGCGCTTTGAAGTTTACCGAGTTTCCAGACCATATATCGATTGACTATGGTCTGCTCACCCGAGAGCTACATTCCATTTCCTTTGTGTGCATGGACCAATGAAATTACACCATTGTCGTGCTAAATAAAGCCGTCCTGGGTTGCATGGTGTTGTTATGTGTAATTGGTTTAGTCGAAAGCTAATATTTTGAAAAGTTTAGCCTAGAACTTCACGAAATTTACGAAGAATATTGTTTTGACTATGTTCTTGCTGCCTACGCAAACAAATAAGCGTGAAAGTCAGTGTAAAGCGTAAGAGCGTTAAGAGAAATTTAAGATTGTAAACAAAAGCTCAAAGGTGTTTATAGTGTCTGAAGCGACTGCCCTAATTAGTTTACTTGAAAGCTAACATTTCGCTTACTATAGCTCAGAGCTTTATAAAATTTACGGAGAATGGTATTATGAATATGTTCTTTGGTCGTGTAAATAAATCTGTGCGAAAAGCTTTAAAAAAGCACAAGTGTCGGCGACATGTATCTAACGGATAATAAATTTTACGCGATCGACTTTGTTACTCAGCTTCATATATTCCAGGCAGTGACGCTTTTATTTCATGTACTGTATTCATATCGCGTTTCACAGTTACAACATCATCTTCATTCTATTTACGCAAAATTTTTACTAAACTATATATAAGCAATAGTTTTCGAAATATTGGTTCAAACGGTCAGCTCAAGGTCGAAGGTCAGGTTTCCAGATATTGGAACTAATTATGCAGTGATTGTCTATTTGTTGCTATAGTAAAAGTCATTGTCTTTACAAAACGCGCATGAAGTTTGTCAGTGAAGAAATTAAATCAAATTTTCGTTATATTATAAACCATATATATTAGAGTTTCGCCACTCCGAAGAGGATACAAAAAATCAACACAAACTAGTTTCATCAGTGTCGTTTTGTTTAGAAAGCATTCCGCATTCGTACCGAAAACAACAACTAGCCATGAGTAAAACGTGAAAAATAAACAATCTAGTTGTCAGTTATTTCTTAAAATATCATAATGCCGTTTAACACATTCGCAGGGGCGGTTTTAGACTACGTCAACTAAGTCGCGCGACGAAATGAAAATTTGACGTGAATATATAATTTTCGTTTGTTACACGTTAAAAAATTTACAAATAAAATCCTGGAAATAAAAAATAATTATCTAGTAATGTACAGTTCAGGCCAGAAAAATTTCCCCGTTGGCGTTTTCCCGTTTTCTTTACGCGCTTTCTTTATGCAGAGGTAGGGGGTGGAGATTGGAAGCTCAAGCAATCCCAATTTGCGAGTTTTATTTGGGCGAAATCCAAACACGAGGAAACACGAGGTGTATCAAGGGACGAGGCGAACGAAGGGCAAGAGCGATTAAGCGGTAAGAAAAATGGTTAATTTTCGCTGTTAACTCATACATGTAGTTATCTAACAAAGATGTTGTGAACTGTCGGACTTTTTGTATATACTGCGCATGCGCTAGTAGATACATTGCTGTCGTGCGTGTAAGTTAAGTTAAGTTAAGTTAAGTTAAGTTAAGTTAAGTTAAGTTAAGTTAAGTTAAGTTAAGTTAAGTTAAGTTAAGTTAAGTTAAGTTAACAATAGAATTACTTCGGAGCCAATGAGAATGCAGGGTTAAACGACAATGTACCGATTAATATTAGCGGATGATGCCTTCGGAGCCAATGAAAATGCAGAGTGGCACAACAACTTACGAGTGATAGCCAAATACTTTGCCACGAATCTAATAGTTCGGGCTGAGTTGAGCACTGAATTGGCGAATAGAAATACGATGAGAACGACAAGTTGTGTCTATATAGTAGTGGGTTTGTATGTGTTCGCGCTGAATGTTGATCTAAAATGTGATCAGAGCGACATTTTGTGTTAATTAATGTGTTGTGAATATGTCCTCGTCCGCTCGTCGTTTTGTGAAGTGATTTTAAACTATAGCATAGTTGATGAATTAAATGAACTTGCTTTACTAGTGTTCGCGCTGAATGATGTAAAATCCGATCAGAGCGACATGCTGTGTTTTAATATAGTGTGTTGTGAATGTTCGCGCTGAGTTGAGCACTGAATGGCGATCAGAAATACGATCAGACGACGTGTTGTCTATATGGTTTGTCGTGTCATTCCGTGTTTAGTAGCTAGTGTTTAGTGTAGGTCTAGCTCACCTACCGCGTTCCAGCTAGACCGGTCTAACAACCGAAATCCCGGTTGCACAAAGCGACATCTCGGTTAGGCGGGCTGCTTCGGTTCTCATATAAACGCAAGATGAAAATTAAATAGTAACAAACGCACGGTCTAGTCCAGCTCGCCTCCGTGTAAACAAGTCCATTATACTGTAGGTCTACGGCCCGTCTACCGAGATCAGGATATTTGCCAGCGACATTACAGATCAACAATTAAGTATATTTCAGTGAACAACTCCAAGGACATCAGGATTCAGGAAAGCGAAGAAAGAAAGCATGAAGATTAGTACATTTTAGCACGCGCCAGTTTCGCAAAGCCTGACGGGAGGACGTAATGATTGCCATTTCGAGACATAGACAAAACGAAAAAATATAGGCACGCTCAGCGTGCATGTATCTACTGCGCTACAGTACAAGTTGTAGCAACATTCTCAATTTAGTAGTTCAGCATATCTCGCGTAAATAAAACCACGCGCCTCGACTTTCTCGCTCAAACGACAAGCTTTCCATGAACGAGAAGACAGAGCGAGTGCTTGTTTGGCTTCGAATCAAGATCTTTCTGAAATCTGAATAGCCTTTTGACTAATGTTTCAAGTGTACAGTTGACATGTTAGATCCTCGGCCAAGATGTCTTAGCTATAAGTTTTTGTATGCAGAAATCAACTGTACTTGGCACTGCTTGAGTTATATGTAGGCGTATACAATATACTTATTCAAAAAGCGCGTTGATCATTGTTCAGACAAATCAATGTGTTACCAGAGTCTAACATAGTAAAGATTATAGAACGAAAGCGATATAGTGTGACATTCTTTTAACAACGCGATTAGCGATCGCGTTTCCTGTTTTTCCCAATTTACCTAAAAGCTAAAATTGTCATTTTATGATTAGGGATAAACTAGGAGCGGTTGCTCCCCCCCCCCCCCCCCCTCCCCCTTTGCATGATGAAATTTAGTTTTGAACACTCGTACTCAGATGCACAGGTGATTTACCCAGCGGTTATTGACTGGATCTCAGTCGCTCTTCTGACGCTAGTGACTAATAATATGAAATGGTACCTTCCTTGGCTCCTAATTCAGTCTCCGTATGTATCGCACGCATGTAACTTAACTCAACGGTTGTTTCTTTTTTAGTATTTTATGACTTTTCAAACTTTCAGAATTGTGTAAAATCTTCTCCCAAAATGCAGGAAATGCCATTTTAGAGACCCCCCAAGGAAGTTTCGCTCCTCCCCTTTCAAAATCCTGCCTACCTATTAGATTCGTGGCAAAGTATGCTATAATTTAAAATCACTTCGGAGAACGACCAGATCTACAGTATTCGGCTATCACTGCATTTTCATTGGCTCCGAAGGCATCATCCGCTACATTCGGTACATTGTCGTTTAACCCTGCATTCTCATTGGCTCCGAAGGTTCCTATTGTTAACTTAACTTAACTTAACTTAACTTAACTTAACTTAACTTAACTTAACTTAACTTAACTTAACTTAACTTAACTTAACTTAAACTTACACGCACGACAGCAATGTATTTACTAGCGCATGCGCAGTAGATACAAAAACAAAAACGGAGCCGAAACAGTAGACTCGTTCTACCATAGTAGCCCGAGTAATAATAATACAGCCTAGACTCGGCTACCACAGGTAGCCCAAGTAATAATCAAAATTGTGAAACTTGGCCCTGGAGCCTCATTTTCATGAAGCGTGACGTATTATTGAAAAGGACAATTTAGTCATGGTGCTGATGGCATTTGGAAACCGAGACATCGAGGCGGTAACGACCGTTTACAAAACCAAAACTTGTGTTGGCGCACCGTCTCTTGATTAAGGCTCGGTTTGCCATTACGTCCGCTTTGCCCGCGCGGGCGTTTTGGAAGTTGACAATTTCCAACTTTCAAAGCCCGATCCGCCCGCACGGGCAAAGCTCACGTAACGGAAAGCGGCCTTTACCGAAGTGCATGCATAGTCAGTAAGAACTTGAACGCAAGTAATGCAATCATACGCTTTTTGCTAATCACAAATGATGTAATTTTTTCCTTATTTTGATGAATGTCTATAGTGTGTAACATTTTATTATGGACATCAATCGAGGTGATCACACGTGACCAGCGTAGCAGAGATAAGACCGCAAAGCGTTGCCGTTTGGCAACTTATTAATTTTATTCTGTCTAACGTCAGACGATTTCATTCGTCATGTGAAGACCTCACGACAAAGCTAAGAGTAAAAGGTTAAAATGTATATCAGTCCACTAATAGTTCCCAATTCATGGCAACACTCTTGAGAATGAGCCCAGCAGAACTTGGGCTCAGAACTTGGGCTCGTGGTATAATTGTTAAATATATATGAATAATTTTTAAGATACTAGCTATTAATATGTAAGAAAAATAAGAAAGTAAATTAAAAGTTGTTGATATTTACTTCTGTGGCGGTTTTTTTCAGGTAGATCTTTGAAATCTCCGAACCTCTAGTGCATTGTCCCGAAGTACATGTGTAACCATGAGGGCAGCAATGCACATGATCCGAACAGCAAACGGCATTTGGGAAAGGACAACAACCGTATCCACCACTCGCTAATAGACAACAAGTGCTTCCACTAGGACATTCTAATCCATCTGGGCAGATGACGTTACTTTGTCGGTTAATCTACAAAAAGATAATTAGATTATTTCTATAAAAAATGTATTTAAATAGATATACATATTAACATAAATGAAACAAAACTTCATATAGACAAAGAGAGTAGAGATGAGAAGTTATTGAGTTTGAGCACCAATAGCAAAATTTTAAATTTTCGGCATAAATTAAGCTAAAATATTTAATTTAAGAAAAATATGACTTATTCTTGGTAGGTAAAAACTTACTTACCATTCTGACTAGTAAAATTTTCATATTAAGTAATATTTTTCTTAAAAAAATTACAGTACTTTCCTTAAAACAAAGAATTATATACTTTCCAAGAATTTGAATTTTGCTATAGAAAGCATGCATAAACTATAGTGTGGAACTCTGATGGAAGTAACAAAAAAACAACGTGAAATTGATACAAAAAAAGCAATCAGAAAACGACTTTAACATAACCACGAAAAAAAATGTGTTGTAGTGTTTACTTCTTAATTTACACTTGGGTTTATTGATGTTTTGGATTTAGGTTTAGTCAAAATGGCTAGGCGGTAACTCGTAAGGGTTTTCATTGGATTATAGGTGACACACATAATTAATTATTTATTATATTTCTTTATTAAAATCAAATTTGCAGTAAAAAACTGAATTATCTTAATTTACAATGATTACTAGAATTTTACAATTAAAAATGAGTCCGAGTAAAAGAAAAACCAAAAAACCAACTAGAGTTTGTTAAAACGAAGAGTCGCTGCCGGAATAAAACTATTCGCATAACGAGATGTTCTGCACTGCGGATTAGAAAATAGTCCGAATTTACGTAGACTGCACTTAAGTGTTCTTCGTCTAAACAATTGAACTTATGAGATGGATTGATCATATTTGAAAAGAAGCGCTTACAAAGATCGGATCTACGCGCATTCAAAGATGTAAGCTTGGCTTTCTCAATAGATCACTCTATATTCGCTGTTGGAAAATGTGATGCGCATTGCCCTACGCTGGATCGACTCGATCTGGTCGGACAAGTGTTGAGGGAGGCAATAATGCCACACTATTATATTATAAAATACAATATTATAAAATAACATTTATACTACGCAAGCTCTAAATCCTCTGATCATGATTGGTTAATAACTGTGTAGGATGATTTATACTCCTATTAAAGGCTCTTTTCTTTTTTGGTTCCCCTCCCCTTTTTGTGACTACTGCTGACCTGTTAGCCTCCTTCGCAGACGTTCTTATGGCTCGCTTACCTCCCCAACCTAACGTCTGCTCATAGTCAATCGAGATATGGTCTGGAAACTCAGCTAAAGTCTTGGTCTATCTTTTTGTTGCCTTTATGCATTTTTGTGCACGGTGCACGGTCACTGAACACATTGTATTTTAGTATAATGAAAGAATTGTCCAATAGCAACGTTTCAGTTCAATCACTCAACCGTGCTATTTCAATATCAATAAACCTAAAACAAAGGATGTGCACGGTGTAAGGTACGGTTCAACATAAAAATCCCAGCTCATTATCGGCGCTTTGAAGTTTACCGAGTTTCCAGACCATATATCGATTGACTATGGTCTGCTCACCCGAGAGCTACATTCCATTTCCTTTGTGTGCATGGACCAATGAAATTACACCATTGTCGTGCTAAATAAAGCCGTCCTGGGTTGCATGGTGTTGTTATGTGTAATTGGTTTAGTCGAAAGCTAATATTTTGAAAAGTTTAGCCTAGAACTTCACGAAATTTACGAAGAATATTGTTTTGACTATGTTCTTGCTGCCTACGCAAACAAATAAGCGTGAAAGTCAGTGTAAAGCGTAAGAGCGTTAAGAGAAATTTAAGATTGTAAACAAAAGCTCAAAGGTGTTTATAGTGTCTGAAGCGACTGCCCTAATTAGTTTACTTGAAAGCTAACATTTCGCTTACTATAGCTCAGAGCTTTATAAAATTTACGGAGAATGGTATTATGAATATGTTCTTTGGTCGTGTAAATAAATCTGTGCGAAAAGCTTTAAAAAAGCACAAGTGTCGGCGACATGTATCTAACGGATAATAAATTTTACGCGATCGACTTTGTTACTCAGCTTCATATATTCCAGGCAGTGACGCTTTTATTTCATGTACTGTATTCATATCGCGTTTCACAGTTACAACATCATCTTCATTCTATTTACGCAAAATTTTTACTAAACTATATATAAGCAATAGTTTTCGAAATATTGGTTCAAACGGTCAGCTCAAGGTCGAAGGTCAGGTTTCCAGATATTGGAACTAATTATGCAGTGATTGTCTATTTGTTGCTATAGTAAAAGTCATTGTCTTTACAAAACGCGCATGAAGTTTGTCAGTGAAGAAATTAAATCAAATTTTCGTTATATTATAAACCATATATATTAGAGTTTCGCCACTCCGAAGAGGATACAAAAAATCAACACAAACTAGTTTCATCAGTGTCGTTTTGTTTAGAAAGCATTCCGCATTCGTACCGAAAACAACAACTAGCCATGAGTAAACGTGAAAAATAAACAATCTAGTTGTCAGTTATTTCTTAAAATATCATAATGCCGTTTAACACATTCGCAGGGGCGGTTTTAGACTACGTCAACTAAGTCGCGCGACGAAATGAAAATTTGACGTGAATATATAATTTTCGTTTGTTACACGTTAAAAAATTTACAAATAAAATCCTGGAAATAAAAAATAATTATCTAGTAATGTACAGTTCAGGCCAGAAAAATTTCCCCGTTGGCGTTTTCCCGTTTTCTTTACGCGCTTTCTTTATGCAGAGGTAGGGGGTGGAGATTGGAAGCTCAAGCAATCCCAATTTGCGAGTTTTATTTGGGCGAAATCCAAACACGAGGAAACACGAGGTGTATCAAGGGACGAGGCGAACGAAGGGCAAGAGCGATTAAGCGGTAAGAAAAATGGTTAATTTTCGCTGTTAACTCATACATGTAGTTATCTAACAAAGATGTTGTGAACTGTCGGACTTTTTGTATATACTGCGCATGCGCTAGTAGATACATTGCTGTCGTGCGTGTAAGTTAAGTTAAGTTAAGTTAAGTTAAGTTAAGTTAAGTTAAGTTAAGTTAAGTTAAGTTAAGTTAAGTTAACAATAGAATTACTTCGGAGCCAATGAGAATGCAGGGTTAAACGACAATGTACCGATTAATATTAGCGGATGATGCCTTCGGAGCCAATGAAAATGCAGAGTGGCACAACAACTTACGAGTGATAGCCAAATACTTTGCCACGAATCTAATAGTTCGGGCTGAGTTGAGCACTGAATTGGCGAATAGAAATACGATGAGAACGACAAGTTGTGTCTATATAGTAGTGGGTTTGTATGTGTTCGCGCTGAATGTTGATCTAAAATGTGATCAGAGCGACATTTTGTGTTAATTAATGTGTTGTGAATATGTCCTCGTCCGCTCGTCGTTTTGTGAAGTGATTTTAAACTATAGCATAGTTGATGAATTAAATGAACTTGCTTTACTAGTGTTCGCGCTGAATGATGTAAAATCCGATCAGAGCGACATGCTGTGTTTTAATATAGTGTGTTGTGAATGTTCGCGCTGAGTTGAGCACTGAATGGCGATCAGAAATACGATCAGACGACGTGTTGTCTATATGGTTTGTCGTGTCATTCCGTGTTTAGTAGCTAGTGTTTAGTGTAGGTCTAGCTCACCTACCGCGTTCCAGCTAGACCGGTCTAACAACCGAAATCCCGGTTGCACAAAGCGACATCTCGGTTAGGCGGGCTGCTTCGGTTCTCATATAAACGCAAGATGAAAATTAAATAGTAACAAACGCACGGTCTAGTCCAGCTCGCCTCCGTGTAAACAAGTCCATTATACTGTAGGTCTACGGCCCGTCTACCGAGATCAGGATATTTGCCAGCGACATTACAGATCAACAATTAAGTATATTTCAGTGAACAACTCCAAGGACATCAGGATTCAGGAAAGCGAAGAAAGAAAGCATGAAGATTAGTACATTTTAGCACGCGCCAGTTTCGCAAAGCCTGACGGGAGGACGTAATGATTGCCATTTCGAGACATAGACAAAACGAAAAAATATAGGCACGCTCAGCGTGCATGTATCTACTGCGCTACAGTACAAGTTGTAGCAACATTCTCAATTTAGTAGTTCAGCATATCTCGCGTAAATAAAACCACGCGCCTCGACTTTCTCGCTCAAACGACAAGCTTTCCATGAACGAGAAGACAGAGCGAGTGCTTGTTTGGCTTCGAATCAAGATCTTTCTGAAATCTGAATAGCCTTTTGACTAATGTTTCAAGTGTACAGTTGACATGTTAGATCCTCGGCCAAGATGTCTTAGCTATAAGTTTTTGTATGCAGAAATCAACTGTACTTGGCACTGCTTGAGTTATATGTAGGCGTATACAATATACTTATTCAAAAAGCGCGTTGATCATTGTTCAGACAAATCAATGTGTTACCAGAGTCTAACATAGTAAAGATTATAGAACGAAAGCGATATAGTGTGACATTCTTTTAACAACGCGATTAGCGATCGCGTTTCCTGTTTTTCCCAATTTACCTAAAAGCTAAAATTGTCATTTTATGATTAGGGATAAACTAGGAGCGGTTGTTTCTCCCCCCCCCCCCCCCCCCCCCCCCCCCCCCCCCCCCCCCCCCCCCCCCCCCCCCCCCCCCCCCCCCCCCCCCCCCCCCCCCCCCCCCCCCCCCCCCCCCCCCCCCCCCCCCCCCCCCCCCCCCCCCCCCCCCCCCCCCCCCCCCCCCCCCCCCCCCTCCCCTTTGCATGATGAAATTTAGTTTTGAACACTCGTACTCAGATGCACAGGTGATTTACCCAGCGGTTATTGACTGGATCTCAGTCGCTCTTCTGACGCTAGTGACTAATAATATGAAAATGGTACCTTCCTTGGCTCCTAATTCAGTCTCCGTATGTATCGCACGCATGTAACTTAACTCAACGGTTGTTTCTTTTTTAGTATTTTATGACTTTTCAAACTTTCAGAATTGTGTAAAATCTTCTCCCAAAATGCAGGAAATGCCATTTTAGAGACTCTAGATTTCAAAATTTTCAGGGGGAGCATGCCCCCAGACCCCCCAAGGAAGTTTCGCTCCTCCCCTTTCAAAATCCTGCCTACCTATTAGATTCGTGGCAAAGTATGCTATAATTTAAAATCACTTCGGAGAACGACCAGATCTACAGTATTCGGCTATCACTGCATTTTCATTGGCTCCGAAGGCATCATCCGCTACATTCGGTACATTGTCGTTTAACCCTGCATTCTCATTGGCTCCGAAGGTTCCTATTGTTAACTTAACTTAACTTAACTTAACTTAACTTAACTTAACTTAACTTAACTTAACTTAACTTAAACTTACACGCACGACAGCAATGTATTTACTAGCGCATGCGCAGTAGATACAAAAACAAAAACGGAGCCGAAACAGTAGACTCGTTCTACCATAGTAGCCCGAGTAATAATAATACAGCCTAGACTCGGCTACCACAGGTAGCCCAAGTAATAATCAAAATTGTGAAACTTGGCCCTGGAGCCTCATTTTCATGAAGCGTGACGTATTATTGAAAAGGACAATTTAGTCATGGTGCTGATGGCATTTGGAAACCGAGACATCGAGTCGGTAACGACCGTTTACAAAACCAAAACTTGTGTTGGCGCACCGTCTCTTGATTAAGGCTCGGTTTGCCATTACGTCCGCTTTGCCCGCGCGGGCGGAGCGGGCGTTTTGGAAGTTGACAATTTCCAACTTTCAAAGCCCGATCCGCCCGCACGGGCAAAGCTCACGTAACGGAAAGCGGCCTTTACCGAAGTGCATGCATAGTCAGTAAGAACTTGAACGCAAGTAATGCAATCATACGCTTTTTGCTAATCACAAATGATGTAATTTTTTCCTTATTTTGATGAATGTCTATAGTGTGTAACATTTTATTATGGACATCAATCGAGGTGATCACACGTGACCAGCGTAGCAGAGATAAGACCGCAAAGCGTTGCCGTTTGGCAACTTATTAATTTTATTCTGTCTAACGTCAGACGATTTCATTCGTCATGTGAAGACCTCACGACAAAGCTAAGAGTAAAAGGTTAAAATGTATATCAGTCCACTAATAGTTCCCAATTCATGGCAACACTCTTGAGAATGAGCCCAGCAGAACTTGGGCTCAGAACTTGGGCTCGTGGTATAATTGTTAAATATATATGAATAATTTTAAAGATACTAGCTATTAATATGTAAGAAAAATAAGAAAGTAAATTAAAAGTTGTTGATATTTACTTCTGTGGCGGGTTTTTTTCAGGTAGATCTTTGAAATCTCCGAACCTCTAGTGCATTGTCCCGAAGTACATGTGTAACCATGAGGGCAGCAATGCACATGATCCGAACAGCAAACGGCATTTGGGAAAGGACAACAACCGTATCCACCACTCGCTAATAGACAACAAGTGCTTCCACTAGGACATTCTAATCCATCTGGGCAGATGACGTTACTTTGTCGGTTAATCTACAAAAAGATAATTAGATTATTTCTATAAAAAATGTATTTAAATAGATATACATATTAACATAAATGAAACAAAACTTCATATAGACAAAGAGAGTAGAGATGAGAAGTTATTGAGTTTGAGCACCAATAGCAAAATTTTAAATTTTCGGCATAAATTAAGCTAAAATATTTAATTTAAGAAAAATATGACTTATTCTTGGTAGGTAAAAACTTACTTACCATTCTGACTAGTAAAATTTTCATATTAAGTAATATTTTTCTTAAAAAAATTACAGTACTTTCCTTAAAACAAAGAATTATATACTTTCCAAGAATTTGAATTTTGCTATAGAAAGCATGCATAAACTATAGTGTGGAACTCTGATGGAAGTAACAAAAAAACAACGTGAAATTGATACAAAAAAAGCAATGAGAAAACGACTTTAACATAACCACGAAAAAAATGTGTTGTAGTGTTTACTTCTTAATTTACACTTGGGTTTATTGATGTTTTGGATTTAGGTTTAGTCAAAATGGCTAGGCGGTAACTCGTAAGGGTTTTCATTGGATTATAGGTGACACACATAATTAATTATTTATTATATTTCTTTATTAAAATCAAATTTGCAGTAAAAAACTGAATTATCTTAATTTACAATGATTACTAGAATTTTACAATTAAAAATGAGTCCGAGTAAAAGAAAAACCAAAAAAACAACTAGAGTTTGTTAAAACGAAGAGTCGCTGCCGGAATAAAACTATTCGCATAACGAGATGTTCTGCACTGCGGATTAGAAAATAGTCCGAATTTACGTAGACTGCACTTAAGTGTTCTTCGTCTAAACAATTGAACTTATGAGATGGATTGATCATATTTGAAAAGAAGCGCTTACAAAGATCGGATCTACGCGCATTCAAAGATGTAAGCTTGGCTTTCTCAATAGATCACTCTATATTCGCTGTTGGAAAATGTGATGCGCATTGCCCTACGCTGGATCGACTCGATCTGGTCGGACAAGTGTTGAGGGAGGCAATAATGCCACACTATTATATTATAAAATACAATATTATAAAATAACATTTATACTACGCAAGCTCTAAATCCTCTGATCATGATTGGTTAATAACTGTGTAGGATGATTTATACTCCTATTAAAGGCTCTTTTCTTTTTTGGTTCCCCTCCCCTTTTTGTGACTACTGCTGACCTGTTAGCCTCCTTCGCAGACGTTCTTATGGCTCGCTTACCTCCCCAACCTAACGTCTGCTCATAGTCAATCGAGATATGGTCTGGAAACTCAGCTAAAGTCTTGGTCTATCTTTTTGTTGCCTTTATGCATTTTTGTGCACGGTGCACGGTCACTGAACACATTGTATTTTAGTATAATGAAAGAATTGTCCAATAGCAACGTTTCAGTTCAATCACTCAACCGTGCTATTTCAATATCAATAAACCTAAAACAAAGGATGTGCACGGTGTAAGGTACGGTTCAACATAAAATCCCAGCTCATTATCGGCGCTTTGAAGTTTACCGAGTTTCCAGACCATATCTCGATTGACTATGGTCTGCTCACCCGAGAGCTACATTCCATTTCCTTTGTGTGCATGGACCAATGAAATTACACCATTGTCGTGCTAAATAAAGCCGTCCTGGGTTGCATGGTGTTGTTATGTGTAATTGGTTTAGTCGAAAGCTAATATTTTGAAAAGTTTAGCCTAGAACTTCACGAAATTTACGAAGAATATTGTTTTGACTATGTTCTTGCTGCCTACGCAAACAAATAAGCGTGAAAGTCAGTGTAAAGCGTAAGAGCGTTAAGAGAAATTTAAGATTGTAAACAAAAGCTCAAAGGTGTTTATAGTGTCTGAAGCGACTGCCCGAATTAGTTTACTTGAAAGCTAACATTTCGCTTACTATAGCTCAGAGCTTTATAAAATTTACGGAGAATGGTATTATGAATATGTTCTTTGGTCGTGTAAATAAATCTGTGCGAAAAGCTTTAAAAAAGCACAAGTGTCGGCGACATGTATCTAACGGATAATAAATTTTACGCGATCGACTTTGTTACTCAGCTTCATATATTCCAGCAGGGATGTAGCTACGCTGGGCGGCGCCGGGCGGCACCGCCCGGCACAAACTATAAGCGCCCGGCACTCGAAGTAGTTTTTCCAAAAGCGCCCGGCACATTATGCAGTTTCTGTGGAGCAGCATCTTTGTTATGTAATTATGTAATTCATCAGGCTCCGTGATAAGTACGGAACTTTGCCTAAACAGATAAACGTTTGCACGATTTTTATTTGGCATTGGTTACAAAAAGGCAGCTGTCACGGAGTACGTCGCAGTCTAGACCGGCGCCGCTGATAAGTTTATAAATAAAATTTGAGTGTGGATTCAGAAATAATAAATACAAGATCTGATTAGGTCTTGTAAACAAAGCCTAGACAGTTTTAACTGAACTACTTTAACGACCTTGCTGCTTTGGTACACACGACAACTCCGCCACACAATGCTGCACATAACGCTTAATTCCTGTTGCTTCCTTACCTAGACATAAACTATATTTATGCCTGAGTAATCTCAAAGGCTTTTGTTTCTTGTGTTTTTCCGGACAATGACATACATTAAATGACATACATACAATTGTTTGTATATACAGTAAAACAAGAAAACATTTGAAGTATAGTATTAAAGTTTAGTTGCATTATTGTCTGATTAGTATATCCGTATATTTACAATGCTGACTCTCACTCACAGCGATTCTTAGTTTACCAAGTCTGTATTTATTAGATTTCCGGAAAGTGTTTGAATTTATACCCCCCCCCCCCTAATCGTGTCATTTGATTCTTTTACCCGGCACTCATTCTCTGCTGGCTACATCCCTGTTCCAGGCAGTGACGCTTTTATTTCATGTACTGTATTCATATCGCGTTTCACAGTTACAACATCATCTTCATTCTATTTACGCAAAATTTTTACTAAACTATATATAAGCAATAGTTTTCGAAATATTGGTTCAAACGGTCAGCTCAAGGTCGAAGGTCAGGTTTCCAGAAATTGGAACTAATTATGCAGTGATTGTCTATTTGTTGCTATAGTAAAAGTCATTGTCTTTACAAAACGCGCATGAAGTTTGTCAGTGAAGAAATTAAATCAAATTTTCGTTATATTATAAACCATATATATTAGAGTTTCGCCACTCCGAAGAGGATACAAAAAATCAACACAAACTAGTTTCATCAGTGTCGTTTTGTTTAGAAAGCATTCCGCATTCGTACCGAAAACAACAACTAGCCATGAGTAAACGTGAAAAATAAACAATCTAGTTGTCAGTTATTTCTTAAAATATCATAATGCCGTTTAACACATTCGCAGGGGCGGTTTTAGACTACGTCAACTAAGTCGCGCGATGAAATGAAAATTTTACGTGAATATATAATTTTCGTTTGTTACACGTTAAAAATTTACAAATAAAATCCTGAAAATAAAAAATAATTATCTAGTAATCTACAGTTCAGGCCAGAAAAATTTCCCCGTTGGCGTTTTCCCGTTTTCTTTACGCGCTTTCTTTATGCAGAGGTAGGGGGTGGAGATTGGAAGCTCAAGCAATCCCAATTTGCGAGTTTTATTTGGGCGAAATCCAAACACGAGGAAACACGAGGTGTATCAAGGGACGAGGCGAACGAAGGGCAAGAGCGATTAAGCGGTAAGAAAAATGGTTAATTTTCGCTGTTAACTCATACATGTAGTTATCTAACAAAGATGTTGTGAACTGTCGGACTTTTTGTATATACTGCGCATGCGCTAGTAGATACATTGCTGTCGTGCGTGTAAGTTAAGTTAAGTTAAGTTAAGTTAAGTTAAGTTAAGTTAAGTTAAGTTAAGTTAAGTTAAGTTAAGTTAAGTTAAGTTAAGTTAAGTTAAGTTAAGTTAAGTTAAGTTAAGTTAAGTTAAGTTATTTTAATAGAATAACTTCGGAGCCAATGAGAATGCAGGGTTAAACGACAATGTACCGAATGTTAGCGGATGATGCCTTCGGAGCCAATGAAAATGCAGGGTGGCACAACAACTTACCGAGTGATAGCCGAATACTGTAGATCTGGTCGTTTTCCGAAGTGATTTTAAAATAGTTCGCGCTGAGTTGAACACTGAATTGGCGAATAAAAATACGATGAGAACGACAAGTTGTGTCACTATATTGTTGTGTCTATATAGTGGGTTTGTGTGTGTTCGCGCTGAATGTTGATCTAAAATGCGATCAGAGCGACATTTTGTGTTAATTAATAGTGTGTTGTGAATATGTCCTCGTCCGCTCGTCGTTTTGTGAAGTGATTTTAAACTATAGCATAGTTGATGAATTAAATGAACTTGCTTTGCTAGTGTTCGCGCTGAATGATGTAAAATCCGATCAGAGCGACATGCTGTGTTTTAATATAGTGTGTTAATTGTGAATGTTCGCGCTGAGTTGAGCACTGAATGGCGATCAGAAATACGATCAGACGACGTGTTGTCTCTATATGGTTTGTTGTGTCATTCCGTGTTTAGTAGCTAGTGTTTAGTGTTCGTCTAGCTCACCTACCGCGTTCCAGCGCGGGTAGGTGAGCTAGACCGGTCTAATAACCGAAATCCCGGTTGCAAAAAGCGACATCTCGGTTAGGCGGGCTGCCTCGGTTCTCATATAAACGCAAGATGAAAATTAAATAGTAACAAACGCACGGTCTTGTCCGGCTCGCCTCCTTATAAACAAGCCCTTTGTAGTGTAGGTCTACGGCCCGTCTACCGCAATCGGTGTGTGCAATTGTGAGCGTATATAAGATCAGGATACTTGCCAGCGACATTACTGATCAACGATTAAAGTGCCTATGTCATCCTCAGGGACTTTACATATTTATACTAATTGGAACGTTCTGAGAAGATTTGTAATATATCTTCTCAGGCGAAAATTTCATCTTCATCGATTTTTTTTCCGTTAAAGTTGACGGAAGTGACGTCGAAAGAGGAATTTGTCTATATGAAAACCACTTTACAGATTCCTCTTTTGACGTCACTTCCGTCAATTTTGACGGCAAAAAAATCCATGAAGATCAAATTTTCGCGTGAGAAGATATATTACAAATCTCTCTGAATGTTCCAATTAGTATAAATATGTAAAGTCCCTGAGGATGACATAGCAACATTTCAGTGAACAGCTCCAAGGACATCAGGATTTAGGAAAGCGAAGAAAGAAAGCATGCAGATTAGCACATTTTAGCACGCATCAGTTTCGCAAAGCCTGACGGGATGACGTAATGATTGCCATTTCGAAACATAGACAAAACGAAAAAAAATAGGCACCCTCAGCGTGCATGTATCTACTGCGCTACGGTACAAGTTGTAACAACATTCTCAATTTAGTAGTTCAGCATCGCGTAAATAAAACCACGCGCCTCGACTTTCTCGCTCAAACGACAAGCTTTCCATGGACGAGAAGACAGAGCGAGTGCTTGTTTGGCTTCGAATCAAGATCGTTCTGAAATCTGAATAGCCTTTTGACTAATGTTTCAAGTGTACAGTTGACATGTTAGATCCTCGGCCAAGATGTCTTAGCTATAAGTTTGTATGCAGAAATCAACTGTACTTGTCACTGCTTGATTTATATGTAGGCGTATACAATACTTATTCAAAAGCGCGTTGATCATTGTTCAGACAAATCAATGTGTTACCAGAGTCTAACATAGTAAAGATTATAGAACGAAAGCGATATAGTGCGACATTCTTTTAACAACGCGATTAGCGATCGCGTTTCCTGTTTTTCCCAATTTACCTAAAATTGTCATTTTATGATTAGGGATAAACTATTCACAATACACTAAACACTAGCTACTAAACACGGAATGGCACAACAAACCATATAGATACAACACGTCATCTGATCGTATTTCTGATCGCCATTCAGTGCTCAACTCAGCGCGAACATTCACAATTAACACACTATATTAAAACACAGCATGTCGCTCTGATCGGATTTTACATCATTCAGCGCGAACACTAGCAAAGCAAGTTCATTTAATTCATCAACTATGCTATAGTTTAAAATCACTTCACAAAACGACGAGCGGACGAGGACATATTCACAACACACTATTAATTAACACAAAATGTCGCTCTGATCGCATTTTAGATCAACATTCAGCGCGAACACACACAAACCCACTATATAGACACAACAATATAGTGACACAACTTGTCGTTCTCATCGTATTTTTATTCGCCAATTCAGTGTTCAACTCAGCGCGAACTATTTTAAAATCACTTCGGAAAACGACCAGATCTACAGTATTCGGCTATCACTCGGTAAGTTGTTGTGCCACCCTGCATTTTCATTGGCTCCGAAGGCATCATCCGCTAACATTCGGTACATTGTCGTTTAACCCTGCATTCACAACACACTATATTAAAACACAGCATGTCGCTCTGATCGGATTTTACATCATTCAGCGCGAACACTAGCAAAGCAAGTTCATTTAATTCATAACTATGCTATAGTTTAAAATCACTTCACAAAACGACGAGGACATATTCACAACACCAGGGTCGTAGCCAGAGGGGGAGCGGTGTCTCCCCCCTCCCCCCCCCCCCCTTTGCTTGATGAAATTTTGTTTTGAACACTCGTACTCAGATGCACAGGTGATTTACCCAGCGGTTATTGACTGGATCTCAGTCGCTCTTCTGACGCTAATGACTAATACTGAATATGAAATGGTACCTTCCTTGGCTCCTAATTCAGTCTCCGTATGTATCGCACGCATGTAACTTAACTCAACGGTTGTTTTTTTTTAGTATTTTATGACTTTTCAAACTTTCAGAATTGTGTAAAATCTTCTCCCAAAATGCAGGAAATGCCATTTTAGAGACTCTAGATTTCAAAATTTTCAGGGGGAGCATGGCCTCGGACCCCCCAAGAAGTTTCGCTCCTCCCCTTTCAAAAACACGATCAAGTCGGTTTTCTTTGTTCTTATTATAAATTCATAGGGATTATATATATAAATCCCGGGGATTATATATATAATTCCTATGAATTTATAATTGCCCAATTCATAGGATGCCTGCTACAACTGTCTCGTATGGTAACGCCGGTAGCGCATACGAGAAGGAGAGCAAGGGTTTGCTTTTCGCTCACGTAGTTTACGAGAGGAAGGCAAACCAATGAAAATCATCAAAATCTGTTTGTTGAGTCAGCACTTTATTACACTGAACGTTGAGCATAAAATGTGGGATTGATACTGCATCAATACGCATGCCCAATCCTGTAATGATATCTGCTACTAATTATTCATCTGACTAATTATTCAAACAAGCTTGTAGAAGTCTGTGTATGTGTTCAATGAACTTTTACGTACTTCTCAAGTTTGTTTAATAAACTGCTTTGGAATCTTATTATTTCATAAAATCCCGTTAACATTCGACATAACAATGTCCTTCGACACTCGGTAAAGGCTATTTTTTAGAAAACCTTCTTCAATCGTGTTTTAAGTTCGGTCCTCAGGATATATCTGGCTTAAAGCCTCCGTTCTTGGTATTTATCCTATACATAAACTATGGCGTGGAAATCTAATGGAAGTAAGAAAAAACCCCAAAAAACCCCGTGAAATTCATACAGAAAATGCAACGAGAAAACAACTTTAACAAATCCACGAAGAAAATGTGTTGTAGTATTTACTTCTTAATTTACACTTGGGTTTATTGATGTTTTTGGAGTTAGGTTTAGTCAAGATGGCTAGGCCAGTGACTCGGTTTCTCACTAAGGTTAGGGTTTTCGTTGGGTTAGGTGACACACTATAATTCATTATAAAATAATATTTTTACTACGCAAGCTCTGATTGGTTAATAACCGTGTAGGATGATTTCTACTCCTAGGAGATGTAAGCTCCTTGTTTAAATATTATTAAAAAAACAAATAAAAATAAATAAATAAAGAATAGAAGACAATTGTGCACGGAAATTTTCCAGCCGAATATAGTTTTGCAGAATAATCTAAATAGCATTTGGCTTTGCGGCTCGTTTTTTAGCGCTTTTCTTCAGTCAGGGAAAACCATTTGGTATTTATTTAGGAAAAGATAAAAAATTTAATTGTCAGATGGGGCCGAGGAAAATTAAGGTTTAATTTCACGAGTGTTTTCAAAAGTCTACAAAATTGCCCAAGTTGCGAAGCAACGAGGGTAATTTATTTATAAGATTTTCAAAACACGAGTCAAATTAGACCTTAATTTTACGAGAACTCATGCGATTATGCATGTTAATAATATAGTGGGCAAAATTATTCAAGAGCTATGTTATGTCCAGAAAATGTGGAAGTACATGTCCCTTATCACGGTCGGTGCTCGGCAACATTCCAATTTTCCTTGCTCTATCGCTGTGCCTGTTGCTTTCTTTTTGTAAACACATGCAGGCAAAAGTTCGTAAATTTCCTAGTGTATTCATTTTCACTAATAGTTTACACTCCTTCAATACTTAAAATTAGTTCGAAGTAAACAACAGATTTTGCAGATTTGTTGAAAAAAGGTCAGTCCTCTGAGGTTTACTGTTGCTAAGTAACCAAGCGACCAATCACATGCAAGAAACTGCCGATCAAGGAATCAATCAAGTGGAAGTAACTTTGCCCTGAATTACAAAAAAATGCCCTCTTCATTAGCCAATCATATTCGAGTAATTTTGCCCTCTATATTATTAAATTATTTGACTTCCACAAAAGAATGATTGGAATGCAGTTGATATATCGTGTAATTTCGGCTTTGATGAAGAGCACAATGTTTTAAGGCAACGCCATATTTAAATTAAGATACATAATAGTGCTTTCTTGACTAAAAAAACAAACGATTTCTCTGGTTATAAATATAGGGTGATTCCTTCCTCGACTGACCTTGCCAAGACCAAACCGTCGTTACCTAGAAACACGAGTTTCAAATTTTACTCACCCTAAGAACAATGAACTATCTATCAACAATGTCTGTGAATACGCAGGACTGACTGTGATTCATCTCTTCCATTGCTACCTACCTCTTCTTGGCATTTTCCAGGTTCATCGCAGTTTAGTCCTGCTTTGGAAGTCCCTTCTGCTTGGTGAAGTAGATGGGATGCAATGAAAAGAAACAGCATGTTCATTCTTAAAAAGAAAAATTTATGTTTTAATAGTTGTGTTGACTGACATGCATATATAAATGACATATACATCAGTGCAATAGCGGTGCAAAAACGATGGGTAACAGTATTATTATTATTATTATTATTATTATTATTATTACTATTATTATTATTATTATTACTATTATTATTATTATTATTATTACTACTACTATTATTATTATTATTATTATTATTATTATTATTATTATTATTATTATACAATATACAATGATGATACAATCTCTATTTTGATTGGCTGAAAGCATACCGCTAATTCTAAATGTTACGGTGTATCTATTCACTTTTATCTTAGTATTCAAACGTTGTTGACATAAAACTTTAATTTTCTGCTCTTTTAACTGTTATTTTGTTGTTTACGAACGAACCAGTTCTTTGTTGCTTGAAGATACACATCCTTTGTATAATAAAACAATTATAGGACTCGGTTACTGCATGAATCAAGAATTACTGTCAAAGCCTATCGTATGGTATTGCAAAATCTATTCCGAGTATTTTGCAACATTTACTTCTCTTTTCAACAATATAATGTCCGGTCCGGTCTTAGCTTGCCTCTATTACATGATCAGTCTGTATCGTAAAATCCCAAAAGCTACTAGGTTTATTGTGGTTAAGGATTTGAGTTACAATGAACGCCTTGTAAAATTAAATCTTATTCCTTTGGTATATCGGAGAGAAATTAGTGATCTTATATTCTTCTACAAGTGTCTTAAGGGTATGCATGACATTGATATTTTTCAGTACATATCCTTTCGTTCTTGCACTAAACCGCTCAGAGGCATTGACGATTTATCTTTAAATGTTCCCTTTAGTAGAACTGATAAGGCCTTTAAAAATAGTTATTTAGTCCGAATATGTCGTCTGTGGAATGATTTACCACTTGTTATTAGAGAGTCTGACACGCTCTCTGTACTGATTTCGGCGCGATTTAATTTGGATATATTACGATAAATTTCATGCTTTATATAATATGAATTAGTTTTGTAGTTTTTAATATTAAGTTGTAATATTGTTATTTTATGTAAAACCTATTGCATGATTAATTGACTATTGGTGGTTTAAGCTTGATGGAATCATTGAATTATGTTTTAAACCAACCACAAATGGCATTCAAGTAGATAACCCCCCCCCCCCCCCCCCCCCATATAGGTAAAGATGATGCCGCATGACTCACGAATGACTCACGCCTGGGACATGGTTGGGCAAGATTGGGATAGTTATAGTATACATGAAGCTAAATAAGCTAGGTGATTTCGTATAGTTGCTACTTTTCCTAAAGTGTTTTACTTGTGGAGTGTACTGGCTAGAATTATTGCTAACTAAACCCTAGTTCATGAGCGAGGAAATTGTAGGAAGATAGAATGAGGAATCACTTCTAGAAGTCGTGAAAAGAACGATTTTAAGTGTCGAAATATGAACTAAAGGCAAAGCGATATTTATTACTTTGAAAGCGTTGCTAGGTTAACTAGAGTACAAACAGAGTAAGTCATCCTAGAATCACTGCTAACTAAACCCTTGTTTATAAGCGAGTAAATCGTAGGAAGATAGAATGAAGAATCACTTTAAGAAGTCATGAAAAGAACGATTTTAAATGTCGATATATAAAGGCAAAGCGATTTATTACTTTGAAAGCGTTGCTACGCTTTCTGTTACTAAGTGTGATATTTGCATATTTATTCTCAGTGCACGTGCAGGAGACAAAAGAGAAACTCATTAGGGGTCATTAAGAGGATTAAGCGCTTGGGCAAGTCTAGTCAAGAGAGTCATTAGCAACACGCGTACATGTAATACAGAATTTAAAATATTTTATTGAGAAATATATCTTTACACAAAAAACTCTTGATTATTTAGTGATCTATCGGTAACACTCGCATATGGGCATACAGTACATCTTATAATCCGAAGGCATGGATCATGAGCCTTGAATTCTGTACCACAAACATTACATATCAGATTTCGATTAACGCATTTGTTAAAATATTTCCACAAACACTTAGGACACTCAATTACATGTGTAAAATTAACAGGATTCTGACAACGTTCGCAATCAACAGGTTCGTCAATTATAGAATTTTCTGATTCTATTTCGGTGTAATCCTTATCGTTTTCTGAATCTTCTTCGCAGGAAGTTTCTTCGTTTTCGCTCTCTGATTCTGTTTCTTCTTCTGCCTGCGCCAACATTGTTAGCACGCGAACATTTTCGATAAGGTTTTTGTCAATGTTAATGTCGGCGAGTCCTTTTACAAATACGTTTAAACCAGCTGGTTCGGGAATTCCTGAGAAGTAAGATGATACACAGTATTCTACCAATTCGGCTATTTTTGTGTTTGGTATAGTTCTTCCTTGATACACAATTTCTCCTTTGGGATTCCATGTTAAGTTGACATAGGAGGCGAGTAAACTATTCAACAAAGAGGACGCGTTCGCTTCATCGACTCCGTAGTCAAAATGTGACAGTATTTCTTTAACACGAAAATCGTCATGTAACCTTTCTCCCATAGTGTTCAGGGTTCGAATAATGGTCTTTAAAAAATATCGTTCTTTTTATATTAGTTCTGCGAGTCCTTCTAAAACTGGACCAAGTAGGACATCAAGAAATCCATCACCTTTTTGAACCAGTATCTCTTTTTTTCTCATAAAACTACTTCGGGGACAAGCCAAAGTTGATATGTCGTCGCTATAAGGCCTAACGACTTCAAGCAAAGCAGGTGATAATTGATATTGCGTTGACCAAAAGTTCAACATACAATCACAAATGCATCTAATTTGCTCAGGGCTAGCAGTCTCCAACAGACCTCGCTGTTGAATAGGTTCACTTGTACATAAAAGTTCAAGAAACGGTTTGTGCTTTTTGATCAACATCTCTATTTGACAGTCAGTGTCTAAATGAGGAAAACGCTACCTAAACACATATTTTAAGAGGGGGGAGGAGGAGGAGAAGGAGGAGGAGAAGGAGGAGGAGAAGGAGGAGGAGGAGAAGGAGGAGGAGGAGGAGAAGGAGGAGGAGAAAGAGGAGGAGGAGAAAGAGGAGGAGGAGGAGAAAGAGGAGGAGGAGGAAAAATAGGAGGAGGAGGAGCAAATAGACACACACATACAAAAGCATTTAGCTCAAAATATTTATTTCGGTTTTCGCTCAAACATATACATATCAAAAGTTTTAGTAAGGTCTGCTTCTTAGATTATATTTAGGCGTTTTTATTTTAAAAGTAGCGTGATAGTCTTTATTGTCTTCTGGTGATAATTGTGATACATCTTCTTTTGTCATGGGTAAATATTTTGATCTAGTCATCAATAGATGATGTTCATACTCTTCTCTATCATCTGGGGTCATCTTTGCCAAGTCGCTTTCTTTCCAATCCGAAGAGCTTTCCCAGTTATGAAAGAAATTATTTTTAAGCGTTGGTTGTTCAACGGTGGGAGGCGGTGTTACAAAATAGGTTTTAGGTGTAGCAGGAGCTGTAGGGAAACTCCACGGAAGATCGTCAGTTTCTTGCTTTATCTTTGGTGTCAAATTTTCTGAAGTTTTTGGTGGCTGAGTTTGAAGATTAGTCAGAGGTTGAGACTGATTCTGCAGTTGGTTTTGAAACGTCAGAAAACGTCCTAACTGATTGGAGTAGAGTATGCTCTTTTCTTCAGGTGTTAACTGTGGCGCTTGTACAATATCTTGCATTTTTTGTTCTGTATTGTACATGGCATGAACGATCGGAGGTAATTGATAGGATTGCTTTTGTATGAAACTACCCAGCTGTTGCTGCAGGCTGGAGCTATTTTCTCCGGGTAAAACATTGGTCTTGAGGCGGTGATCGTCGTCCGTAGTCGGCTTTAGATCAAGCATTAGAGGAGGAGGAGAAAGAGGAGGAGAAAGAGGAGGAGGAGGAGGAGAAAGAGGAGGAGGAGGAGAAAGAGGAGGAGGAGGAGAAAGAGGAGGAGGAGAAAGATAAATATATAATACGAAATTCTCTAGAAGTAAATTATTCTGCTCATGCTCTTCAACGAGTGAACATGTCTTATGCCTGCAGCACTTGTGGAAAAACGTTTTCAACACTATTCAACTTGCAACGTCATATAAAAAATTCCCATAAAAACAGTACTTATTCAAGACCAGCACATCTTCTCACTGACGCAACAGTCATGCAGCATCCGTTCACAAGCATTGTTGCAGGGTGTACTCAGAGCGGCAAAACAGTATGGGTGAAGACACTTCTGGAAAACGCCAAAACTACGATTAATCCTCCTCCCGAACGTATCATTTGGTGTTATGGACAGTGGCAGCCCATGTATTTAGAAATGATCAAGACAATACCAGGCATTGAGCTTAACGAAGGCATACCCTCTGATATAGACTCTGATAATTTTCTTGATGTTTCTAAGCGAAACCTTATTGTTCTTGACGATCTCATGGATCAGTCAGGAAGAGATAAACGTATTGCTACAATCCTGGTCAAAATCACTCGGACACCTTGCCTTAAATCACATCTGATATCAAATTTCCTTCTAAAAATCATTCCCCCCGCTCCCCCCATTCAATGTTGATAAAAATTTGCGCTGAACATACTTTGCATTTCATTTTCTAACCAACATTGAACGGGGGTAGTGGGGGGCGATGTTATTTGAACATAATCTTAGGAATTGATGCGCTTAAGTTCGTTTTACGCGACTGTCCGAGTTAATTTTGGCCAGGATTGTCTGAAAATATTATTTTGAAAGAAACATGTATTTTGGCTGTTAAAATAAAGCAGAATGGCGAGAGACATTACATACTTTAATTCTACGAGGTAGAACAAAACAAACAGCGCTCAAATTTTGGCAATATCATTGAGCGGCGTTAATAGAATTCCTGAAGAACGATGTGTTCAGTGCTTCCACTTGGAAGGAAATTTCCTTCCAAAAGGAAATTTTGGCATTTGGAAGGAAAAAAAAAAGGAAATAAAATTTGGAAGGAAATTGGAAGGAAATTTGGTCATATGAAAGGAAAATGGAAGGCAAACTTTTTCAGTAATTGAAAGTTGAGGAAACTGCTTATTTTTTACTTTCGGGTTCAAAAAGTGACAGAAACGTGTATAAATTAAAAACACGAGTAGTAATCATATTATCCCCGGCGATGCGTGGGGTTAAATAGGTTTTTAAGCGGAAGACTGCTACACAAATAGCGCAGGCTCAATGTTTGCAATTTCTATTTTCTAGCCATTTAATTATGATTGACTCGGATTGACTCGAGTCCAGAATCAACCTCGTCAGAAGATGAGGTTGATGATGGGGCTCCAGTTCCATCTCACTTGCAACTGCAAACCGGTACAAAGCGTGCATTGATAATGACGTTTTGTTTCAAACCTTTATCTGACAATTATTCTAGTTTCCAAAGGACTAAAAATTTTGTAAAATTTTTGTAAACTTGAAGCTTATCTTTATTAGTTATATAGTTTGGGAATGTAATTGCGAATTGTTAGTTGATTAGAATTTCACATTTAAAAACTGAAAATGGCCGTTTATAATGCCTATATCAGTATACCGGACCTCGGAATGCGTCGGAAATGTTCGGACCAGATTCGTATTTTCTCGTTGCGAGCTTTGCCATGCACAATTTCGATCGTCGAGCCACTCGAAAGCTACCCTGGGTGCCAGAGGTTCTTCCACGCTCGTAGGGACAATGGGGATACGGGAGGACACCAGGCGGTAAATTTGCAAGGCGAGCGGGAAGAACCTCTGGAACACCGAGCCGTTTCTCTGATCGCGCCGAGCCAATGAAAAGGTTGTCTGGGTCAGTGCGTTTCAAAATCTGGACGTAAGACGTTGATTGGTCAAGCGAAGGATTTTTTTTAATAATAAGTTTCATTGGCTATCGTACACCTCTATTAATAGGGACCTTAAGATCTACGACGGCAACTTCGAGGACGACGTCCTTCAAACAAAAGCATTCTTCTTGAAAAACAAAGATAATGAATAATTTCTAGTCCCAAGAGTAATCTGAACACCGTCCTCGCTCTGTATACAACGCCACTCAGAGCATTTTCACGTCTTCAGGACGACGTTGACTCGTGGGGTGATGAGAACTGTTGTCTGAGATTGCCTTAATACAGACACTGCAACCGTTTTAACACTTTGAAAATTATAAAACAAGCTTCAAGTATTGAATACAGTAGTCAGTTAACCGTGACTTCTTTTTATTGCTAAAATTTGAATTGCTTTTTAACCGCCGTCGTCGTCCTAGCATCTTAAGGTCCCTAATAACATGAGTGTAATATTCAACACCGTCTAGAAGGTGCAGTCATCAGCAGTGATTTCCTTGTATATATATTCTCTCTCTGTTTTGGAGCCTATACTTTCGCTTCACGTTGATATACAACTCACTTTTTTTGGAATGCCTTTGCTCTCTAGTGAGGATTTTTTTGATTGCGTGGGAAAAGTCTTGATTCGTTACGAGCTCAACGAGCATCAAAGCGTTCAGCGACGAGACGTCTTCGTCATTGAAAATATATATAACAACCAACAAGATAGTATCGTTGAAATATATCCTGTACGTATGTTGTTAGAAATCTATAAGCTTTCATTTGAAGTGTAGTTCAAGTCGTTCAAGTTCCTGTGTTTAATATAATTAAATATCTGAAATTCTATAACCGACTTCATGTGAGACGTTAAGTAAATAAATATTTATTTATTATTGAGTGAACATTTTGGACATTTGAAAAAGTTCCATATAACCCAGAAACATAAGCCATACATCAAAGGGAAGCTTATGAAATTTATAACAACATACGTACAAGTTATCGTTCAACAATGCATAGTTTGGAAGTTATAACTGTCTGAGTGTCTGCATGACAAGTAACAGACGGCGGATTTCAAAGTTTATAGTGAATATCGGGCAGCGTCACTTCGCCTGAACTAAAATCAAACCAGTTTTAAATTTGAGCAATTTTTAGTGGTCTAATGTATAGAAGACTGACGAGACGATTGCATTATTACTTATTTGAGAAATACAAAATAGAGTTGACTCTGGATTATTAAAATATCATTACCCGTACGGCCCTCCGGAACGGCGGTTTCAAATTTCAAATCAAAACAGTAAAACACGGCTCGGTGTTCCAGAGGTTTATCGCGCTCGCCTACGGTCAACCCTCCCACTTTACCGCCTGGCTTCCTCGTGGGTCCCCGTTATCCCCCACGAGCGTCGAAAAACCTCTGGCACCCAGGGTACTCGAAAGCTCCAAATTTTAATCATTAGAAGAAGGATTTATAGAGATTTTGGAGGGAAAACTGGAAGGAAATTTCAGATTTTGGGAAGGAAATTTTGCTAAAAAGAAGGATAAAAAAAGGAAATTTTGCTTTAGCCGAGTGGAAGCACTGGCAAAGACATGCCCTGACAGAACCCCCTTAATCTTTATAATCAACCCGACTTGCTATTTTAGTTGCACTACAAAACCTACAAATCTTGTCGAGATAAATTTTCGTATTTTAAGATTCAATTTCTTCATTTTAATCTTGTTTTAAGACAAAATATCTTGCCAAGAAAACCCAGCAAGATAATAATCTTGCAGACAGGATTTTAGGGATTTCAGGGAACAAGTTTTTAGGGATTTCAGTGCAGTGTGGTAGTGTCAATACATCCCAATTTTAGAACATAAGTATAACAAATAGTCTTTTAATCTTGTGACTTACTTGTTTGGATAAAAATAAATGAATCTATATACACTACGGAAAGATGTTGTATAACACATGCATGGAAATTCACAAGTTTACACCTAGCATAGATTTCAGACCGTGTCCTACTCCGCACGATGTTTAACGAACGAGAGAACTCGCATGCAGAAGATAAAGCGCTGCTGTAGGCACTAAAAGTTGCAGTTTTCCGACGAATTATTGTTGTATTATTCAAGATAATATTTAAATGCAAAATATTCAATAAAAAGAACAAGCATACGTAAAACATCCGCTTCCTTGCTTTCTTTTTCTTTACCAAACCACAACGTTTCTCGGTTTCTACATTTCCGACAGTTTTCAACAATAGGGGGCCATGCTCCACCCTTATTATTCTCCTATTAGCTAAATTATAACTTATAAACCTAAACACACCTATATTTATACATACACAAACCTATTACAACACTACTCAACGTCATGCAGTAATAAAAGTTTGTAATTTTTACCTTAATATCTGATGTCGAAATCAAAACCACGCAAGCTGTCGAACCTATCGTTCCTGGCACACAAGAGAACTCGACCTGGCTTGATTATAGAATGTAAGCCGAGATATAAGTAAATGTTGCACAATTCCTGGCATGTGACTGTTCTGAAACAATAACCCCTGACATATACAATGATTGTGGTTGTCATCAATAATTAGATTCGTGTCATGCATGCAAAGATACAAGGCCACACGAGTCTAACTTTTGGTCGAGGGTCGAGGGTTGCAAGTCGAGGGTCGAGGGTCGCAAGGCGAGGGTCGAGGGCTAAAAGTCGAGGGTAAGAAAAATATGGGGGGAAAATGAAAAATAAATGTTTTATACAATCACCGTTCGTGATCTCTCAACTGGGTAAATCTAAAATATGTCAGCGAAATTGTACAGCGAAGTTGTTTCTGGTGATGCTTGACATGCATGTGCAGGAAATGAGTGACATTTTTCAGATTACTTTTCACAATAACAAGCTAAATAAAACTACTTATACTTGACGGATATGATATGATATGATATAGCGATGATAAAATGAACAGCAAAAACGAACGTATCTGCCGCGCACTTGGAGGACGTGCAGCGCTGGTTTATTAAGCTTTTATAAACGTTCAATAGCGGTTCGTACCACAATAGTGAGGCGCTAATAACTCAAACTAGCTTAGTTTGATCTCTAAACATAATACTCAACATTACAAGAGGTTCCAAATACTACCTTGCTAAGATTTATCGCCTTTTGTAGAGCGACATGTTCATCTTGTGTTTGGTACTCTTCCAGCCAGTTTACCAACCCAAAAGTTTTCGAAGTTTCTTCGATTTCGCTTGAGCTACTGTTTCCTTTACCAGAAACAACTTCGCTGTACAATTTCCCTGACATATTTTAGATATATAAGTGATACCTACGCTAATATCCTCAAACGCAAAACTATGGTTATATATCCAACACTGACAATGAGCACACCTCTCGGTATATGACAAGCATGTCAGCTGTTATTTCCTTATTAATTTTCCACTTAGTAGTAAAAGTAATACCACCCGTGGTAATACGCAGTTGAGAGATCACGAACGGTGATTGTATAAAACATTTATTTTTCATTTCCCGCCCATATTTTTCTGACCCTCGACTTTTAGCCCTCGACCCTCGCCTTGCGATCCTCGACCCTCGACTTGCAACCCTCGACCAAAAGTTAGACTCGGCCACACAAGGTCACCGGCGCACATCTATCGTCACTATGTTATAGTCTGGCATTTGTACATGCATTCATATAAATAATATAATGGATTAATCGAGCGAAATAACGATATTCTTCATCATGAATCATGGACGCATATCAGTGACTTTGTTAGCAGCATTTCGCGCGTATATACTTCGACATTTATTTTGTGTTTAGCATTTTTGACAGCTCACTTCGCTCCCTTATTAATAACGCCGCAAAAAACGTAATTCTTTAATAATAATTATTGATTATAATGTCAGGGTCTGTTCCAAAAATTCTTGTTCTTGGCTACTCTTTTGTCCGCCGTTTACGTGAGAATTTAGACGCACAATTTGACCCACGCGCGAGTACTAATTTTCATCTTCACGGGTGGCCGAACTGTGGATAAGATTATAAAACATGACCTACCGTTCGTCCAACAATATACGCCTGACATTTTAATTTTGGAAATTGGTACGAACGATTTATCGATTTACGCCCCAGAGGTTGTAGGCTCGAGGATTGATGATCTTGCGCGCCTTTTCCGCGACAAATATAATGTTCGCGTTGTTGGCGTTTGCCAAGTAATTAATCGTAATGTTCCCCATTCTCAGGCACCGTCTAGACCATGGCTTTAATGCCAAAGCCGCTCGTTTGCGTCAATACTTGTCTGTCGTGCTTTCTGATGAAATGGGTATTTTTCTTTGGGAACATCGGGACTTCTTTCGGCCGGATCGTGTTTTGCTATCCAAGCCGAAGGATGGCGTTCATTGCAATCCGAAAGGGCAATATTATTTATACAGAAGTTATCGTGGGGCTATTTTGAGAGCACTCGGAATGTTAAGTTTTAGCCCCTAATTTACTCATCTGTTTAGTTTGATATGATTTTGCAATTCGCACTTATTTTAATTACTGATTAATTCAAAAATGGCCCTTGAGCATTGACAAACACTGTCCAATTTTTTCCTGTGCATGGGAAGTTTGATTTTGTTAGCCTTGCGCTATTGCTATTCTTGTGGTTACCTTGTGTATTATACCATCTTTATATATTCTATTCTTTATATTAGCAATTTATACTTCCCATTGCTACAGTTTTATGTTCATGAAGTTCTTTTTTTAGTTTTTTTAGTTTCATGTTTTATGGGCTAGAGCAACTTGACTGTTTTCAGATGCCCACGTTGAGATTTCAACATTGTTTTTTTTCTACACAAGACGTTTTCATGAATTTGTGTTAGGAAAAATGCATGCCTAAGTGGGATGGAGCGATTTATCGTTATCAGATGCCCACAGTTGAAATCAATACATTGTGGGATGGAGCGGCTTGTTGTTTTCAGATTGCCCGAATATATATATATTTATATATATATATATCATTTGCAGCACTCGGGGATATTCAATTGCGGCTACCTTCGCTGTATGCCATGATTATTCCGCTGCGTTGTCTTTTGTATGTCAATTTATCGTTGTTGTTACGTTTACATATGTCAATTCTAATGTGTCCGATTGTTAAATCATTCACAGTTGATGTGGATTTGGTAAAACTCAATATTTGCCTGTCTGCGTTCTTTTAGTACTTTCTTTCAGAACCATGCCTGCTACACGCCCAAGTACTCGAGTTCAGCGTCGAGCTCAGCCGACGGCACCACGTCCTGCATCATCTCGGCGCCGCGCACCAACAACAACGGCAGCATCTCCACGAATGGCAGCAGAAAACGTCGATCGTCCTCCCACCATGGTTGCCACTACATCGACAGCTACCGGAACCAGGGGCGCAACTAGAAAATTTCGAGGGCAGGGGTTGAACCAAAAAAAGGGCAAAGTCGTTCAGTATTCTAAACAATTTGGGATACTATCCGGGCCTCGTTAAGTCGTTATGCTTCTCCGAGAACACTCAACAACTACAACAACAATCAGTGCCGTAGCAAGGTATCGAAAAGTGGGGGGGTCTTGCATAGACATAAGGTACATAAAAATATCTTGGGAATTAAACAATTCGAATGAACTATTTACTTTATATAGGTTATCAATAAAATTTACTCTGAGATCGGCGAACTTTGTGTTTGTACATGACGTTAAAAAGTGTTGCTGTATCGACCAGTTTCAACAGGTAATCTATGAGCTGAAATCCTTAATTTTGTGACAGCTTGACGGTGTTTGAAATTGTGAATTTCAGAAAGGTATTTTTCACAACCAAAGTTAGTTTTCAGTTTTTTGAAAATTCTTAACTTGCCATCATTGTTTTCACCCTGTTGAATCTGTTCTTTCCAGTATTCAATAAAATATTCTTGTATTTTATTTTTCAAGTAATGGCAAAAATTTCCTTGTTCTTTGGTAGGTAATACAAAAGATTGAGAGTTGCAAATTGCTACCCCACCTAGCTGTAGTAAATATTTTGTGAATGATATTGGTTGTAGGTTAAAGTTCATGCAGACTCTCGCCGCTTCACCAACAAGGGTATCTGAAAAAGGTGAACTTTGGATGCGAAACCAATATCTTGTTACTAGTTTAGCTATTTGTATAATTAAGGGTGTCCTGCCTAGTTCACCGTAGACGGCCAAATTTGTTGATTTTGAATGAACGCCTAGAATTCTTTTGCAAAATTTTAAATGAAGTCTTTCAAGATCATTTCTTATTTTAAAAATTTTAGATTTAAACATTTCGAAAGAATTTATTTTGCCCAGTAAGTATGGGCCCCAAACTTCGCAACCATACAGTAAAATTGGAACTACCATCGTAGAGAAAAGTTTTAAAAGTAATTTGATTGGTACATTTTCCACGTTTGAAAAACTTTTGAATAAACTATGATAGGCACATAATGCTTTACCATATATTATTTTTTGTGTACGTTTAAAATTACCAGAAAAATGAAGAGTAATACCAAGGTAACAATATTCATCAACTTGTTCTAAAATGTTATTTTCAAAGGACCAATTTGATGATAAGTGTGTACGTCTTTGGGTTGGTGTTCCAAATAATATGACTTTGGATTTTTTTTAATTAATGTTTAATTTCCATTTCTTGGTGTAAAATTCAAGTTTTGTGAGACAGTTTTGTAAACCAGACTTGGATTCAGATAACAAAACTAAATCGTCTGCATAAAGTAAACAATTTAAATCTGTTTCACCAAGTTTTACTGGAGCACACGAGCTGTTAAATATGGGGGATACCCAGGTTCATCATTACCAACGTTGTCCTTGGAACCAACCCAAAAAACTAAACCAATAATTCTACATCCTCTGTTGTCGGACCATTTGTTCCCAAGGGATTTTGTAGAAAGTTTCACCGGGGGGCTGACTGTCAAGGTTGCAATTTTAAGCATCGATGTTTTAAATGTGGCGTAGTTCACCCTGCCACCCGGTGTAATTTTCGTGCCACCTGGCTCTAGCTCAACCCCGTCCGCGGTCAGACCCCGCGTTGGCAACACCAGTTCAAATTGAAAAACTTAGACCTTTATTATGTGGATTATACGATGTGGGATTAACGTCTATTTTATATTATGGTTTTACGTTTGGTTTTCCACTCCATTTCGAAGAGCTCGTACATCGTTTTTTTTCAAATAATCTAGTTTCTGCACAGCAAAATCCTGAGATTGTTAGTGCTAAAATTTCCAAAGAGTTGGCAGCCGATCGACTTGCTGGGCCTTTCGACCACCCTCCTTTTGTCCCTTTTCGTGTATCTCCTTAGGGGTTGTTCCTAAGAAAGCCCCAGGGGAGTATCGCTTGATTCATTTGACACATTTGTCTTTTCCTAGTGGTGATTCTGTTAATGACGGTATTGCTCCCGAGCATACCTCAGTAACTTATGCTCGCGTAGATGACGCAGTTGCAATGATCAAGCGATTAGGGCGCGGAAGCTTCCTGGCTAAAACGGATATTAAAAGCGCATTTCGCATTATCCCAATCAGGCCTTCTGAGTTCTGATTACGATATTCTAGGTATTTTTTGGCAAGGAAAATATTATTATGATCGCGCCATGCCAATGGGTTGTGCGTCATCCTGTCCCACGTTTGAAATGTTTAGCACATGCAGCTCTCGAGTGGGTTGCTAAGAAACACAGGGGCGTACCGAGCGGGGGGGTGTGGGGGGTGCGACACCCCCCACTTTTTTCGAAAATGGTCGGTAAATTGATATAATATTGATATTGGTCGGTTTTTAAAACCAAAGCGGTCGGTAAATTTAGAATTTATGGCGGTAACATCTTACCTGACCATTTGTTGTCAAGTCATTTTCATTTGTATAAAGTTGTATTCGTATGTTAGGATTATGATTATGTGCTATTTATTAGCGCCTTTAATAGCTAGCGGTACTGATCATTATGTGAGTCCGTGATTCATACGAATTATCGAGAAAAAAAACGCACTGAAAACTTGACAGGCCAAATTTACAGCATCAAATATGTAATTAAGCATCGAATCTTACAATTAACTTTAGTAAGGTAAAGAAGACAAGTAATAATTAATTCAGGCCCGTCGGAAGCGGGAGGACTTGGCAGGCTGCAGCCCCCCCCCCCCCTCAATAATTTGCTAAAAAAATTTGCAACATTCTTTTGAAGATGAAAAAATCTAGATATTGCCCTGGATTTGAACATGATTTTAAGTATCCTTAACTCCAATATAAATATTTTTGATTTCTTGGATATCTTGGTTACTAATGAATCTTAGGCATTGCAAGAGTCACTCAAATTACGTCTTGTTTATTTTTATGTAAAATTTGAACTATGCCTGCCGCAAAATGAGCTGAAAACATTCGCTCAAATTACAGGAAATGGTGTTTCCAAGGCTCTATTTTTCAAAAATTTCCGGGGGGGCATACCCCCGTACCCCCCTATAAATGCGGTCACTAATTCGCATGGCCCCGTCCTTTTCAGCACCCCCCCAATAATCCAATATGAATTTGCTTCCGACGGTCCTGAAATTAAATGCCTGTTTTGGCAGTTATGCAATCAGAAGTTTACCTCTAAGTAAGTTGTAACCACTGTAGACTACTAGACTGTAAGTAAGTTGTAACCACTGTACATGCACTGTAGTTGTATAACCTAAATTACCTAATCTTTAATTAATAATATACTAGATTATAGAAATAAAAGCTGTAACTTTATTAACTTCTCTGTCTTAGATTGTATATTGTGTTCTAGTATTAATCTAGTTGTCTATAGCAAAATAAAAAGGCGCCCGAATATTTGTCCAGGATTCTTAGGAGTTAAGACATGTACAAACAAGAACTTTTCAATTTCATCTTCCTGGTGCTTCTAATTTAATAGAGTTTAAAAGTGAATACACCTATCGTGATTTCCTCAAAACACCAGGTTTTACCGCACTTTCATGCGCGAAAGTATGTGATTTTTGCGTGATTTTTGATTGAGTTTCGTCGGTAAATTTTGGAACTAACACCCCCCCCCCCCCCAGTCGAAATGCCCTCGGTACGCCACTGAAGAAACATCTAACGATCCCACATCTTATCCACATTCTTGATGATTATCTTATGGCGGCGTCTACTTATCACCAATGTCATTAACCTTATTCGTTTCCTATCTCTCTGTAAATATTTAGGCGTACCGATTGCTCCGGAAAAAACTGTCGGGCCACAAAGCATTCTTTCGTTTGCGGGCATTGAATTAGACACTTTGCGCATGGAAGCCCGTCTACCTCTTGACAAAACTGAAAAATGCAAATTTTTGATCACGTCATTTCTTCGACGCAAAAAAGTCACTTTACGTGAGATACAATCTTTGACTGGTCTACTTAATTTTGCATGCTCAGTGGTTGTCCCTGGTCGGGCTTTCTTGCGTCGTCTTATAGATTTAACTAAGGGCATAACGTCTGCCCATCATTTTATTCGCCTTACTAAATCCGTTAAAGCGGACCAGACCTTTGGCAGTCTTATTTGGTTGACTTTAATGGCCGGTCGTTTTTTCTTAGTGATGTATGGCTTGATTCGTTTAGTCAGTTAAATTTATATACCGACGCGGCTGCTAGCCTAGGCTACGGTGCGGTTTTTGGCAATGAGTGGTGTTTCGGTGCATGACCGGAAAATTGGAAGCAATTCAACATCACTATTTTAGAATTTTACCCATTTGTGCTAAGAGTACTTCTCTGGGGAGATAGCATGTGTAACCAGCGTATTACGTTTTTTACGGATAATGCGGCATTGGTTGATATTATCAATAAAGTTACATCTCGTGAGGTGACTGTCATGATCTTTGTGCGCCGACTCACTGGTGCTGGCATGCTTGAAGTTTAATATTTTATTTCGAGCTCGTCATGTACCTGGTGTCAAAAATGTCTTAGCTGATTCTTTATCCCGGTTACATGCAGGTTACGAAGTACAAGCAGCTAGCTCTGGTGGGTGTACACTCATCACCAGCGGTCATACCAGATCATCTACTCAGGGCCGTAGCGATGGGGGGTATTGGGGGGGTGCGGCACCCCCCCAAATTTTACAAAATTGCAATATTCGGAAAACTCACGGGTCTATTCGGAAAATTGGCACCTTTTTCTATAAGACTATTTTGAAAGATTTGCTAAAATCTACTGATTAAATGAAAAATAAATGTACTGGTGAAAACTTGTCGGTCGAATTTAATACAATAATACTTACACATTTAAAATTACGTTGTCTAAATTCTCCATTCTCGTTCCCAGTGGCCGCCACACAAACGTTGGACTCTGGGAATGTGAATATTGCAACTTGCAAGGCTCCCACGGGTCCCGTCGTCACGCAACCCCTTTGCCGGATGTGAAAGTACGTAACCCGATCCCGACCGCAGCCAGGAAATAATCAGTTACATACTTACAGTTGGCAAAGTTTTGTGATTATTATTGCAAGATTCGGGGGGGGGGGGGGATTCATTCGGAAATTTTGGGTTGGCACCCCCCCAATTACGACATGTTAGCTACGGCCCTGCATCTACTGCCACACAGCTGGCCACTATAACATCTAAGCTACTTCAATCTAGTTTGTAGCCATCGTCAATCCCTACTTATCGCCGGGCCTGGAAACTTTATAGCCAATTTTCTTGTGCGGTTTTTCAATCGGCTTTAGTTCGTCTGCCCATATCGCCTTCCGATTTAGGATTATTTATAGCGTATATGTTTCAGCACCAATATGCGGCCTCCACCGCGAACACTTATGTCTCTGCACTGGGTTATTGTCATCGTCTGGCTGGGGTGAACGACCCCACTAAAGTATTTTGATTGGTTGAAATGTTGAAAGGATATGGCAAACTTGGCTCACGCGTTGACACACGCTTGCCTATAACTCTTCCTATCCTTCGTAATATTTTACAACAAACACCAACCGTGTGCTCTAGCGAGTATCGAGCATACTTATTCAAGGCAATGTGTACAACAGCATTTTTCATGTTGTAGCCAGATGAATTATCGTTCTTCCAGTATATTTGATAGCTTCTACAGTGGTTTATTTCTCGAGAAAACATTCGGAGAAGACATTATAATACATACGGGAAAAAATTTCAAAATAGCGGCCGCTATTATGATTTGGACATGTTTGGTATTTCGCTTTTTTTAGGGAAACTAAGCTATTTGGTCGGATAAACTGCACGTATGTTATAGCAAGGTGAATTATCTTTCTGCCAATATATTTTATAACTTCTACAGTGGATTATTTCTTGAGAAAACGTTCGGAGTAGACGGACTAGGCAAAATTTTCTGTCAGAATTTTTGCCAAGTCAGCATAATATCGTCCTGGTCTCGAGTTTGTGTAAACAAAATATTTGTTGAGCGGCTCGGGATGTTTTCATGATAAGAGTCTTATTGTAGTTCTGAACTACAATAATAATAATCCTAGACAATTACTGTTGTATTCTAGCAGTCTGAAATTACTCTGAATTAAAGACGTGCCGGCCGGCGGTACCGCACGAACACTTGGCAATAAAATAAACAAGACTGTCAATACACATGGTCATGGAAATCTACAAACATTTTGTTTTGTGAAGTCGCCAGCTCTATAAAGAACCGCTGAAGATCACGAGAAAATCGTAAAGAAGCGAGGCGTACCGAGTTCTTCTTAGGGGCTGTTTACATGGGAGGCGATATTCCTATTTGGTCAGACAAATAATCCAGCAGGCCTCTTGAGTCGTTCCACAACAAATTAACAATGACCAACCTGCATGCATTAACTCTTTCCTGTCTGAATTTATTGGTCTTTACTCTTTAGTATTTTGTTCTGGCTAACGCAGTAACACCAGACGATTTTATTCACCTCTGGGGAAGCCCTCGCATAGGAACGATTTTGTCGATTTATTAATAAAGTAAGAAAATCGCTTTGTATTTACATAAATATTCTTTTTTCCTACGATAAGTACATGTCAGTGGTCGCTACCATTAGCAGAAGGACCCATAAATGCCGCCATTTTGAAAGTGAAAATGGGGACACATTTTTGGCCAGCACCCGCAGTCCAGTTATATATAGGTCAGTGGGCTCAACCCAGTGAACTCTAGGCTCAACCTCGTACCCAGGGCCCTCTCTGCTTTCAAAATGGCGCGAGGAGAAGACGGTTATACGTCCATGTCCTATTTACACGAATTGCCATCCTTAGGTTAGGTTGTGTGTTGGGGTAAGGCTTTCATGAAGTACTTGGGTTATGTAGGACATGGAATTATTACCGAGAAGACCCTGGCAAAGGCTGGTCACGTGACACCAATAATTTTGTAATATTTTGATGAGTGACTCACACTGTACCGGGGGGCGCGGTACAATCACTGATAAACAGAGTATAGTTGGCTTGCGTATGTAAACCTATTCAGCGAACTATTTAGGCACTCAAGAATAACCAAACCGTACAAATAACAAGACATTCTCTTAACAAGTTTATCAAATCAGTTAATGACCGTGTTTAGTAAGAAGCGTCTACACTACATTGACTACAACATATTTGCTTTATTATGCAAGCAAGAAGTGTTTATTAATATTTCGGTTTCTAGACTTCCCAAATCTATTAATTTAAAAAGTTTAGAAATATACAAACCTGCGCAAGGCGTTCACTTGGGCTACTGGTTTCTGAAAGCTTCGCGTAGCCTGTGCGTACTCTAGCAAGACTATATGGCAATGGCAATGCATATTTACATAGATTTTCACAAATAGAATCTATGGTCTTATATGAACTGCAGCGGTGCTGGAAGCGCCGAAGGTTTGCTAATGTAATATAAATGTAAACAAGGCCGTTTTTCTGAAAATTAAACAACGGATCCATAAATATATTTAGTAGACAAAACCTATAGTGTCGGATTCGGCAGAATCAAGCGATCATTTTGATATAGAATTTATTTAAATTTGGACAAATAGAAAATATTTAAACATGTTTTGAAACACGCGTTTCCAAATGTAATACGACACGCGACACCTACGCGATATCTAGACATACACTGAACAGTTCACAATTGATATATCTTACCGGTATTTCTTCTATTCGGTGCTTATTATTAAAATTGCATTTTGTAGTTGTCGGACTATAAAGCAGCAAGGCCAGGGCCAACCTGTTTTGAAATAGCTCGTGTGCAGTTGTAAACATTGTAAAGCCTTTGTAAGCATGTTTTAATATGATGGAGACAATTGTCAGCCGCTTTAACTGATCAACTACTGTATAACTCGGTCACTTGCAAAAGGTAAAGCTATTCAAACAAGGAGAAAGCCGTTACTAGGTAAACAGTACGTATATGTTCTTTGATATACTGTGGCGCTTTCTTGTGTCTCTAGTCCTCAAGTCAAACTTCCTAGGCTAGGTTACTGTCTACACGTCATTTTTTCACGTCTGTAATAAATTCGTCTATTCTGTCTATCAACATTACTGATCAACTACTCGTGAATTCACCAATACCGTCGGAAAACACCTCAACCCAATTCTATCAAAGGCAAAAGAACTCGAAAACATGGCTAGTAGTCAGTAGAAATTATAATCAAATAGAAAAGAGCGGTTTTCTTGGCCTATGAACTCCATTAATACTATATAATATATATATATATATATATATATATATATATATATATATATATGCATATATATATATATGCATATATATATATATGCATATATATGCATATATATATGCATATATAGGCATGACAGCAAGTACATTTAAAGAGCGATATCGTAACCATACTAAATCTTTCCAGAATAAAAAGTATTCAAATGAGACGGAACTTTCGAAATACATTTGGAATCTAAAAGAAAAAACCCAAAGTTTCGACATAACCTGGTCTATACTAAAACACTCAATTTCCTACACGGGAGGATCAAAAAGATGCAATTTATGTTTGGACGAAAAACTTTTCATCATGAAGGCAGACAAACAACTCTTACTAAACAAAAGATCAGAAATAGTTTCGACGTGTCGGCACAAAAATAGATTTCGGATCAACAACCTAAACAATCAAAGGAATGCGCGCAACGTTTCGACGCCCACACCCACGCTCCAAATGAATCCGCCGGACGTTTCGACGCCCACACCCACGCCCCAACTAACGCATTTAAGCAGCCCACTAACCGATATTTTTCAGTCGCCTGATGATCCCGTTTAGGGTGAAACCTCTGGTAGCGAAGACTTTAAGGTAAAACTATACTTTATACTTTGTATATATATATATATACGAGATTTACGAACCACAAAGCATCATTCAAACACCGAGAAAATAAACTTTCCACTGAGCTGAGTAAACATGTCTGGGAGCTTAAAGATAAAAACGCTGAGTTCAACATTAAGTGGAGAATTATCAAACAAGCCAAGCCCTACAATAACACCTCAAACAGATGTAGCTTATGCCTGTGGGAGAAATATTTTATCATCTGCAAACCTTCTCTGGCCACACTAAACAAACGTAACGAACTTGTTTCATCATGTAGACATGCTAAGAAATTTCTTTTAAGAAACTCTGTAACATAACCTCACAATGTATATTTATAACATACGGCTATAACCCTATTTACTAATGTTAATCCTTCCGGGATCTGTTCCATGTTCATTTCACTAAAAAAAACGGTTAAAACCTTTGAATATTCAAACTAACGAATGAACGTTAAGAATTTCCAAATAATCCCTATCTAGACACTTATATAATCATCTCTGTAACTACATCTTAGTCATTAGACCATTTTATCTGAAGAGTACCACACAATATTTGTGGCACGAAACTAAATAGTAATAAAATGTCTAATCAAACCTGTTGAGTCTTTGAACTTTAACTATAATATGCTCTGGATTCCCATCGAGCACTCTGCCAAAAGTTTTTACAACATCTTCTACAGTATATATATATATATATATATATATATATATATATATATATATATATATATATATATATATATATATATATATATATATATATTATTGTATCGTCACGCTTAAGTGTTAGCTAAAACAACGATATTTTCTTAATAACAGCAAATTTGTATTGCCCCAATTGGGTGTTACAGAACTTACATTAAATATTGTTCAGTTAATTTGACTTAAAACTTTTCTTGAAAAACTCCATTACTACATCTGCAAATGTTATGACGATAATTATTGTAAAAGGTGTCTAAATTTGTCTAGGGTTTTCAGGGTGACTTATACTTATGAGTAGCCTCTAAAACATGTTTCCCGAAACTTTATGATATCAGAGTTTCTTTCTCTTACGTCACCTCACTTAACCGCTCTACTTGAGAACCAAACTACGAAACAACTTGTAAAGTTATGATATATGTATATTTTATATTTTAAGATATATAATACACTATATGGCACTGCAATTTTACAGCAAATGCGACCGTAGCGTGCGTGTAGCTGCCCTTTGGGGAAGGCCACAAATTCGTGACTATGCCGCAATTAGGTGTGTCCTTTTAATAGTTTTAGATCTTTATCAGCATCGCAGAAGTTTCCTTTTCAGTCCATCCGACGGCCGACGCCGCCCACGCCTGAAAGCAAACCGACATTGAAACATGCACTCTAAAATGTTCTGACGTTTGATCATTGGACTCTTGGCCATATGTTCAAAAATAGTTAAAAATCATTTTATATAATGATGTTCTAGCATCTCGTATTCTTGCTATCTGGTTCTCTTAGTATAAACTATTGTGATTCAATACAAATGCTTCGGTTGGCTTCGCTACACTATAACTGACTGACATTTGTACTGCAGTGTAAAAGGGAATCAATTTCTTCAGTGTTTTTTTATATATTTCCGGATTTACTGAAATTAGATTGTTGCCCTAAAGGCCATATACCGGGTAAATTTTACCCCAAATTTGGCTTTAGTATGAAAAGGTTAGCTAGTTAAAATAAGGCTGATTATGTTAACCTTCTGTCATTATAAATGGGTATAAATGCTTCATGGGTCACAAAAGTTTGTTATCGTTTATATATACTATTACATTGTATTTATTCGGTGTCGTACCAGATCGAACGGTGTACCTACAATGGTACAGTGCATAAACCTATCAGTTAATATATTTAAAAAGCCAAGAATACACCATCTTGTATTTCTAAATTAAACGCATAGTGCTATTATAATCTGATTACAATTTACAAGTCTATAACATGCAAAAAGAGATATTGTTCGTTTTTTTTAAATTTCTGCTGTACGTTTTGCTTTGCATATGACTATACTAATTCGAATGGCCAAGAAAATATATATATTGAATTAACACCGACGAATATATTATATACGCGTCCGTCACGCATATTATACAGTGACGTTAGTGACGTCAAATTATTTAGTATTATGTAATATTTAAAACATGAGCAGGAGTGTTTTATCAGATATAAAACACGAGGCGAAGCCGAGTGTTTTAGATATGATAAAACACGTTCTGCGAGTGTTTTGAATGGTTTTAAAAACGATCACCATTTGGTAAGTTCGTTGTTGTAGTAATTTTGAAAAATAACCTTGTCTAAGGCGAGAAAATCAAAGCTAAAGTTTTGTAAATCAGGAGAATGTTTTATCAGATAAAACGATACGGTTATGATTTTTTCTTTGTGTTTTCTTCATGAATTATTAATGAGTTTTTTAAGTAGACTATATAGTAAATAATGTATGCGGTATAACCGTCAAGAGTAAATAGGTATCTGTTCGAGTTTCATGTAATATATCATGAACCATGCATAAGCTGTTTATATTGTCTGAGATTTATATAGCTGTGTTGATTTATTTGCTTTATTTCAAGACTTAAGCTGGATTTCTACTAGGCGTAAAATGTCGCGCGCTCGACTTTTTTCTTTTGTCTTGTGAGTTTCCATGTGGAACGAAGTAGAAAACTATTCAATTTGTACAATAGAAAAGTCGAGCGCGCGATATTTTACGCCTAGTGGAAATCCAGCTTGACCAACGACGCGCGCTGTAACTGATTCCCGTTGTGTTTTCTGTATGAATTATTAATGATTTAAGAATGTATACTGGATCAGTTATATAACACCGTTTTGATTGCACTGTGGTGCAGGCTAACAAAACTTTGACGATTGAATGTACCGCTGATAATACGGAAACGAGTGCGTGGACGTATGAACGATTTTTTTTCGTAAACATGCATTCTTGTTCACCAATGTGTAACTTAATAATAACTTTTTATATATGCTTTTGTCTACTTTGATTGTATAAGTTAATGGCCAAAAGGTACAAACTTGATGCTAGTAAGAAGAGCACAAACAAAAAGTAAATATTTATTATCATATTGATTATTCTATCGCAACACATGTACAGGATTAACTGACCTGAATATCTTATAATGTTGTTTTTTTCGTAAAAAGTATTTCTTAATCGATTCGAACACAAGGAAGCATGATGAACATATATACTGCTTCTCAATCACTAAGGTAATATGACAATATGCCGTCAGAATATCATTTATAATAATTTTCGTTGTAATTATTGTTTTGGAAGTAGTAATATAGTTGGTTACAATGCTATATTTTAAAACATTTATATATAGGATTTCTATATATAATCACATCATTTATTCTCATTCAACAAACTATTCTCCATCTCGCGTTGTAACAATGCAAGAGTTAGGTTTCTTTGGCTTAAAATATTCTTAGCCATCGCTTTGATTCTTGGTGTTGTTTGAGTCGTGGTTGTGCTTGTATTCCCACTATGAGTCATCACAGAAAGAAATTCCTGACATATTTTATCATAGTCAGGTTCTTGCTCTCCGAATGCCACACGATTTTGCACAATTTGTTGCAAAATGAAGCGTTCAAAATCGCTCCACTTGCCACGAGGAAACTGCTCCCCATGGTTGTCCACGAATTCGCTTGATGTTTTTGGCGTTGTGTCGTGTTTTCTTCGCTTCTGCTTTGTGTTGGAGTTGAGTTAGCCTTTTTTTCTCCATGCGGGTTACCGCAATTCCTGCATCCACAATTATTATTGCATCCTTGCATTTGCTGAAAGCATTTGCATCTTGAACCATAATCTATGCAGAAGCTTTTCACTTTTACGTTTGCACGTCCTTGACCACACCTACATGACGTCTTTTCAGAAAGCATAACTTCATTTTCGACATCGGTTTCTTTACTTGCGAGTGCTTCTGCGGGCACGCTGCAGAGAGCGTTATAATGACCCTTTCCAGTTTGGTTGAATGCAACATAAATCGGAATTACAGATAACGGGCTTTCTCTTGGAATCAGTATGATAGGATAAGTATCAATTGAGGTGAAGACTACTATTGGGCGCTTCAAAATGTTTGCTAGAGCCATAAGCACGCTGTTTCCGAGTTCGCAGTCAAACACGCCTCTTTGAATGAATTGTTGGGCCATATCGTGAAAAGACGATTGATCAGCAACAGTGAGAAACATTGAATACTCGCTGCTAAATTCACCAAGCCACTCCGCCACAACAAGCTCCCGCAAACGCATTATTCGATCCACTTCATCCTGGCCTTTAAAAATTCCAACGCTATTCAAATGTCTAACTATTGGAGAAGATTCTACCTGAAAGAAACTGTCAAATCCGTGCCCCACTGAGTTAAAACAGCAGTCCCCATCTCCAGCGATATCGATCAGTTTAAAACCGTAGTTTTCAACTATACTCTTACTCTTTCTACTGCTTTGTCGTAGTCACACTGAATATTACTCTCTGGATATGAGAAAAGCAACAACGAAGCTGGGTAATCTAGCCACAATGTTTTGTCCGATATCATAGGAGCACTTGTGTTCTTGAAGATGTTCTTTGTTACATTTTCCATAACTCTAGCTCTACCGACAAGGTTATTTGCAGTTTCTGCTGACACAGTGACAGTTCTACTTTCGGCGTCTGAATCAGACTCTTCGGAACTATTGGTGCTATCTGTTTCTCTGTTAATATCTGCTGAGATATGGCCGTGTGAGTCTTCAGAACCCGCAAATACATCACTAGGTAAATCCCGTACGTTGACCCCAATTCCAAATTTTTCTGATGTCCTTTGATCTCCTTTCTCCAAAAATTCTTGATACCATCTAGTGACAGGTGCAATAACATGCTTCTGTCCTCCTTTTGCACCACGCTTCAAATTCTCCTTTCGTTCCATGTGAACATAAAACATTAGAAATAAAACTGCAACTGCGTAGCTTACGCCAATCCGATTTTTATTTATCCACTTTCTCATTTTTCGGTGAAGACGTTCGTTCCTGTTTGTTCCAACACCTGGGGGGATATCAGAAAGACAGCCTGATCTTACATGGTGTAGTAAATTGTAAACTTCGTTGACCGCTGTTGGAGGAAGAACGTTGATATCGTCAATTACTTCAGTTTCCCATCTTTTTAGAAATCTGTGAAAGTTATTTTCAAGCTCTTCTGAGCTTGGAGTTTTCTCTTTACGAATATGGCCAATGTCACTATTTTTACGAAAGCAAAGACGCAGTTCTGTAATCATGATTCTTCGTGTCCTTCGCATTGCTGCGTTCGATTGACGTTTTGGTATTTGTACAATAATTCTCTGAATTGCATGGAATATGTCTAATTTTATTACAACGTCATCACCAAAAATATTTTTAAATTTATTTTTCACAGAACAGCAGTTGTCCAATACACATGGCCAGAAATCGAGGACAGTATGGCGGCAGAGCATGCGCACTGAACCCTTATTAATTAATTCAATATGGCGTCCTTCAATAGATTTCTTAAGGAAATATAAATTCCGACATGCGAACGTCCAAAACTTCACCAAATTGAACAATCGTTGAGCACTACAATTTCTATTAAGTTTGGAGCGTCCTAAATAGGTTCCCGAGCCCCTCGTTAGCATACCTCTTATTCGCTGTTTAAAGTCTCTTAATCTGCTATAGCACTTATTTTGGAGCTCCAATTTTGGCTGCTTCTGTGTTGTTTGTCCACGATGCGAACGTCTGAATTTGCTCGGGGATGAACGTTACTTTGTTTTGCGGAGTTGTTCGTTCCACTTTTTCGTTGTTTAATAGGTTCCCGAACACCTTAAAATGTACGATTTTAGTGCAGCCAAGTCGTTGTAATTTAATCCATCAAGCGCCGAGATAAATACTGAACTCGGCGTGAAGAAGCAATGCATTGCTCGATAATTTCGGGTTCTTGTCCGCCATTTCTTATGGAGCTGTTGCTAGGTTGCCAGGGTCTTAACCGCTGTTATTACTATTAAATGTGACTGTGGATTCAGAAATAATAACCGAAATTTATGCGGCAATTATTGTGAGTGTGAGTGTACAGGCCTGTCTAGACGATTAAACCTTTTGTAATTTGATATTTGGGTAAGAAATGAGTCAATAAGACATTTTAGCGAATAACTCTACTTTAATTTATTGTTATAGACTTCTGTTTATAGCCGAAATGATCGATATTTAGCCATCAGAATCTTCAGATTCGAGTTCAGATTAATATTTCCACCTAAATCTGAGCCCACAGGCCACTGCCGCTGGCTGTCCTCGATTTCTGGCCATGAATACCTTCGAAACCTTCACTGTGATTGGTTAGTCTATTATTTATACCACGAAGCAAAATTTCAACATTGTCTATAGATGTACCCTTTGTTAATTGCCATGCCAATATGTCACTGTTCTCGCTCATTACGATAAAAAGGGAGTCGTACAGTTTATTCCACATCCCGTGTTTCCAATAACCAATGTTCGCTGTTACCTGTAACGTACCAAAACATACATGAGAATTAACAATAAAACCTGCTATATGATAGCACTTTACTAATAAAATCTGGTAGCAAGAACATGCAGTATCTGCATGTGTTTGTTAAATAATATTTATACTATATACACGAAAGTTCAAATGGGCTTGTCTCATCCCCTCCCCCCCCCCCCCCCCCCCCCACGTGACCCTGACCTCTGTCTTATTGTCAGATTGGTCAATTAGCGTTTGAGGGCAAACCATTTTGCCCACAAACGCTATAACTGACCAATCGTAGTAAGGAAGAGGTCAGGGTCACATGCTCACAATATCTTGCAAGGAGTCACAATATCTTGCATGGAGAATTTCCCACCAAATAAAGTTCGAGAAAATTGCAAACTTCATGCATTTTTAAAATAAATACCAAATTCAGACATATAGTTTAACGCTACTCTGGCTTAAAAGTTTGTTGTATTTTTAAGCCAGAGTAGCGTTGAACTATGTCTGATTCTTCACCTGGCTGCGTTGGAAATTTATTTGTTAAATACCAAATTGTTTTATGGGCAGGATACTGTGATCTAAACACATGTGGCTCGACTCGCATAGCGGCTTGTGTTTTTAATCGTTAATGTGTATATATTTCTCTATTTTTTTGTCTCGAAAACGCTACTCAAATGAATTTTCCATTGCACATTATAACGAAAAAGATAAAAAGTAAAATATTAAAAACTTTTAATGAAAAGTTAATTATTGTCTTCAATGCCCTATTCAAGTTGTGTATATATTGCTGTGTATATAAAACGCGAATGCGAACAATAATGATTCGTGCATACTGCATGTTATATATAATTGTACCTTGAACGTATGATCCGCTGAAATCCATTTCCCTCTCTTTGACGCCATATGTTCAGTGTACATGTGCTCCACTTCTACAAAACTCTTCAGAAATACCCGGAAAATGAGCTTCCTACTTATGTACTCTTTCGCTGGGTCAAAAGCTGGAAACTCTTGTAGATTAACAATGTTATTTAATTTTTTATAAGCTGTATATTCACAAGCATCGCGATAATGACGTGCGCTGTGTAATAATGCTTTCAATATCTATCAACGATAGGCCACTTTGGATACTTGAAGAAATGAAGTCATATAGTTCTCTCGTTACGCCAGACTTGTGGAATAGAATGAAGGGAATGCGCAGAAAAGGAAACGTGTTTTGCAATGTTGTAATAATTGCAGGGTCGTGTCCGACTATCTCGTGTTGATTTTGTTCGCATAAATACACACACGAAACAAGGTAGACCTTCTTTTGTAGACAGATAAGTGACCTTGGAGTTTCTCTTGCTGAAGAACCATCTTTCCATCTCCATACCTTTAACTGTCCTCGACAAATCGGGCATTCAATAGCTGAATAAGCACTGAATTGTATCAGCGGGTTCCACAACATTATTGAAGGAGTATACACAGTATCTGGGCTGACTTCATCTTGATTAGAAAGCGACACTATCGAACTCGCGATCAGATTTTCACTTGACCCATATTGATATGTGCTTTTACTGCCATAATTTTCAAACGCTTCAATGGCACTTTTAATGTAATTTACCCAAGAAGGAGGGATGCCTTGGGAGACACAGACAGAAATTATTGATATAAAAATGATACATTTAAATTTCAAAATTGGCTTGTCGTTGAACATTGCGAAAAAATAGCGAACATACAAAACAACCGTTCACAGTAAATAGAGCAGTAACGCATGTCAAACAAGCAGACGGAAATCAAAATATGAGTGCGATGTCATTTGATGCATTTGTAGTGTCACAGTGACTATAATGACTATGTTTGGCCGCCTAGCTATAGGGCATCAGATAAAAAACAAAACAAAATGGTTTTATATTTTGTTAATATACTTCCCGGCCATTGTTATTACTGGGTTATTGCAGTATACAATTGCTAATGTGGTGAATCACTAGCTTTTTGAAGCGCGATATTTACTTAAATAACATTATTTTCAAGTCATTACCAGAAATTTGGGACAAGATGGCGTCGCGCGGGCGCATATAGGCCATTAAACATGACGGCCAAATCGTATAAGGAATAATACAGTAAAATCGTAAATTTTAAAATTTATCCTACTAGGGACATAGACTTCTCGGTTGCGGAGCTCGATTCCTGTTAAGAGTTAAGTAAGGAAACGTTATAACAAAAAATGTTCGCTTACCGAAATACACAGCCGGTTCCCAACATCGATTTATTTACGCTGCTTATTTGACTCATTCTGTTATGTAAGCCATAGGAATCCTGCTAAACATGCGATACAAATCTGCCAAATACACCACTTTCCTTGCGAACGATGCAAAGTGCGGAGCTTGCTATGTATTTAGCAATGTTCGAACTGCTAATATAACTCGTAAATATCTCCGTATCTAACAACATTGCGGTTCCCAAAGCCTTTAAACTTTCTTGGTTTTACAGTGTGTTTGAGCAATACACCAAATCGTAGTTTTATTTAGGCCCACATGCAAATTAGTTTCCCTTTCAATTTGGGCCCCTATGCAAATTACATCGTGTCTATTAAAGCATAACGGGAAGATAACATAGACTGGGACTATTTTTTCATGTTTTGAGTTCATTAATTTTAGACACTACGTTTAGGATTATTGTCAAGGATAATTGAGAACCAAATTTTATCCTTATAGAATACCTAAGCATTAAAAGGTTTCTGAAATCAGAAATGTTATGTTTACTGCGGCTGCTTCAGCCTCATGTTATAAACGAACTACGTTTTATCCCGACTCAGATTGTATGCACAGTCGAAACTCCGATTTCGTCTATCAGCAGGAGGCCGTTATGTCTAAACGTGGAGTTGAGCTGCGAGAAGGACAAACGACGAAGCCACGGAGGTCTCTTCTCTTTTGAGCAGCCTGCAGCCATGTTTGTTTACTTTGAAAGCAGAGGCGATCTTAGTTCTTAGCAGCCGTTTGCATTTTCGCAAAATATTTACTGTATATTATTATCATGGGAGTAACCACTGGCTACGAACGTGGCCGCAAAATGTCCCAAATTTCTGGTAATGTATTATTGAATAGTTTATAAATAAGAAAACCAGATAGCAAGAATACGAAATGCGAGAACATCATTATATAAAATTATTTTTAACTATTTTTGAACACATGGCCAAGAGCTAAACAATCAAACGTCAGAAAATTTTAGAGTGCGTGTTTCAAGGTCGGTTTGTTTTCAGGCGTGGCGTCGGATGGACTGAAAAGGAAACTTCTGCGATGCTGACAAAGATGTAAAACTCATTGAAAGGGCACACCCAATTGCGGCATAGCCACGAATGTGCTGCATGTTATTTAAAAAATGTAAAACTAATATAAGTATATAAAATAACTGCATGAAGTAAAACAATACAGAGAACGTTTCTTAGTTATTAGTATAACTCATAACTATATATTACTATTATTATTTTTACTTCTTAATTAAGATGTTTTTAATACACGGTTTGCATGGTTCTTTGAAGAGCGGCTATGCCTTTGCGAAGCATTTTAGTAAATACAATGTAATAGTATATATAAATTAAACGATAACAATTATAATGAGAGAAGGTTAACATAATCAGCCTTATTTTAACTAGCTAACCTTTTTGCACTAAAGCCAAATTTGAGGTAAAATTCCCCCGGTGCTAAAACCAATTTACAAGGTTATTTTTCTATATGGCCTTTAGGGCAACAATCTAATTTCAGTAGATCCGGAAATATATAAAGAACACTGAAGAATTAGATAGTTGATTCACCTTACAAAAAAGGAAACATATATAATTGCCGCATTAAACGAGTATCATATTTATCAACTACGGAATAGGTACATGCATGTGTCTGGATATTAAATAGATCTCATGAGATATGCATGGCATATATAAGGCATATATTCATTTAAAAAAAGAAGAATAACTATAAGACGAAGTTGTATAACTTTGTTTTTTGTTCGGTTATTATTATAATTGTACTTATTCCCTTTTACACTGCAGTACAAATGTCAGTCAGTTATAATGTAGCGAAGCCAACCGAAGCATTTGTATTGAATCACAACAGTTAATAAGTAAGAGAACCAGATAGCAAGAATACGAGATGAGAGAACATCATTACTGATATAAAATTATTTTTAACTATTTTTGAACATATGGCCATGGCCAAGAGCTAAACAATCAAACGTCAGAAAATTTTAGAGTGCGTGTTTCAAGGTCGGTTTGTTTTCAGGTGTGGCGTCGGATGGACTGAAAAAGGACACCCAATTGCGGCAAAGTCACGAATTTGTAGCCTGTGTGTAGCCGCCCTTCCTCCATTAAGTGACGTCACGTTAGGGAAAGAAACTCTGATATCTTCCCCCTAGGGCGGTTACACGCACGCTACGAATTTGCTGTAAAACCAGCATAAGCAATATACATTAAATTACTGAATTACGCTGTTGATCTTTTAAGGGTTGCCAGGCAAACAATGGTTAGAGCGTCTAAGCGGTCATTAGCAGGTTGCAGGTTCGATCCCTGTCTTGGGCTTGACGAACGTCCATCAAACGTCTGTTACATTATACACCAAGCTCGCAAACGTACCACATGCACTATACATGTATAGTTACAACTTATCATAGAACGTTTCTCAGTTATATTAGTGTAAATGTATATTACTATTTATGTCTCTGTCTTGTTATAACTATATTATTATTTTACTTCCTAAAAGATGTCTTTACTTCGTTTGTATATATTTCTTTAAAAGAGCGGTTAGCTGTTGTCCATATGTTTTCGCGCGTATATTGAGAGTACATTCATTCAGCTTGTTACATATGAGATAGTGTGCTAGAGACTGCCACATTTTAAAGTCTTCTATTCGTTGTAACGTATTTATTTGCTTGTTTGCCTATCCATTAAAATTTTTGTTTTTTTTGTTGTTCGTCAGGTTTTTTTTAATTCATTAAATATATCGTTACATTTGGCAGTGTAATAACAATGTGATTACAGTGTGATTATAAATAGTTCCCTTTCAAGTTCCGATCTTTCAGTTTGTATATAGATCAACGTGTTTAGTAACTTCCGACAGTAATTAACGTGTGTGGGCAAATATAGATTGTACCCTGAGGTTTTATTAAGAAATGTCATTTTACGTTTATTGAAATAAACCTGTCCTATAATTGCATTCTCCAATCTCGAACCTATAAAGCAAACCGCACCTGCCATTTGATTTTATTTCGTATTCGTCTTTCATTATGGCAACAAGAGAAGTCGTTACAGTTGACTCAATTATAAGAGAAGCTCGGGCTTGCTATCTTCCTTGGAAAGATATTGCCAAGGATGAAGTGGAAGAATGGATGACAACGTTCTCCAATGCAAAGGGTACATGTAAAGAATTTCTTCTGGTCAGCTCTTTTCCTGCAGTCAGCGCTCTCATGGGAAATGCTGTGGTAGAAATTTTTGACGGATACGAAGAAAGAGTTAATCTTTACATGCTTGCTCTTGGTGGTCCCTCAACTGGAAAAACCCAAAGCCACAAAAACTGTGTTACCCAGCCTATTTTGCACCATCTTGAAGGAAAAGTTGGAGAGGAAATGCTTCTGGAAGACGCCACCTCAAAAGGTCTATTCCGATTCTTCACCAGAAGTGAAAATCGAGTTGCGTTGTGCGCCATCGACGAATGCCAAGAATGGTTTAAGGCTGTGGTTGGCATCAAAAGTAGTGCCTTGGCGCCGTCAATGAAACGACTGCTCCAATGTTACGATGGCTCTCATTGGTACGAGACGAAAGGTAACACTAACAAAAGAGTCGGAGTTCCTTCAGCAGCCATGGCATTGTCTTGCTTCACTCAACCAGAGCCCTTTTTACGCTCCATAATGCCTAGATTGGTGACTGATAGCAATGGACTTCTCGACAGGTTCCTCATATGTCTGCCACCAACGACGCATGTGCCCATCAACGATAGAATGGAATGCAGCAGAAGACTAAAAGATACTCGTCTCGCCTCATTTGATAAGTTGTATGAGAAAATATTTGCGAAATATAACACCGGCGAAACAAACAAAGTATTCCCTGGAAGAAGAGGCTCTTGACATGTACGTGAAGCATACAAATGACGAGAACTCATCTCCACAAGAAGACGGCGGTGGTAATGCAAAAGACGACAAAAATATAATTAGGCTGGCAGCAGTAATCCACGTTCTATTCACCATGATATACCAAGCCCTAAATCAAAGCGCAGAGGGTCTTCCAAGAAGGATATCTGCCCGAACCATGACTGCAGCCATTGCCCTGTCCGGATACTTTGAAAAACAGAGAGCAATCCTCAGACAGGTAACGTGAAATTTTCGTAAATATGTTTGTTTCATAGTTAAGTTGCGTATGTATCAGCATAGGTACTAAACAGATTTTAGTTTCATTGTCTTAACCGAATAATTGAATTGAATTGAATTGGATTGAATTTAATTGAATTGAAAATTTTATAATAGAGCTTCGCAATATAGATAGTGGAACACTATAAAAATACTCGTATAGGCGTGCCCCTCTAAAATTACGATATTACACTAGATAACTGCTGTGTAAATTAAACTGGGTAACGATATCTAAAATTACGCTATTAACTCTTTTTTATAGCCATGCATTGGCATAAAAATATTTTTGGCCCTTCTCGGAGCTAATTGTAGCCGGAGCTGCATGAGTTGGGTCAAAAACATATTTATGCCTTCGAACATCAGTGATTAACTCTAGTGTAATATCAGTATACCATCACTCACGTTTATCAGTTCTTGTGTATAATTGGAATTATCTGCGATTGTATACACTGGCCGAAAACTTAGATTATTATCAGTACTGATGAAATACGTGGTGCATGATGGGCATAACTATATATTTTCGGCAAAAAAAATTAATTTCGGTTATTTTTTCTGTACTGTAGTGTGCTTCGCTTGGCGAGGTCCAAGCAAAAACCTATGTGGAGCCAGACGAGATCCAAGAAGCCATCATGAGACATCCCGGCCCTTTTGTAACGATAAAATTGGTATATCGCAAGTTTAGTTCGCGGATAAGGCCAGACACCAATATCGTGAGACAGGAGATGGATAAGCTGCAAGACATGGGTCTTGGCGTCAGGCTTCAAGTCGATCGTTCTGACGTCTTTTTTAAAGCACTTCCAATTGCTGTCGTATCTGATGATTTGGCGAAGTTTGGATTAACGGTCGAAGAATATACAACGATATTTGACAGAGTTGATCATGGGCTGACAGACCAACAGATTCTACGAGCAGAGTCACAACACCCTAATCAACAAGGATTTGATGAGTATATTACTCAAGCATCGCAGTCGAGGGTTAATTTGCAACCTACCCTCCCTCACCAAACATTGGTAACTGCAGCGGAGGTAGCGGAACTTGTTATCGTTACAGATGACACAAACGAAGCTAACTAATACATAGCTATAAATTGCATAATATATTAACTGATATAAATTGCATCGTTAGAGTTTTCTTTTTTACCTATAATATAAATGTGATTATATGAACATGTAGGCAAACAACTACCATAAAGCACATTGTATATAGCCTCAAATCGTTTAGTCTGATGAGCGTGCTCTCTCAATGCGTGCATCTCTGTAATGAGCGTGAAACTCTGAGTAACAGTAACTGTTTTTATCCTTTTTAAATTTTTATACTTTATATAATATATATAAATATAATATCTTAAAATATAAAATAATACATATATCATAACTTTACAAGTTGTTTCGTAGTTTGGTTCTCAAGTAGAGCGGTTAAGTGAGGTGACGTAAGAGAAAGAAACTCTGATATCATAAAGTTTCGGGAAACATGTTTTAGAGGCTACTCATAAGTATAAGTCACCTTGAAAACCCTACACGAATTTAGACACCTTTTACAATAATTATCGTCATAACATTTGCGGAATGTAGTAATGGCGTTTTTCGAGAAAAGTTTTAAGTCAAATTAACTGAACAATATTTAATGTAAGTTCTGTAACACCCAATTGGGGCAATACAAATTTGCTGCTATTAAGAAAATATCGAATTAAGCTATTGGTCAGTAATTAAGGTTGTTTTAGCTAACACTTAAGCGAGATACACGATACAATAATATATATATATATATATATATATATTATATAGTATTAATGGAGTTCATAGGCCAAGAAAACCGCTCTTTTCTATTTGATTATAATTTCTACTGACTACTAGCCAACCTACGTAACATGGGTCTGCATGTGACAAAGCAGGCTATACACTGTTATAAAGGCGTTATTTAAAGTGTTAAATATTCTTCTATTTGCATCTAAACGAGTCTTTTTGGCCTCGTCACAAAGCAAGGATTATTTGAATTGCAGACAGAGTACAATCGAGGCAATTAGAAAGACTGATTAAGAATTTAAGCCTGAGGATTCACATAAATGTATATTCAAATTAATCGCCATTGTGAAAATGGTGTATATAATATACTTCGACGTGTCCGTCAATTATTATTGCAACAAGAGAAGTTATTACTGTAACAGTTGAGTGCATATGGAGGATGCACGTGTTCGACTTGGGTCAAATAGATCGTCTTGACCGAATGTACTTTTAAAGTTATGATTTTGTTTTGTCGAAAATACGGGATTTTACCACGCAGTCTTCGCATGGTCTGTCAATTCTATATATTGAAACAAAGTGTTAAACAATATAAAAACTAAAGAGCTAGAATGCTAGATGATTCGCCCAAAAACTAACATTGAACTAATGGCTATGCCATACTGATTGAAGCGTGCCTTATTTCTGGTCTGCTAATTACTCGAGCTATATACCCTGTGGTGGCCGAGTCTAGGTTTCGGCTCCGTTTGTTATTTTTATTTTTTCGCCACACAAAATTGCATTATTGCATCATCTCGTCAGGCCTTGCGAAACTGTAAAGGCATGTTTTCGAGTTCTTTTGCCTTTGAGCGAATTGGGTTGAGGTGTTTTCCGACGGTATTGGTGAATTCGTGAGTAGTTGATCAGTAATGTTGCTGACAAGGTTTGTCCATGAAGACAGAATAGACGAATTTATTACAGACGTGAAAAAATGCCGTGTTGACAGTACCTAGCCTAGGAAGTTTGACTTGAGGACTAGAGACACAAGAAAGCGCCACAGTATATCAAAGAACATATACGTACTGTTTACCTAGTAACGGCTTTCGCCTTGTTTGAATAGCTTTACCTTTTGCAAGTGACCGAGTTATACAGTAGTTGATCAGTTAAAGCGGCTGACAATTGTCTCCATCATTTTAATATGCTTACAAAGGCTTTACAATGTTTACAACTGCACAGGAGCTATTTCAAAACAGGTTGGCCCTGGCCTTGCTGCTTTATAGTCCGACAACTACAAAATGCAATTTTAATAATAAGCACCGAATAGAAGAAATACCGGTAAGATATATCAATTGTGAACTGTTCAGTGTATGTCTAGATATCGCGTAGGTGTCGCGTGTCGTATTACATTTGGAAACGCGTGTTTCAAAACATGTTTAAATATTTTCTATTTGTCCAAATTTAAATAAATTCTATATCAAAATGATCGCTTGATTCTGCCGAATCCGACACTATAGGTTTTGTCTACTAAATATATTTATGGATCCGTTGTTAAATTTTCAGAAAAACGGCCTTGTTTACATTTATATTACATTAGCAAACCTTCGGCGCTTCCAGCACCGCTGCAGTTCATATAAGACCATAGATTCTATTTGTGAAAATCTATGCAAATATGCATTGCCATTGCCATATAGTCTTGCTAGAGTACGCACAGGCTACGCGAAGCTTTCAGAAACCAGTAGCCCAAGTGAACGCCTTGCGCAGGCGTCTTGTTGACAATACAGAGAGAATTTTGAAGAAACTGGGCTTTTTAAAAAAAAATATATATGAATTTTTGTTTGAGTCATTTTACCCATATATTCCTTCCAGTCTATGGGTCCAGTCTATGTTTTGTACGACTACATTACAATACATACATACATAGATAATGCTATTTGAAATCTTGTTGTTAATTTTAATCCAGCGGCGACCCAGATGAGATCCAAAGATTCAAAGACTCAGAGACCCAGAGACCCAGAGACCCAGAGACCCAGAGACCCAGAGACCCAGAGACCCAGAGACCCAGAGACCCAGAGACCCAGAGACCCAAAGATTCAAAGACCCAGAGACCCAGAGACCCAAAGATTCAAAGACCCAGAGACCCAGAGACCCAGAGACCCAGAGACCCAGAGACCCAGAGACCCAAAGACACAGAGACACAGAGACCCAAAGACCCAGAGACCCAGAGACCCAGAGACCCAAAAACCCAGAGACCCTGAGACCCAAAGACCCAGAGACCCAGAGACCCAGAGACCCAAAGACCCAAAGACCCAAAGACCCAAAGACCCAAAGACCCAAAGACCCAAAGACCCAAAGACCCAAAGACCCAAAGACCCAGAGACCCAGAGACCCAGAGACCCAAAGGCCCAAAGACCCAAAGACCCAAAGACCCAAAGACCCAAAGACCCAAAGACCCAAAGACCCAGAGACCCAGAGACCCAAAGATTCAAAGACCCAGAGACCCAGAGACCCAGAGACCCAAAGACACAGAGACACAGAGACCCAAAGACCCAGAGACCCAGAGACCCAAAAACCCAGAGACCCTGAGACCCAAAGACCCAGAGACCCAGAGACCCAAAGACCCAAAGACCCAAAGACCCAAAGACCCAGAGACCCAGAGACCCAGAGACCCAAAGACCCAAAGACCCAAAGACCCAAAGACCCAAAGACCCAAAGACCCAAAGACCCAGAGACCCAGAGACCCAAAAACCCAGAGACCCAGAGACCCAGAGACCCAGAGACCCAGAGACCCAAAGGCCCAAAGACCCAAAGACCCAAAGACCCAAAGACCCAAAGACCCAAAGACCCAAAGACCCAGAGACCCAGAGACCCAAAGACCCAAAGACCCAAAGACCCAAAGACCCAAAGACCCAAAGACCCAAAGACCCAGAGACCCAAAGACACAATGCCACAAATATATAGTACCCAATACCCAATCTAGTTGCCCTCCGCTATTATAATTATACGACTATATAACGTATGCTACATGTATACCTTCTAATTATTATAATTATTCTTGACGTCACCGGTGACTTGCTATATGGCCCATCAACCCAACCTTGACGTTTATAAGAACCGAATCAACCGCTCCCCCCAGGACGGGCGAAGTTCAAATTATCCACGTGACCAAATACTCCAAGAATCTTGGAGTATTTTGGAATCACGTGACCAGCCTTTGCCAGGGTCTTCTCCTCGCGCCATTTTGAAAGCAGAGAGGGCCCTGGGTACGAGGTTGCACGAGGCTCTGGTAACACAATGCTGGTAACAGCCATTTCAGGGCCCGTTTTGATTGGCTAATCCAATGCGCATGCTTGAGTAGAAATCGTTGCCTGATCTTGCCCAAGTTTATAAATATCACTTCAGCGGTTCAGCCGAAGTTAGAATATGCCACAATGAACAAAATACTCTCAACTTGGTAGTTATTTGATGCAGAGTTGTGATATTTTAGCCTACAATGCCGATAGGCTTTCATGTTGACGACTTTTGAACGGTTCCAAGGGGAAAAGCGGCGAGTATCAAATGGCATGGCACATTGCGCGCGGCATCTTGTCAATTGTGGAACAAAACGGCTGGTAAGTTCAGAATTACTCATCATTAAAATATATTGTGTACGTATGTTAACACATGTTGAATAAGCTTTCATTTGATGTATAGTTCAAGTTTTTCCGTTTTGTAAAACTTGTTAAAATGTCCAAAATGTGCGAACCGTTGTTCGAAATAATATTACAAATAAAGGCAGGAAATTGACTTCTCACAAGTGTTAATACAGAATTTTAGATTATTTTTTTTTAATATTTAACGCGCAACACTGAGATATATACCAAAGAGAAGCTATTGAAAAATGCTATTTGGGGTAGAAATTTCAAGTTTTTAGCTAAACGGAAAATATTTTTAAAATGGGAAAACGTCTGTCATTATTGATCAAGCTAAATAAATGCAATGATGACGACCGATGTGATCTTCTGTTTTCAATTACCGTTTACATAACAAAAAAGAAAATCATGATCCAAGGAAAGTATCATAATCTGTGGAAAGAGAACGAATTTCAAAAACTGAAAACTTTAGTGTCAGAACTATGTCTGTGTGATGACATAAACCAACACACAGTCGAACAACAATATGACAAGGCATTTTATGATCAAGATTTGCCTGGTTATAAACTTAATCTCGACAACGTATCTCTAGATATATACGCCGAATCTGATGTTGAAGGTAACGATGTACAAGAAATCAGTGAAATTGATGATAATGCAACCGATAGCAAGGCACCGTTAAAGCCAAAGGTAAAGTCTCCAAATAAAGCGAGACGCAAATCATGCAAGATCGGCGCAAGCAACTCAACACCTCTAAGAAATAAGAAGCGCGTCAAAACTAATCCGGATATGCAAGATCAAAGTTTGCAGCAAGTGTTTGATTGTCTGAATGCGTGTAACAAACGCATTGATAATCTAGAAAACATAACAGCTAAATTAGACAAAACTTTAGCCAATTCAGATCTTGAATTAAAAATTGTAAATAGCATGATTTCTGAATCTAAGGATGAACTATCAAAATCCATCGAAAATCAATTAAAGCATGAACTATCCATCATCAGAAAGGACCAAAACACTTTTACAAATGAAATTCATGAAAGAATTATTACAGCAGAAGCGGAAGTTAAGCGTTTACAAGGTCGAGTAGGGTCGCTAGTGGAAGAGAAAGCTAACCTTTTGAAAAGAGTTAAATCACTAGAGCAGAACAATAAGAAACTCGAAGAAGAGTTATGTGCACTACATAAGAAGGGTGAGAAAGATGTTAGTTTTACGAGCGAGGAAATCAATGCAATTTCTGTTTTGTTAAATCAAAATATTGATGAAAGCTCGAAAGAATAAAAAAATACTGACAAAACAGATGACCAAGTTCAACAGGATATGGAACATATCAAAGAAATCCAGAATGAAGATATTAATAACACCAGAATATCCAATTCAAAAGACAGTTCCGACAAATCTGCCATCAATGACGAATTTGACTTTGTTATGTTGTGTGATTCAAATAGAAAATTTATAGACATTAAAAAACTATGTTCAAATAAACATAGCAAAATGATTGCGTGTAACACAACGAGCAAAGCAATGGATATTATAAACTCTCCGAGATTTACGGTAAATAAAGGAATTATTATACATACCGGAGTCAACGATATGGAACATTTGCCAGCGGAAGAGATTATAAACTCTCAAGCTGAAATGATTAATATGGCAGCCAGAAAATTTCCAGGCAAAAAAATTATTCTATCAAGTATTACTCCAAGACGAGATGAGTTTGACAGAGAAATCCCAAAGATCAACGAAGCAATCGACGAAAAAATTAAAGATATTCCAAATGTTAGTCACGTATACAACGGCAATTTACGTGACAATCGTCTATATTTTGATGACAAACACCTGAACAGGAGATTTGGTGTTCCTGCTTTGGCGAAAACTATTAAGAGAGAATTACGAGAGATTTTTGTATCTCGCCGAAGTCAAGATCGTGCAGTCCAGGATCGGAGAAATCAAGATCTTACAGCCCAGGATCGGAGAAGTCAAGATCTTACAGTCCAGGATCGGAGAAGTCAAGATTTTACAGCCCAGGATCGGATAAGTCAAGATCTTACAGCCCAAGATCGGAGAAGTCAAGATCATACAGTCCAGGATCGGAGAAGTACCCTCCACAGTGACTCACCAAGGAGCCATCAAGATGTACCAACTGATTTACAGTCAAGAGGCACCGTCGGTAACAATGTAGCTCAACCTGCGATAATTGGGATGCAAGACCAGCTGAAGAATATATCAGACTTATTGAATCAACTGATTCAAAACAATATTAGCATTAATCAGCAGCAGCATTATCAAAGGGTAATGTATCCACCGATACCTTCATTTTTTAATAATAGACTTGTTTAATTAGTTTACAAATAGTTCTTTAGTAGTTAAACTTCAATTAATGGCAAAAAATTTTCTTCGGTTTGCAAGTTGGAATATTGAAGGTCTGTCTAGTAAGCTTAATGATACAGACTTCATTTCAAAATTACAAAATTTTGATTTAATCTCACTAGTAGAGACCTGGCTTCCCTATGGTCACAATAATATTAATATTGATGGTTTCTTTTCGTTTTCAAAATGCCGAAAAGAAGTTTCCCATTACAATTCTTGGTATTACAATTCTTGTTAGATCATCTCTTAGAAAAGGGATTAAATTTTTAGATAAAGAGAGTAGTGAAGAGTTTGTATGGTGGAAATTGGATAAAACGTTTTTCAATCTTACACATGATATTTTCATTTGTACTGTTTACATACCACCTCAAAACTCCTCCCGTGAAACACGAATTAATATTGATCATTTTGAAAATCTTCAAGATAGTATCTATAAATTTTCAGTTTTGGGTAAGGTTATTTTATGTGGAGATTTCAATGCTAGAATAGGTATCCTAGATGATTTTATTGATGATCCATTTCTTGAAGATGAAAATTATACCCCACTCACATTAGATAAGCGATCCTCAAGAGACTGTCATGTAAATTCTTATGGGCGATCTTTAATTGATTTATGTATTGGCAATAGTATGGTTGCACTAAATGGTAGAACCAACGGAGATCTCATTGGTCAGTTCACTTGTCAAACTTATAATGGAGCAAGTGTTTGTTGATTACGTTATTGTTTCACAAGACCTGCTTTCATCTATTATTAGCCTTACAGTAGCCGATATCACTGAATTTTCTCATCATTCCTATTTATCTTTCGTGATGAGAATTAAAATCCCCAAAACTCCAGATGATGCATTAAAATTAATGCCTCATCCTGTGTCTTTTGTGTGGAATGAGAACCAGAAAGATTGTTTGAGAGAATTTATGGTTTCGAATGAAGTACAAAATAAGTTAGATTCATTGTTTCTCCAGCCTACATATAGCGAAAAATCAATCGATGTTGATATGTTTGTAACTAATTTTTCCAAAATATTATGTGATACATCCCAAAACGTATTATATACCAAGAAACAAAAGAAAACGAACAATAAAAACAAAACAAAGGTGAAACAAAAATGGTATGATACAAATTGCCATACTCTTAAAAAGAATTTGAGAAATTTAGGAAGTTTACTCACAAAATACCCTAATGATGTCTATTTACGTCATCTATTTTTTGCAAAAAGAAAGGAATATAAGCGCATGATTAAGAAACAAAAAAGACAATTTCATAATTCTATACTAAACCAAATTGAAATTTTATCCAATAACAATCCTAAAGAATTCTGGAAGCTAGTTAATTCTATAAAAACACGTAAACCATGTACGTCAAATGAAATACCATCATCGGAATGGTTTGATTATTTTAGAAATTTGAACAAGATAAATTTCAACACTGAAAAGATAAGCAACGAAGCTCAAATTGTGAAGGATTTCAATGTTTGGGCAGCCTGCAAAAACGATACCCTTGACAAACCAATCTCACTTGAAGAATTGTGCAAACTGTCAAAGAGATTAAAGAACAAAAAAGCCAGTGCCGGTGATTCACTGTCCAATGAGATCATTAAGTTAGCAGTCGAAGTTTTACCATCCTATTTTGTAAAATTGTTTAATACTATTCTATCCTACGGTGTGTTTCCATCACATTGGTCTAAGGGTTTCATAGTCCCAATATATAAATCAGGAAGTACAATTGACCCGAGTAACTATAGAGGAATTTGTATAAGCAGCTGTCTGGGAAAATTTTTCACATTGATTATGAATACTCGTTTGACTAAATTTCTGGAAGAGTGCAAAATTATGAGTAAATGTCAAATCGGTTTTCGGAAAAATTGCAGAACAGCAGATCATTTACTAGTTCTAAAAACTTTAATAGATGTTTATAAGTCAAAACGAAAACCAATTTTTGCCTGTTTTATCGACTTTAAAAAAGCCTACGACAGCGTGTGGAGAGAAGGACTTTTCTTCAAACTTATTCAATATGGTTGTAGTAAGAATTTCATACGTCTAATGCTAAGTATGTATTCCTCAGTTGATTGCTCGGTAAAATTGGATAAGGGAAGTACTCCTTTCTTTAAGTCCCATATTGGGGTTAAAACAAGGATGCAATCTAAGTCCCACCTTATTCAACCTGTTTATCAATGATATACCTAATTTATTTAACAGCTCGTGTGCCCCAGTCAAACTTGGTGAAACTGATTTAAATTGTTTACTTTACGCAGACGACTTAGTTTTACTATCCGAGTCCAGGTCTGGCTTACAAAACTGTCTCACAAATCTTGAATTTTACACCAAGAAATGGAAGTTGAACATTAATTTAAAAAAATCAAAAGTTTTATTGTTTGGAACACCAACCCAAAGACGTGCACACTTCCCATCAATTTGGTCTTTCGGGAAAATTGCTCTAGAGCAAGTTGATGAATATTGCTACCTTGGTATTACTTTTCACTTTTCCGGTAATTTTAAACGAACACAAAAAATACTTTATGGTAAAGCAATACGTGCCTATCATTGTTTATTCAAAAGTTTTTCAAACGTGGAGAATGTACCAATAAAATTACTTTTAAAACTTTTCTCTTCAACGGTAGTTCCCGTTTTGCTGTATAGCTGCGAAGTTTGGGGTCCATACTTACTGGGTAAAATAAACTCTTTTGCGATGTTTAAAACTAAAATTTTTAAATTAACAAATGATATAGAAAGACTACATCTAAAATTCTGCAAAAGAATCTTGGGTGTTCACTCAAAATCTACAAATTTAGCTGTCTATGGTGAACTAGGAAGGACACCCCTAATTATACAAATAGCTACACTTATAACAAAATATTGGTTTCGCATCAAAAGCTCAACTTTTACAGATACCCTCGCTGGTGAAGCAGCGAGAGTCTGTATGGACTCTAATTTACAACCAATATTATTTACAAAATATTTACTACAACTATGTAATATAGAAGTTAATAATTTTAAAAATTTTGTAATACCACCCAAAGAACAAGGAAATTTTTGCCATTACTTGAGGAATAAATTACATGAGTTTTATACTGAATACTGGAAAGAGCAGATTCAACAAGGTGGAAATAATGGCAAATTAAGAGTCTTTAAAAAACTGAAAATAAATTTTGGCTTTGAAAAATATCTTTCTTCAATTCGCAACTTCAAACATCGTCAAGCGGTTACAAAATTAAGAATTTCAGCTCATAAACTACCTGTTGAAACTGGTCGATACGGAAATGTTTCATACAGTGAAAGATTATGCAAACATTGTGACCTAAATGAGATTGGGAACGAACAACACCTTTTAATGTCATGCAGAAACACAAAGTTTGCCGATCTTAGAGTTAATTTTATGGAAAGTCTCTGTAAAATAAATAACTCATTTTCTAAATTTAGCTATCAAGACCTTTTCATGTATGTCATTGCTATGCAAGATAAAACAATTATGACTTTGGTAGCTAAATACTGTTTTAATGTTTTAAGAAGTTTTGAAAGTTTATAGTTGAGCACGTACTCTAGTTTATATGTTATATGTATGTATCTTATATACCAAATCTGGTATTTATGTTGTTTGAATAAAGTTTATTTGATTATTAAATCAATAATATTATTATTGTTGACTTCGAATGCATCTAATGAAGCTTTTGAAACGTTTGCGGCTTTCTAGCCAAAGCAAACCAAAGCAAGAGAATTTGAAGGACTTCACATTGGAATTTATAGCTTTTATTTTAACCCTAGCGATCTCCCAGGCAGTGAAGAGTAGAATCGCCTAGCGTTGGCCAGAGTAATAAAATACTAAAGCCTCAGCGTTTACAGTAGGCAATAGTTTTAAATCCTTTAACCCAAGCCACCTCTCAGTGAGGAGTAGAATCGCCTGGCGTTATATAGCCAGAGTAATACAGAGTAAGATATTTTAGCGTTCAGAGGGTTTATAAAGATACCTTAGAAGTCAACAATATTACTGATTTATTGCTGCCCCCGTCAGGGGGCAGCAACACTAATCTTGACGTGCCTTTGCGTTTACTCGTGCCCAGTCTTTTGGCCGAGCTATGTATGGTCGACAATATCTCGATCTCTTTGGATTTTTGGATGTGGATGGATGGATGGATGTGTCGGCAATTGCGCAATCTCTAGATTCTCTAAAGTGGCTTAGTGCGCATGTTCGGCTGATAGCCTGACACGTTTCACGTTTTCGAAGATATTTTCAAAGAAGTTCAGCTTTGTCTTCTTTGTCAGGAAATTCACGGTAAGAACAATTCATAAATATGTCTAGGCCATGAACGTTTCAGTGGCGATTCTCGAGGAAAGCAGTGCTGAGTTTATCAGCGCTGTTGACAGCACAAGCTATTTCAGTCGATAAATGGGACTCGACAATCATCGACCATGTCTTAGTTGAAGGAAACAAGATGTACCTGAATGCCTACAACAATGGTCTCATCCCACGTGAAGAATTGTTGTCGTTGAACAACTTTACCAACTGTCCAAACATACAAATTGCTAGATGTGGAACTGCTGACTGTGTAGTCTAACATTCAGAACACTATCATCTTGCAAACTATTAATCATGTTATTGTTCCTGTTGTTTTTAAAGAAAAATATATTTTCTCACTATTACCATAATGATACACAAACATACAAATTGATAGATGTGGAACTGCTGACTGTGTAGTCTAACATTCAGAACACTATCATCTTGCAAACTATTAATCATGTTATTGTTCCTGTTATTTTTAAAGAAAAATATATTTTCTATTTGTTTTGTCCCATTGATCTATCTGCATATGTACATGGCTGTTTGTTGATTTGATATATTACAAATATGTATAATTATTACTATAGCCGGCACCAGAAAATCTTAATTCTCAATGTTTAATCTTTCCTGCCTGAAGGTCATTTGAGAAAAATGTAGTAAGTGGGTCTTCTGACCCTAGCAAGTGAAAGTTACTGCTACTAGCAACCTTGAAGCAACATGACTCTCCACTGCACCACTCCTGTTCGTGGCTGCCGGGCCCTGGTGCTGACCTACTGTACTACGGTATACTATAAGCATAAAATCAGAGTATATCCAGAATTTTTCAGTAGCATATTAGGACTCCATTTGGTCCTTCAGGCAGCACTTTCCTTGCGATAGTAACTTCTAGTATAATATTTATTACAGACACATTCACGCAATTAATTAAAATGACAGACGTTTTCCCATTTTTAAAATATTTTCCGTTTAGCTAAAAACTTGAAATTTCTACCCCAAATAGCATTTATCAATAGCTTCTCTTTGGTATATATCTCAGTGTTGCGCGTTAAATATTAAAAAAAAAATAATCTAAAATTCTGTATTGACACTTGTGAGAAGTCAATTTCCTGTTTATTTGTAATATTATTTCGAACAACGGTTCGCACATTTTGGACATTTTAACAAGTTTTACAAAACGGAAAAACTTGAACTATACATCAAATGAAAGCTTATTCAACATGTGTTAACACACGTACACAATATATTTTAATGATGACTAGTTCTGAACTTACTAGCCGTTTTGTTCCAGAACTGACAAGATGCCGCGCGCAATGTGCCATGCCATTTGATACTCGCCGCTTTTACCCTTGGAACCGTTCAAAAGTCGTCAACATGAAAGCCTATCGGCATTGGAAGCTAAAATATCACAACTCTGCATAAAATAACTACCAAGTTGAGAGTATTTTGTTCATTGTGGCCATAGCCACTGGAAAGGGAGAGGGCTGTGAAACTCCGCTCTGAAACAATAGAACTTCCGGTTTGATGTTAAAAATTTCACGCCTAAGCGTCACGTGATCTTGAACCGGCATGGCCAGTGTTTCTTTCATATGGCTTACATTAGATTATAACCTTGTTCTTCGTTAAACGGCACGATGTCGGTTATGGTGACTTCTAAAAATCCACAAGAAACATGATATTTACAAGTCCAAAGGAGTACCCTTGTATTTCGTTAACAAAATTCGGTAGGAATTCGGTTTTTGGCGACCTACGAACTTAAGACAGCGACAGTGCTGTATAGTGTATACTGTAGTCAGTCATTTTTATGACAAATTTTATATTTTACATTGATTCTGCGTTAATTTTAGATATTAGTTTATTCAATAATATGATTGTGTGCACAAAGAAATCACCTCAAAAACATCGGATTGGTTTTAACAGGACCGTGAGAGTTTTTAAGTCGCGCATTTCTCAAATAAGACGTAAACAAATATATATGGTGGTGCATCGTTGTGTAGATGATTGGCGTTCGGTTTCATGATGGACTTTATCGTGACATTAAAATGATCATCCCTTGAACATTACACAATCGTATCAAGCGCTAACTCGTGCATGGCTCACTCAAATAATTCACACTCTGGCATTGTGAGCAAATTAGCCGTAGCGCGAACTATTTTCTCCCCGTCGGACTAATTCAGTATTGTAAACAAACATTTATAAGATTCTCAGCTACAAAAATCTGGGAAAATATTCCCAGTGATTTAAAAACCCTTTCTGTTTCAATGTAAAAAATATTAAGTCACCAAGGTTGATCTGAATTTCATTCTCGTATTATACTATTCCTAGTGCAATCATGCGGAACATTGGCTATGTATAAGTACTGAGATTCAAATTAGTCAGGGTCAGTTTGTTCAACGCTTTACCCGAAAGGAACAGTTCCGTCATGGCTGAAGCTGAAGCCCAACTACCACAAGATGTACCAGTCGTCTTGCCGCCGCAAGTCGACCCTCCAGTTCATGAACACGTTCAACTTCCAGTAGACGTTCCGCCTCAAGGAGTAGTTCAACCACAACGGCAAGCTCCCCGGGTGGACGTATGTTTTTGTTCTATATATGAGAAGTTGGTAATTTTGTGGTCTTTTAAAACCCTTCGTTCGTTTGGTCGGGGCCGAACAGTTTGTCATCTTATTACATTTTAAAAGGGTTAACTACAGCCGGGTGGCGTGTTACAACATGGACCGGCTTATGCCAGTTGTTTAATTTAACGGGATTTTGAAAATTCACATCCCACAGATTCTGGTGGTAGCCAGCCGTATTGTCTGGCATCGTTTGAGACGAAGACGTTTATTAGTCGCTATATAATGTATATATATCGTTTATAGTTTGAGCTTTCGTTATTCGTGAGTTTGGTTGTGGTCAAGAGGAAGCACGTTTTGTTCGCTTTGAATAGTTAATTCACCGTCAACCACTTTACATAGAAATTATATTGATTTGAGGTGCGGTTCGTTTATACAACACTATTCGCTACTTTATCATTAGCGTTTCCGCCTTACCAATGACTCGTGACTCGGTAGCGGCCGAGGAGGTTCTTTACTTATGGCATATGCCTTACGAATGACTTGGTAGCGGCCAAGGAGATTATTTACTTATCGTGTATGCTTTACAAATGACTCAGTAGCGGCCGAGAAGATTGTTGATTTATGGCGTATGCCTTACGAATGACTTTGGTAGCGGCCAAGGAGAATATTTACTTATCGTGTGTGCTTTACAAATGAATCGGTAGCGGCCGAGACGTTTATTTTGCTTGTATAGACGAAGTCGGTTTAACAGCTAATTCGATTTGGGGCCAATAGACTACTGTTTTACTCTATCGTTATGAGTTAAGTCTTATGAACGATCCGCTAGTGGCCGAGGAGATTATTTCCCTGTGTTATGTTTACAGCTACGTTGGTTCGGGGCCAAGCAGCTGCCATGGTTTATCTCTTACAAATTGCTCGGTAGCAGCCAGAGAGATTATTTGCTGCACAGAACTGGGAATGTTAAACTAAACTAACTCAAGGTTAGTTTATCTTATCCGACGGTACGAAGAACGCCTAATTGTACTTTATGGCCCTAATTTGGTTGTGTGAGGTTCTGTGATTATATCTGATCATAAATTTATGTCTTAAACGTGCCCGTGGGTTTTTCCCACATGGTTATTATTCTTGGTAGAACAACCCAGACCCAATCATTGTTGGAAACAGGTGCGGGCGACTTATGCCTTTTATGCCCCTCGGGGTTGCCTGGGACCGGCGATGGTGTGGGCGACTGGTAGGGCGTTTCGGGTATTGAAAACACCCTAAACCTAGTATTCAATGGTGTAATTGGCAAGGTTCGCCCCCAAGGATTGTCGGTCCCAGGCCCTCTCTGGGTATGGTGTCAGATGGCCAGGTTTTAGCCAGTTCAACAGATGTCATATTCCGTGATCCGTCATCTTTTGTACCAGGGGACTTACATAATCATTATGATGAATGGGAAAATTCGCTCCTCGGGGAGAAGCGGCTGACGTTCCGTCCTTCATCCAAAACGGCGTAGATGTACGGGCGTATCTTCGGCCCTATAAGGGCACCTACGCTGGTCAGAACTACGCGTCACCTTTTCCCCCTCCTAGAGAATTCCCAAATAGCCCATCCTGTGGAAAATTCAAGGATTTCGTTGATGTTACTATCAAAGAACGAGCACGAACGGGGTCATTAATATTTCCATCAATGTAACAACTTAGTCGGTTTAAAACCTTTCTTTACCGCCTCGTACATAGGCTTAGAGTGGGGAAACGGAACGAGTTTTGGGTATGGGTTTGAGTTACGGGTAGTGAGGTGGTAGGGTAAGGGTTTGAGTTACGGGTAGTGAGGTGGTAGGGTAAGACCCGGGGGTATTAGGAATTAGCGATTGGGAGGTGACTACTCCGGCGACAGGGCTCACATTTCCCATAACTCTCTGTCTGTGAGCCAATGGGAGCAGAGGGCAGTTGGAATAGATTACTATTCCTAGTGCAATCATGCGGAACATTGGCTATATAAGTACTGAGATTCAAATTAGTCAGGGTCAGTTTGTTCAACGCGATCCCGTGAGGGTTTAGTTAGGAAGACCTGCAGTTATAGTAGTGTTATTATAGCATTGCAAGATTTCTCACACGTGACTCGATAGGCTCGGAAGTGAAGTCCTTATAATTATGGGGGGATGATTGGTGAATATAATATTGAATTGGTATAACAAATTAGTATGTCATAGATCGGATGGTTGTGTTAATCGTTTGTTTTTTTTGTTGTTTTTTTCTCCTCCCCTCCCAAAAACAGTCGACTGCCTTGTTCCCTGGCTCACGGGCTCACATTTCCCATAACTCTCTGTCTGTGAGCCAATGGGAGCAAGAGGGCAGTTGGAATAGATTACAATGTCTATTTTCTTACTTCGACACGATCTTAATATTTCATCCTCTGCTGATCCCCAACTTATTAATATGTCAAGCAGTGATTAAACTCGAAAGCTTTATACTTTAATTACACTCTCACATATGTATATTCTTTCATAAAATATTTTGTTTTATATTTAACTCTGATTTATTTATGTATCACTATGTAAACTTTGTATTTTTCATTGTAAGTATTAAAAATAGTGTGAATAAATTGAAATTATCATAAATCGCCGCATGTCTACAAATTATTAATAAAAGAAAACCAAGGAACAACGCAGTCGAAAAGCATTTGTCGTCTCCGTGCCATTAATTTATTAAATCGGAGTTTTGCACTTTTGTTGTCAGATGGCAATGTTTCTTAATACTTTAGTTATTCTAATAAACTGATACGCATACGACAATTGCCAGTCCTCACCGTTGTTTATGAAACGCAATACACCAGACATTTAGTGCATTTAATATTCAGTGAAGGCAACTCAACTTACGACATATAATTTAGCACAACCATTCATATTAAGACAAAAGCGAATTTTAGTTTTAGTTGTACTGTTGGCAAAACAGTATTGTATCATTATTTTACCTCCGCTCTCACCGTGTTCGGTCCGACCATTGACCGTTTATTCGAATTTACTGCACTTTATTAAATATTCTTTGCAAAGGGAGTTTTCATGAGGGACCATCTATGCATATAATGTCCAAATGAAGTGGAATTTATATCGAAACCATCACGGAAGAACTTCGTTGTAGCACTTGTAGGTACGCGCCTCGCTGCTCTAATGTAAAATCTTTGCTTTTTAGTGCTCAATCATGCTGGTTCAACGTCACGTGATCTTGAATTTGGCGAACAATAACATAAATCTCAGTCACGCCCACTTTCACAGCCCTCTCCCTTTCCAGTGGCTATGTTGTGGCATATTCTAACTTTGGCTGAAGTGATATTTATAAACCTGGGCAAGATCAGGCAACGATTTCTACTCAAACATGCGCATTGGATTAGCCAATCAAAACGGGCCCTGAAGTGGCTGTTACCAAAGCCTCAGCCTGGTTCCCAGGCCTCTCTTTTTAAGATGCCTATTCTGTGACGTCACCAAAATACGTTCGAGAGAAAAGAGGACTAGGAACTAGTCTGCCAGAGCCTCGTGTGAGTATGGGAACGCGCGGGTCTGGGTACGAGATTGTATCTGACTGTTTTAAAACCAGCATATCCTCCTACCTAGAATTACCAATAATCAGTAAGTGTGAAATCCCTAGAATTACCAATAATCGTTAATTTTAAAAAACTAATTCCCAACCCACCACCCCAACCTAACCCTAACCCCCCCCGGAAACCCTAAACCTAACCAAAACCCCCGGTGAACCTAAACCTAGCCACAACCCTCCGGAAAAATGTGCCTCCTCTCAGACCCCGACCACAACACCCCTCTAGGATTTTTAGCTTTATGTATTCAAGTTTAACATCCCGCATGTGGGACAAAGAATTACCTACAATTACCAATTATTGGTAATTCAAGGCCGTTTCACACTTACTGATTATTGGTAATTCTAGGTAGGAGGACATGTTGTTTAAAACAGAGCTCATCATGACACATTCTCGTCCCCAGAGCCTCTCCCGTGCTGGCGCGCGTTAAAAGGCTCTGGGGGGATCCATATATCATCGCGATCTGATTGGTTGTTCAAATTCACAGGACTATATAACGATGGAGCTTAGTGAATGTTTATAAATAAACAGTATTTGAGACACGAAAACTGACAACGAAGCACAATTCTAATCATAGTTCTAATCCGAACAATTTAATCGAACATTTTTCAAAGCAATCACCCCGTTTCCCATTATATAATTAAATCAAACACAGAAGACAACAGCAATTTGAAATCGATAGGCGATAGACGATATTAGACAGCAGTCACAGCACTGTCACTGCTGGCTGTTCGTGCATGGTACATATTAATAAGAATCTCATTGAAATATACATGGATTGTTTATTAGACAAACTATGGTTTATTAAACCATCCCTAGATTATTTATAAACAATCCGGGGATTATTTAGCAAATAATCCATGGTTTACTAAACCATCCCTAGATTATTTATAAACAATCCCTGGATTATTTAATAAATAATACTTTTCCACTAAACCATCCAGGGATTGTTTGTAAACAATTCATAGATTATTTATAAATAATCTATAGATTGTTTATCTCAGATAGAAACATTGTTTACCAATAATGTATTATATAGCTAAATAATGGTAAAATCAACACATTTTTGTCCTAAACAATTTTTTTACATTTGGCGCCCCATAGAGAACTACCTTCACTAAAAGAAGCCGTAAATACGAAGAAATTCCGACGCGGCTCTAGTATTGCCAAGCTCTGAAGCGAACTCGTAAATTTTAATGCCTTTTGCCCCGCCGAATAAACGCGGCGATGAGCTACACTCAGCAGGGACCTAGTATCCAGAGATAATTTGGGCACCCCGTCATTGGCGAATTCGGTAACAATATTCGGGTACAGGAGACACGAGAACCGTGTAAGGGGGTGCTGGGGCATGTCCCGGAAAATTTGGGAATTGTGCCATTTCCTGCATTCTGAGGCCGTGGTCTTCCCGTATTGAGTCGCAATTTTCTATGAATGACAAACGAGGTCGAAGCTAACTATTTGGAAGCATTTATAAATTTAAAAATAAAAGTAATAATAATGCTAATAAAAAATGTATTCTCTGGAAATTACGAGCCTTTTGCAAGCCCGGGCCTGTATAGGATTCAGCCGATACTCAGCCTACTTGGTAATCCGCCACTGGCTCGTTTAGGTATCACAAAAAGAGTGACACGTACACAGAAACGTGGGCTCTGTGAACGAGAATACAACACTAGAATACAACGATGTATTTTGGCGGCTTTTTGACGACATCATGTATTTAAAAGCTCGTCATTTAGCTTTATAATTTTGCTTGTAAGTTTGTGCAGAATTGATAGCCATAGGCAAGCGACGTTTTTGATGCCAAACAGGCTACGGCTCTTTAGCACTGTTTGGTTCTGATACTAATGTGTTTTTTTAAATATATCACTGCTTTATTACTCGTTGTCATATTTAATCTGCAGAACGTGAGTGTGTAACTATTGCCGTACGTTAGAAACAAATTTGACCGACATATTTTGGAAAAGCCGCGAGAGGACTGGCGGACAGATGCTAGGGATGACTCAAAGGGAACTAACTGCTCCACTATATATAGGCAAGGCTCTCTTTCAGGAAACTTGTTCTGACCAAACTATTCGTTATCTTGAACATTAAGACTGCCTATATTTTCCCCATCTTTCTTCAGGAGTTCAGGGCTGTTCCTGCAACCCAAATGATTCAGCCGAGTCACAAGCCTTCTTGTCTAGCTGAGAGCGTGTTATTTTTCCTCAGTATAGCAGCACGATTTAGTGCATTTTTTGTTATAGTTCACTTTTAGACCTTTACAAATTGTGCGTATCCTATACGGAGGAGCAATAATCAAAATGCGTCTGTACTGTAGACATAAAAATTTGCTTCAATGTATTAGCTGGGACTAAATCACGAATTCGCCTCAGTAGTACCAAGACCTTTATACTAACCTTCTTACAAGTTTTATCGACATGAACACTCCAATGTAAATTTTCATAATAAAAAAACCTCTAGCGATTTTTTTATTCGATACTTTCTTACCAATGAATAGTGCAGGTTAAGATATTATAGATTGAGCCTGAGTCGCAAAATGCCCTGGGGACGAGGTTGTCTGAGAGGCCGGTGCTCAAGGTCACCAGTCATATACTAGTATCCAATCAGCGTAGTGAGCGTGGTTGTCTGTTGAATGTATATACCATAAGTAGGAAGGTTTGGATTTTGACTGTTTTTCCCCCTTTTTTGTCGAATATTTCCGACAAATTGACTATTTTGACATGGTGGGGGGGGGGGGGGGGGGGGATGGGCGACTGCCCACCCCCACCTCTATTTCCGCCAGGTGCATTTTACGTCTCTGGATTTCCATTTGTCTCTACCATTTATGAATTATCACATTATTGCAGCTTCATCACATGCAGCTTGCATCACGCGTGGTCCGTCCCCTCATAAGGTTCATGAAATATTAAACGATCTTTGACTTCAGATCTAAAACTGACTACGTCTCTCGGCTTCTGCTCGGATCATCTAGAACTATTCTCAGTATCAGCTTTCAACCTCGATTTCGTAATGTTTATCAACTTTGTGTCAATGTTCTTGTGTTGCCATTTTACCACGCAATTCGACGTATTATATATAGACAATGGCTTGCAACGAGTTAATTCAGTCGTAATCGTTTTTCACTATACATAAACATGTATCTCTAGTTATTAGTCAATTGCTGACTGCTATAGGTATATTAATCTTATTAATCTTGTTCTGTATGGACAAGTCGGACATATCAAACGTAATCGACCCGAAGAGATCATGAAGACAAATCACCAGCGGCAAAGCCAGTTGTGAAGTAGCTGTATGCCTGTATTTTCTAACAATGTTGCGATCCCTAGCAAGTGATTCGTACTCAGGGCTGTCTGGAAGCGCAAACGTGTTTAATGTTGTCGCGTTCTTCGTATTTGTTTTCAACCTTCTCCTTGGAAATGGCTATTTGTTTATCCCATACGTGTTCTATGATGCTGGTTTGTTTGCCTCCTGTTTGTTGCTGCTTTTTATCACGTTTCTTAGTTGTCTGACAGCAGTATGGACGTTGGAAGTCATGTGCAGAGCTCAGGTAATTTCTAATAGATTAATATAATGTCCGGCTAATAAGATAATTCACATTCATTTTAATAAGATAATTCACATTCATTTTAAAATGTTACAACAAGTGTCGTGACTAAATTAACAGATATCGTAGAGTTCTTTTCAGTCATCGAAAGTCGAAACGTATCTCGAGAAACTCGCTGGTTTTCAGCGAAGATCGAGTGAATTATTATTTGTTCTGATCTTGCGAGCCAACAATGTGTAGAGACAACACTCTTTAAGAGACACACCTTTGAGTGTGTATAGTACATTGTGTGTATTTATTATTATTATTAATTTATATCAACATCCTACAGGAATCGAATGTCCGCGAAAGAACCGACTGCGGCGACCTGTCCAGATTGATTCGATATCTCAACATTTATGCAGTGTTAGGAATAAAATATTACTACTTTAGTCGAGAATTTGTGGTAACACTACGTAATTGTTTACGTAATTTTGATAACTATATGTGTACTGTAATAGTAGAATAGTTCAATTTTGGTGTTGCGCAATTCATATAGTGACAATTTTATAGTTTACATAAATTATGATTAATGATATAGCGATTTCACTTTGTTCTGTCAACGAAGTCATCAAGTGCTGACAGTCTCTATATGACTATTGGGTACACAAACAACTCTCACTCATTGTCCCAAGAATACAACCTTTGTCTGTGCAACAACAAAGGCACCTAATCCTAGGTATGCCATTAGGTATTTCGACCATTCGCGCATCTACTTCCCTGGAGTAAGTTACTCTGATATTGCATAATCAAAGGAAAAGAAAGTAAAGTAGAAAAAAGTTTTCCCACCCACCTCCCTTCCTAACAACTAATCAATCAACAGGATTATTTACTGTAAAAAACTAAATGTATACTACTTCGCTTTAAGAAAAACAAGAACTTATCAGTGTAGTACTAGAAAATTACATGTAAAATAAGTAATTGTCATTTATCAATAAAAATGTTTTCGGGGTGGGAAGTGGTGTCCTCAAGGCCACACTTCACCCAGGGCCCTTACCCTCACTCCGATGAGTCCAATCCTTGTCCTCCCGTTTCTGAGGGCCCTTTTTTTGCCTTTTTTTTTGGCCTAACTCCAGGCCGGCTTTACATCTAAGCAGAATCTGTAAGTCCAATTCGAACCGATTCGGACTACGAAAAAAAAAGTCTTTTAACCGATGTAATAGGAACCAAGGCCATTTAATTTCAAGGCCGGCCACCGAAAATGCAAAATTCAGTCCGGCCTAATTAGCATGCACATAAGGCTTGTGGGGAAGCACATAATGCTTGTAGGGAAGCACGGGTGGCGTGTGCTGTTAGCTAGGGCGCTGCCTCTCATCGCTGTAGTTAAGCAGTTGGACGGGGTTAGTACTTGGATGGGTGACCGCCTGGGAATAACCCCGTTCTCGAAATTGAATTTCATGTGAATAGAGTTTAGTTGGTCTCTCCTGTGCTTCGAGGGTTTTTCGCAGGGTTCTGCGGTTTTCCTCCCTCCATAAAATCAACACTTAGGTCTTAGCTTATGTCGTGCACTTTAGTCATGTGCCTCTGGCTCGGATGATTGGGCGACCATGCACATCCTGTGTTTAACGACGTTAAATAAAAAAAAATCATTACTCATGTGAGCTGTTAATTATACTGATGATGAATCGCACAAGTAACAAGTTTATTTTAAATAAATATTTCCACATTAGTCTGAAAGACAATGTCGTTTATAAAACTAATAAAAAGTTATTACGGAGACCGATTGTTTAGAATCTCAGGCTACTTGAAGCTTCGACTGAACAAAAGAAAAACAAAACACAACAAAACAAAACAAAACAAAACAAAACAGAAAATTAAGGACAGTGCAAATAAAAAAAGTTATACTTAGAATATGCTAGATTGGTTTTGTATGCGAGACAGCGGACTGAAGAAGATTTTGACGGATATTCTGGTGTCGACCATTTTAGACAAATATCAACCGAAAGTTGGCAAAGGTTTCCTTCAATTTTTCTTTCGTTTTTACTTCCGCCCACAAACATATTCGTGAGCGGTTTTTGCCGGAGGCTTCTTCTATAATTTTGAAAATTTCATTATCAACAAATATATATTCTCCATTAATTCATTTAACTGTTATTTACTCTCAATGCAAAATATGAATTTTACAAGTTTACTTTAAGCAAAACTTTCAGCATTTTTCTATATGCAAAAACTTGCAAAGATTTGGATACAGTTAATGAAATTGAAGAACATAGTTCCTTATTGCCGTGGATTTAAATTTCGTGATATATATGCTTTGTGTTTGTGGATGAGTTTTTTTTTAACACAAAGGAAAAAGTAGCTATATTGTATAGCTTGTTCTATGTTGAAATGAACGATATAAGATAAATTAAAATAACTATCAATTGCTTTGTGTGTTTGTTTGCTTTTCGCACATTTTCATGCCCTACTTGTTCTATGTTTTTTTATATCTTGTTTCTGCGTTTCATATATTAAAGTACTATACAACGAAAATGAAGTTCAAAAGAAACTCTCTTATTTGAGAAAACGTTTATTGAATCTATAAAGATGGACGTTTACAGTTTGTCCTTATCTCATTTCGTTCTTGAGATATTGGAGCAAACATCAATCTTTATAACTTCAAAAGTTCTTTTAAATAAGAGAGTCTCTCCCGAACTTATTTTTCGCTGCATAAGCCCTTTAACTAAATTGCTTCCTAACAAGCTCCTATATAACAGCAGTAATAACATGTACGCAAGCATTGCGTACCTGTTTTTTTCAATGGCCTTTGGCAAATTTTGCTTCAGATTTTACAGAGTACAGCCTAGCAATGCACTTACTATTTTATAGCATGCTCTATTTAATCAAATATAATTTCTTTCTTTCACAGGCTCTTGAATATTATCAAGTCAGAGAATCCATGCAGCATGAAACGTTGAATCAATTTAAGAAAAAGGATTACGAGTCTCTTAGCAATGATGGCAAACAAATTAGTTCTACTTTACGTCCTAAACCTTTACCGATATATGAAATTAGTGCAGAAAGAAAGTTTGAGATCCCTGAATTGTGTGAAAAGTTCTTGGGGAAGGCAGCCAAGTGGATATACACTTTTGTGATCGGCGTTCAGACATTTGTGTTTCTTTGGTGGTCTGCCACTATTGCAGGGACAACAATCACAGGAATTCACTGGTTATTAAATGGTAGTAACAAATGCTATGATGGGACCTTTGGTGATTCACTTTTGACAGAAGTCCCTTTTTGCAAAAATCTGTATCGTATTTACATCGCAGCGTTTGGAGTTGTTGCATTGCCTCTCTCTTTTTTGCGCCTCGGTTCTCAAAAACTTCTTCAGCTTCTATTTGCAATTCTCCGAGTGATAATCATGGTGCTGATTTTTGGTTTTTACGCATTGGTAGATAAACCAGTTACTGAAGAGCAGGTGGTAAATGTAACCTCTTCGTCATTACATGGGAATGAATCCAGTGAAGAAAATGAAATCAGTCCGTTTTCAACTAATGTTACAATACTCCAGTTAATTCCAATAATAACATGGGCTCAGCTTATCCATTTTGCCATTCCATGTCTAGTGCACATTACAAGAGCAAGAACATCGCTTCGAAAAGGATTTTGTTCTCTCTACGTACTGTGTTGGGTGGTATTCACTCTTCACAGTCTGTTATTAGTGACTTACTTTCAAGATTTTCTTAAACCCAATGTTCCACACAATTGGGTAAGTATATGTTATTTTGGCTTGGAAAATCAGTGATACCAAGTATAGCTAAATAAGCGCAATTGAGATGATTTGGCTTTGGGAAATCGACCAATTATATTAGTTATATAAATTTTTTAAATGAATTTCCCTATTCTATTTAAAGACCACACGTTGTGGTAAAGTTGTATAGTTGGTAAAAGATTGACATTGGTTTATAAAGTCATGATCATTCATAATATACGAGAGCTAATATTTTTGGAAACACGAATGCTTACTGTGGTTTAATGGGGGTTAAAATAAAGCCATAAACTTACAAACGAGCTGATTAGAAATCACACGTGTTTCAAAATCCTGGAACATTTTTACAGTTCTGCTACCGATAATTTAATCATGTTTCAAACAAAGTGTTTTGCTTGCTGGCAATAGTTTGACTATTATTTTGTCATTTAATATACAGAATTCTTGTTTGTTTGTTTGTTTGTTTGTTTGTTTGTTTGTTTGTTTGTTTGTTTGTTTAGTTATTTATTTATTTAAATAGATCAATTAAATTGTTTTATAACAGTATATATTTTAAGAGTTTCCCAATTTGTAAAGGAGGGACTGCATACTGATGGACTTATAAAAATCAATGATTAGCTTCAATGAATTTAATTTATATTTATTTCCTTTCTTTTATTCCAAATTAAGGCATATTTTACCAATTCCAGCAGCACGTCGACCAAAACTGTTGCTTATGTCATCCAACTGTCGCCCGTTTTGAATGGAATATCTATCTATCCAATGGTGTCAGTTATATTGGCAGAAGTCTTGTTTTCTGCATTCAACGGAGCTGATAGCTCAACAATTCACAGCGATAGAAAACTCACTACAAACCGAATAATTAAGATATTAACTTTCTCGATCAGTGTACTGTCCTTGGTTTTTGCTTTGGAAATTCCAAACGTAGCCGAGATTGGTCAATTTGTTAATATATTAAGTTTGGTTATTGTGTTTGTATTCCCCACACTTCTGCAGTATAAGTCTAAAGTAGAGTGCAAGCATCTACTGAAGGTGAATTGTGAACGAGAAACAACCATAGAAAGTGCTGGTGCAAGACAGGTAGACTTATTTTGGTCTCAGCGAATACAGAATTCTAAATATCAACGTCAAAATAGCTTAGAATACTATCCAAAGGATACACCTTATTCTATGCCTTATTTAAGTTCAAGCGGTTGTAGTTTAGTTGTATTGCTAGTGTCCATTTTGCTTTTGATATGTAGTTTTCTGGGAACATTCTTCTAACAATAAGCTAACGTTTCGAGATTCAGGATTGACTATATATATACTATCAAATTATTAACATCAAATCATTTTAACTCTAGCAAATTGGCGAAGAACTAACATTTTGAACTGGTGTTTCATACACGACCTTGACAAATATTTAATTGTTGTAATATGTCAGACACGAGAATGAACGTCTGCTGAAACATTGTGAGAAATGTGGTTAAAAAAGAGTATTCTGTGACAACAAGCTTAGCAACACAGCAGCAGCTACCAGCCAACAGCAGGCTGCATGGCGGTTGCGGCAAGAGTAACACACTACAATGACTGAACGATGACAATTAACAACACAGCAACAGCAACGTACAACAACAACAACAACAACAACAACAACAATAACAACAACAACACGGCTTCTCATATTGCATATTTTTATATTTTTCTGTGTTTTGCACATGCATTAGGCAGCATGGGCAGCGCGTGTCTATACTTGCCGGTGTGTGACTCAGATATTTGGTGAAGATAATCTCAAAGATAATTTGTTTCATAAAGAGTACATTTTTGGGGAGGGTCAAATAAGTGTACCAGCAGTTAATAAAGGTGTTGTATGCGGATTTTGGGGGGGAAGGCCATGAAGGCTTATCAGATATATAATTTATTAGGTTCTACAGATATATATATACTGCGGTACTGCAAGAAAAGCATTTGAGGTATATATATATATTAGCCACTTTATCTGAAGTTGAACTTGAGAGACTTAATTGTAATTATTAAATATTTAATAAAATGTAGAACATGTGGAGCTGGTTGAAGGCATATCATTTTATTTTGATACGGCTTGCCCCAAAAGTTGGAAGCAAGTTGCTACAATGATTGATTAATAAATGCTTAATTAAGTTAATTTGTTTAAGGTCCTGGTAAAATTTATTTTATATTGAAATATTATAGCGCTAGTATTTAACAGATTTCTGATCAAAATTTATGCTTTAACAAGTATAAGTGTATAACAAATGCAATGTTAACCCCGCGACTGAATGCTTTAAAACTGCAAGGAACTGTAATTATATACTGTATCGTTATGGACCATGGTTCTTCAGTTCTTGCTTCATCTCTTAAAAGACATTTTTTAGCTTTCTAATTATACTGTAGTGCGGAGTCTGTACACGTTCGTAGACAAATCTATAGGACTACGTCAGTGGAGCTTGTCAACAAGACATGTTCACACACACCGGGCTGGTTGCATGCAAGACGGTATAAACAAGTTGCAACAATGATGGCATTTTATGAAGCTATTTATACGGGCGAGCTTGCTGCATGTTGTCAACATTGTAGCAACTTGCTACCTGTGACGACGGGCCTGTTGACTATGCCCATCTGTGCAATAAAACTTGTTTCAATTTTATATTAAAACAATCAATATAAAATTGAAACAAACAGTCAAGTATGTTGAGTTGTGCATTCGTTTTATCTTCAGTTTTAATTGATAGACGTTGAATATTCAGAAACGCTCACAGCGTGATACCTAGCTAGTTATTGGCAACGTAATGAATAAAGAAATCAGTTTATAAAATATAAAGTCATTAAAACACATTACGGTTATGTGAAGGTATATATAGAAGTAGAAGAGAATGATATTATAAAGCAACATATAAACGACAAATAATGAAAATTAGAACTGTAGAAGTAATTAATTGCTGTGGCACCATACATTCTGTTTCGCCCCCCTGTGGTAACCGAACATTTTATTCACGCTATAAAATTGTTTTTGAATTTCAAAACGGTAATTTCGCCGCGTATATATGATTGTCGATTCGAATATTATCCCTCGTCTTTCAATCTTAATTTAAGATTGTACGTAACTGACCTTGTAGTACATGGTGGCCAGTAAAACTAGAGACGTATTTCCAACTCAAATGGAGAATAAGTCTGTGCTTTACGTATTTACTTTCATCGTATTCGTTGCTTTATTTCACTGTCGTGGAACCGGAGCAGGTAAACATTATGTGTATATGCATGCTTATACTTAATTTTGAAAACAATCAACCAGGCGTTCTAGTATATTGAGATGCAATGTGAACAGTTTTTCCACGTTTCTCTCTGATCAAACAAGAGTCGAATTGAAACTCTAGAGTTGAGCTGTATAAGTTACGACTTTAATCTAGATTTCAGGTAATGCAATTCTCGTAATATCTCCATGATGGTGTTTTCTCGCAAAAGCAATAATGACAGATCATCGTTTTATTATAGTTGAAGTTATATACTGACTTACAGGAAAATTGTTGTATTATCTTCAAAGTTACTGCCTAGGCTAGCTACGGTATAAACGATATAGTGACTGATAATTTAAGTTTTAATTGTAATAATCTAATAAAAAGTCCAAGCTCAGAATTGTTTACAAAATGAAATTGACTTGCGACCGTATAGAATTTGTTTAAATCACTGACGAAAGAATGAAATTGCAAATTACAAATAGTCCATTGCTATACTCCGTCTTTGCAACCGTTTTTATAACTGAAGTTAGAAGAACAGCAAGTTGGCTCGTTCGTTCGTTCGTTCGTTCGTTCTTGGCACTATTAAAGGTCAATGCCAAGATTATTCTAAAAGTTACAACAATTTGTGCATAGAGGCTTTTCCCCCCAAATTTGGCAGAGATGGATTATTTTGTAATTTCATTCGTCGTTAATGTATGAAACAAGAATGTGTTGTAATATGTATAATTATACTAGTTTGTAAAATAAGTTTTCTTAAAAGTGCTTTTCAAAGAAATGAAACACATGCAGAGTTATTGTTGGTGATGGTCAGGCACTACATGTGTTCTCAAGGGCGCAACCAGGATTTTTAAAAAGGGGGTCGTTTTACCACAGGGGTATGCCCCCCCGAAAATTTTTGAATAATTTTATTCAAAAAAATTGTCCTATTGCCTTGCAAAAATTGCATTAAACTATAATGCTGATTCAGCGATAATCGTCACATGTGCGATTATCATAAATAATCGCACATGTGAGATTATCACTTTTATTAGTGGCCGAAAAATCAATAAAACACTCTATTTTATATAATAAAACTCGATAATCGCACAGCGACTAAGTTTTTTATTTCTTTTATAAAATAATGACTTTAAATTGTCAATAAACTCAAGAAAAGTAAGCAAAAAAACAGATTACGTGTCCCAGGACGAGTTTGTTACCATTTAGCGCCACGCGTGGCCTCGTACAACACGTCGGCGATTTTAGCGATGAAAATGCACTTAAAGTTGCACTGAAAACATTCTGCTGTGTTAATTACGTGATTAGACATATATCCAAGTAATTTTTGACTTTGGTTGATGATTAAACCCACATAAAATTAATCACAAACGACAAAATCGTCGCGAAGTATCTCGTGTGCCGTGCCGTTATGGAATTATAATGGCACGCTTGTCTGACTCAATAGCCAATCAGAGTGCGTGTTGTCGTTCATTTACTTCCGGTTATTTTATAAAATGATAGATTGCATGCCAGAGCTCTTATCGTGAAGGATCAAAACTAATGTTCCCAGGACGTGAGTCGGTCGCCATGACTAATATATAAAAAGTGTCATATTTTTAGAGGGTAAATATAAGCGGTATTTTTAAAATAAATGCACGAGATATTGCAAGAATATAAATTTTCACACACCAGTTTTTTCTCCATACGCTCATTCTTCTTCTTGGATGTTTGCAGCTCAGCAAATAACTTCAGTTTTTCGTCTACATTCTTGAGAAACAGTCGATATAGAACACAAAAATACACAAAAAAATCAGTAAAATACCAAAGAATGTCAATCCTCTTCTGAAAACAAAACAATGTGATAAATACGCATATCACGCATGCATGCAACAGGAGGGTCGGTCCCACACTAAAAGGGATAACTAAAAAAGACCCTCCCAGTCCTTTTCCAAAATATGTCGTCAATGATTTTTTTTTACAAATTTGTCGTGAAGCTTCAGTCTGTTTCCACTTCGCAGGAAATTTCCTGATTCTCACGGGATTTTAGCAATCTTCTGGATAACATAACAACAACAAAAACCCTAACCCTAGTCAGAAATCTGGTTTATCCCCTAGTTTTTTGGATAAACATATTTGACGACATATTTTAGAAAAGCCGCGAAAAGGCAGACGGTCCTCTTGAGTCTTGCCTTTTAGTGACGACCAAACAAGAATACCGCTGCCAAAGTCGGACGCATGCGTGACACAAACGCTCGTAGCCCGCGCACAACTGCAGGAAACCCTGTTGTGTTTTACAAAGGTATTTTCCTAAAATACAACACAAGAGAACGATAAACAATCTTCGAATAGCTATTCAGGTGTTATTCAGTCTACTTTCTCAGTTTCTTTTGGTTGTTGTTGCCATGGCTACTTCCTATTAGGATATTGAAACAGCGATGTATAAGAAAAGTAGTGTGCTGCGCAGAAGTGCAGAGTAAAAAATACAAATCAAAAATATTAAAACATTAGTGTATACTGCCCAAATACTTGTAAAGGAAGTCGAACGTTTCGAGCAAAGGTCCTTCGGCAGAGAGAAACGTTTTATGAAACGATACAACAAAATACAAATAGGAAAACTCAGTGGTGCTTATACTGTTCGTAATTGTAAATATTTATTTGTCATTGCAGCTTAGTCAGCTCATATATATTTATGACTGGATCGCCATGAGACAAGGAAACGGCCTGATTTTGTATTCAATATTTAATATTGGACGATAGAAATGCCATATATTCAAAAACTATTATGATTTCTCCGTTGTTCCTACAGTTTATTCAACTTAACAACTCTTTCCTTTTTATTTCTTTTTTATTAATCCCTAACTAACTAATTAATGTAAATCAAAATTTAACTGCAAATTTAATTTTAATAAAGAAGAAGAATTATTATTAAATTATCTCACCTTACTGTCAGGAACGTGGTTTTGTGTATCGGATATTGCTGCATCTTGGTTCATCAACTGCTTTGTAGTCATTTTATCTTTAGTGTTAGTATTACTAGAAATGCCACCTTGCCTTCCCCACACTTCGATAACCATCGGCTGATGCAGTAGATGCTGGACAAACTACGAGGCGATAAGAATCGTATGTCATATAACATGGGATTGGGGTAGCAATTGGGACGTTAGTCCTGTACCCGATCCCTGCCACCTTTTAGTATTGTGCTGTAATTTGTTGATGTATTGTATGATTGTATTTCTTTTCTTGTGGCAAATACATTAAGCTAAACTAAACTTAGGCCCTGTTTACATGAAGCGGGTTGACAGTCCAATCGGATTGAAAAACGCGAGTGAAGTCAATCCGGGCACATGTTTACATGGAGAATCCGATCTGCTTGGACACTATTTTCTGTGTTCCCTCAATGTCTGCCATTTAGCACGACACGCACCAACTTCACTCATGCATATCAAGTCATTTTCAAGTTAAACCGTGTTTAGATTAATCAGATGGAGACATTCAAGTCGATCCTTGCTTGAATCTCAAGTCAATCCACTCCACTGCGTGGATTGACTTCAGCCATTCGTTTCGATCAGATCGAAAACCTTCAACCGTCTTCATGTAAACACAACAAGGAGAACAACATGCGAGAACACTCCGCTTCATGTAAATAGGGCCTTAAACATACACACACGCCCACAATTTATTCGATTCAATAGTGGCTGCCATTTTGCAAGTAGGGCAAACACAATGAATTTTAATTAAATGGCGTGTGACTTTACATCCCATGGGCATAATCAATAAGTACTTGAAACCTATACAGTGTGTATCAAAAAAATTCGAACCCTTAGAAAATGAATTAGCATTCTTTTCAAACAACCTATTGCAGTAGTTTGAAAGCCCTAAAAGCGCTGCGTTATAAATTAATCAGCACATAAGTTAAACGAAGCGAAAAAGCTTTTAAATACTTTCACCATGCATACACTTCAAGTTATCTTAATTTCCCAGGTGTATAAGACCGTGTGTTTTACGCATCTGTGGGTTCAGCGAAGTGCTTAGGGCTTTCAAACTACTACAATAGGTTGTTTGAAAAGAATGCTAATTCATTTTCTAAGGGTTCGAATTTTTTTGATACACACTGTATATACATATAGTATGTAATCTGCCCGGTTAACGGGCTGATTTCATGTCACGAAAATCTTTCTTTGACTACAAAAAGGAATTATAATACTCCGTGTGCTATACCTACAGAAAAACAAACCCAATTTACTTCGTTATGTGATATTGCATTTCTCAAATAGTCGTAATAAAATTTTCGTGACATAAAATCAGCCCGGTAACCGGGCTAGCCCGCCTCATATGAACGGCCCCTAATTTGCAAATAGCCATTGGCATATTAATTAACGTATTTAGTAATGCAAGTAAAAAAATTAGAAATTCAACTAAAATAGTAATTTGCATTTAGCAATGAATTTCCTACTCCGAGTTACCTTTCTCATGCAGTAAATCAAATTTACAAAGAAATGTCTCCTTACGAACGAGATATAAAGTAAGAGAACTAAGGCGGCTCATAGTTAATAGAAAATATACATGGTTTGGAAACCCGGCAAACTTCAAAGTGGTTAACAATCAAGCTACGATTAAAGGTACATGAAGGTGCCAAATCCTTTGTTATAGGTTTATTGATATTTAAATAGTACGGTTGAGTGATTAAACCCAAACGTTGCTATTGGATGATTGCTTCATTATACAGAAAACACAATAGGTTCAGTAACCGTGAAAGTGCAAACATTTCCATAAACCTGAACAAAAACATAAAACAATGACTTTTGTTGAGCTTCCAAACCATGTATATTTTCTATTAACTATGGGCGACTTTATATATACCTTAAAAAATGAACTTAATTTGTATAATGTTAAAACAAAACAAAACAATACCTGTTTTGTGACAGGGTTGTAACTGAACAATTTTTTATGGTTATAGTTTGGGTTAATGGTACCACCAACAGAGTTTGTGGACGTAGCTTCTTTGTCGAGGTAGAACTTATACTTACAGTATGACTGTCCCTGGAAGTTTTAACAAACAAGAAATGTTAAACAAAAAACACCAGAAATAGAAGTTCATTAATAAAAATAAAGTTTAAAAGAAAATTTTTAAACCTAACACACTAAATATATATATACTAGTAATTTTGCGAGAAATATTGCCAAGAATTTATAGCAGGGAGAAAAAAAACACAAAACCCTCTTAATACTGCTCAGATCTTATATTCATGTCTGCTAAAAGTAAGGCGAAATATTGAAGTTACTTATAATTTAAATATTGAAAATATCTGGTCGGAATATCGACGTATATACATGTAGCTAGTGTTCAAAGGTTTATCGCATCGACTCCGGCCTGGGACTCTGGTATTGGAGAATTTGTAGCGAGAAAAATTCCAGAACTCCAAGCGTCCATGCATTATTTCATAAATATTGACAACATAAATCGAGGTTCACTTTTTACTAACAGCAATCAAAAGCTAAATAAGCACAATTTCCATTGATCAAAGTAAAATGAGGTGGTAAGCTGCGGATAATACGGTAGTTTTGGTAACTATATTTTCGGCAGCTCACCACTTTTCCGCTTTGATATCTATTCTAAACACTGCCTACGCAGCACTCCACTTTTTTACACAATTTTCATTGGATCGTTGAACTGTTATTTTTTTATATTTAAACAATATTTTATTAGGAATTGTTCCAAAGGCCAAATTCAAATTTTTAATCACACTTTTCTAGACACAAATAAACGTTACAATGCTATTTATCCGATGAGTACAAAAAAATAAATAAATAATTAGAGTACAGAAATTCAGAATATGTTATGTAAGTGTGCAGAGACCAAAGTAGCATAGCTTTCGAGTTGGTTTCTGCCAAGTGGAAAAAATATTTTTCATAGCGTGAAAAATACTTTTTAGCATAAAGATAAATTAGAAAAGAAAAAAAAAGATATCTGATTAAGGCAAGTTGTGTCATTGAATTACATGCTGTGTCTTTTAGACTGCAGGATATGCATGATCAATGGAATTCTAATACTGGCTTATTAACAAGAATTTCTTATATTCTTTCTTAAAAGCCCGGATTCCTAATTGTTTTATGTTGAATGGAATTTCTTCCCATACTTTAGTGGCAGAATATCAAAATGAGAATGCACCATAATTAGTTCTAATTGAAGTGAAGAAGTGTATGTGTTGCCCCAGCTGGTTATTCCATAATTTATATAAGGGTAAATTATTGTATTTCTAGGAAATTCTTGCTACATCGTTAAACTGATATTTTTACAAGGGTTGAAGTACGATTTTTCTCATGCACTGGCCAAAACCTCCAACCTTTATTACCATAATAAGAAATATAAACGTGAAAGTAATCATTAGTGTGCGCAATAGCGTGGATATAGAGTACATATTATACCTTGCTCAAAATGCCCGCTATTCGAAATAATCTTTTAAGTCGGTTTTCCACTTTTCGCGCAAATCGACATTTCTATTGTAAAAATTGAACAGCTTAGGTTTCTAATTAGTTCCCGCCGAGAGCTCACAAGACAAAAGAAAAATTCGATTCGCGCAAATTTATTCGCAAGTGGAAAACCGGCTTTATACATTTCTTCACATCGTCATGTAGCAAAGATCTTTTTAAATCTCGGACACACACACACGAAAAGAAAAAGGTTTATTGAGATACATATGCTAAAATTATGAAATTAGATTGACACAAGTTTATGAACATGGGTATGAATAACAAAATAAATTAACCTTAGAAAATCGTTGAGGTAGACCTCTAGCTTCCAACACTCTAACATTGAAATGCAATGCTTGACCAACCTGCAGAAATGCAAACATTAAAGAAGCCTCGTCAATTAAATAAACCAGTACGTGTACTTTATTAAAACACTTTAAAAGAGAACTACTCTAGTGTGGTGATAGAAATTTAACAAATAGATTACATTTTCCCGTGTAATAAATGTACACTCGACTTCGTCTCATGACGTACTTTTTATTCTTTACACGTTGTTACACTTTATATGTTTTCGGTGATCTATTACAGTGCACACGCACGGGAAATATATTGTTTTACACAATAAAATTCAAAGGCTTCATTAAAGATTTTTAGATTTTTGTGGCATGACAAATGCAGTCTGCTGATGTGATCTGACGAAGATTTGACGTCATCTCTGTGCGTGTCCTCTATAATAGATCACGGGAAACAAGCAATGGAAATGCATGCACAAAGAAGCCATGCGCGTTATTGTGTAAAACATCAGTGCCGGAAGACAGACGTAAAGACAAAACATTTATACGCCTGTATTCTAGAAGCTCACTCACACTCAATGAGTGGCCCCTCACACTCAATAAGTGCAACTCAACACTCAATGAGTGTCCACTCAACCTCACTGAGTATGAGACTACACTCGCTCTAACCAGTCAATTGAATGGTTAGAGAGGGAGTGTAGTCTCATACTCAGTGAGGGTGAGCGGAGTGACTGATTGAGTTTGCACTTATTGAGTGTGGTGGGCCACTCATTGAGTGTGAGTGAGCTTTTAGAATACAGGCGTTATCTCTACTCTGGGTAACCACTAAACAATGGGTAACTAAACAATTTATTATTGTTTTTTTTTGTTGGTACTTACCAACTCTGATGGATCTGAGTCATCAACGAGTCTTTGCCATCTGCGTCACAGGGGAATATTTGCACCTGTCAATTAATAAATGGTCTTATGACATGCTTATCTAAATAACATCAAACTGATTTTTACGTGTGCCTAACTTTCTTCTTTAACTCAGCTAAGAATTAATAAGAACTAATCCAAAAATAAAAATAAAAATAGGAACTTCAATTCGGCTTGATGCATTGCCTTTGTTCTCCCCCTACCTTCAAGCGGCCTTCATCGTTTCCTTTGTAGTCAGTGATTTGTAAATTTTCGTCCAACTCAATCTAGATAATTTAGAACATACATCAGTAGTTCAGTATTAAAATTTAGAATAAGGAATTAATAAGATATGCTTGATTTCTATAACACGTCATTAGTGGAACTTCATAATGTTATATGATAGCGCTAAATTTATATCGTTGCATCGGTCTTTACTGACATATGGTTAAGTGACCGAGTGACCTACAGAAGAACAAAACTCAAAAATATAATTATAGTTTATTTTCGAAGTATGTTTTGTTTAATTAAAAAAAAACAAGAAAAAAAAGAAGAAAAGGAAGAGGAAGAAGAGGAAGAAGAAGAAGAAGAAGAAGAACAACAACAAACGTGTTGTATTTTTGCAACTGGTGCCGCTTTAGTCTTAAAATAGATATATTCTTACGCTCAAAATTTGCCCAAAATCGTAGAGCATTTGTTTAAAAACAAACCAGATTTAGCCAGTGAAAAGGAGTTTTCCCACAGAGCTAGATCAATGGTCAATATATACAACTTGTTCTTAATGTCGCGTGTGTGTTTGAATCAAATTCGTGTTCATGCAACATGTCTACATCGACGTGTCATTTTTCGCTCTTTTTTGAATATGTAAACCTAGTATGCAACCTTAAATCATGCAAACACATAAATACGCATGCAGACCTGATACGCCAAACTTTGTAGATAGACGTGTACACTTCCAATCAAGACATCAGCATCAGCTGCCTCCCAGAATGGATCCAATTCCTGCAATAAAAACCCCCACCAACATATCAACGAGAAAGCGTTTGCCATATATGGTTATTAAGCGAAGGAAATCGCCGATTCTTAATGTTTGTAATATTAAAAACATCAAGAGGTTATAAATTAAAAACAAATAAAGTACAATTAACATTTTTATAATTATAGACAATATTATATTAATATTTCACAAATAGATTCCATTTTTCCGTTGTCTGTTCAGTTATAGATGCACAGATGACGTCACAACGTGGGAAGAACAAAAAAGTGGCCCACGAGACACAGTCGAGTGGGTCACTGATGTTCTTACCATGTTGTGACGTCCTCTGTGCATCTATAACTGAACAGACAAAAAAAAATGGAATCTATTTGTTTTATACAATACAAAAATAGGACTTATTAAATTAACTAATTATAATTAACTTAAATATATTAACGGACTTATTAAATTTTCCCGGCGAATTTCCGGGGCATTGAAAAAGATAAATCACTTCATCTGACGTGATCCATGATCTATACAAATCAAGCAACGTCATTAGCTCGTGATGTTGCATTGAGATCCGTGATTGGTTTAGAGAAATCAGACCACGTCAGTGACGTAATCTGTGCATCTGTCCTTTTGTAGATCATGGCTATCGACCAATTAAAACGCACGTACTATTCAAATTATTGTATAGATAATTATAGACAATATTATATGTTAAATTCCATTTTGCCGTTGTCTGTTCAGTTTTGTCTTTCTTATTAGTTCAAACGGATAATTCACAAGACAAAAAACAATTCCACCCGCGAGAAAAGATCCGCCTAATCCGACCAGGGTCAGTGTTGAGTCAACAGTCGTTTCTCAATACTACACTAACGCTAACCTATAGTTCTGCATCAATAGCTATTACACTGTACCTTGACAACATCACAGCTTTCGCCCTCGACAAAATTTTGATACATTTCCTGCATTAGGTATTTCCTATTTAGAAATTTATTACGATCCCACAACCAAGTATTCCCATCCACCAAACTTTTCATTTTTACTGAAACCTATAAGACAATTAGAGAAATCTTCAGCCATAAGGAGAACAAAAACGGACCGGTATATCAGTCTATAATCACTTCACACAAATATAACTTACCTCTGTTCTGCCATCCTTTTGTCCTCGAGCTTGCGGTGAAATGAGCACAACCTCAAACTTTACCTGCAAAAAGATTAAAAACTCCTTATAATAAACATAATTTTCAGGTATGAAACTATAACTATTTCTATTTATAAATAGAAATAACATTTCGAAAACGTAAGCGGTGATTAGAACTCTATAACTCTATTTAAGAAATAGAAAACATTTTCCGTGTTTCTATAGTATAGTATAGTATAGTATAGTATAGTATAGTATAGTATAGTATAGTATAGTATAGTATAGTATAGTATAGTATAGTATAGTATAGTATAGTATAGTATAGTATAGTATAGTATAGTATAGTATAGTAGTATAGTATAGTATAGTATAGTATAGTATAGTATAGTATAGTATAGTATAGTATAGTATAGTATAGTATAGTATAGTATAGTATAGTATAGTATAGTATAGTATAGTATAGTATAGTTAAGAAATAGAAAATGGCCGCCCGTGTTTATATAGCCTGATGCAAACACGAGAGTGAGTTGGGAGAATTCGAAAGTTTATGTGAACCCGAGCCGTAGCCGAGGGTTTACATAAGTACTTTCGAATTCTCCCAACTCACTCGAGTGTTTGCATCAGGTTATATAAACACAGGGCATCCATTTTCTATTTCTTTTATGAAATAAGGCTAAAAAATGTGCCGTGACATCACAACCGTGTTTACATAGCCTGATATAAACACGGTAATTGACCAATCACAGCGTGCGTAAGACGCAACCTATTTTATAATATAGTATAGTATAGTATAGTATAGTATAGTATAGTATAGTATAGTATAGTATAGTATAGTATAGTATAGTATAGTATAGTATAGTATAGTATAGTATAGTATAGTATAGTATAGTATAGTATAGTATAGTATAGTATAGTATAGTATAGTATAGTATAGTTACAGTCTTATAATTAAAATAACCCGTCAATAGATTAAACGTTAAAATTAATCAAAATAAACTGTTATAAATTCTCCTTACTGACCATGCATGGAGTATTGGATGGCGTTTAAACAAATGTTTATTGGAAGATGGCGTAGTGGATGGCGTAATCTATCCATATTTCCCATAGAGTTATACAAAGACGGCTTTTAACCAATTACCGCTTGCGTTTTTCAAATGTTATTTTATAAAGTTATAGAACGCGGCTTTTAAGCAATCACTTTATAAAGAGTTATAGAATACGGCCTTTAAGCCGGTTTTCCACTAGCGAATTTTAGCGAAGCGACTTTTTTCGCCGATACGCATGCGCATTTACTAATTACGCCATACCATGGTCGCTGGAATTGTTCGCCAAAGTGAACAAAAAGCGAAGAGGAGAGAGGCCGAAGCGAATAAACGAGTTCGATTGAATCCAACTTTTCCGCTGCGAAGAAAGGCACAAGCCAATCAGATTTCACATAACCCTCAGAAATGTTAATGCTGCCTGGGAAAATGGCAAGATGGCGGATCAACCGAGTGGACAATCACCAGCCATGAACGAGAGAGGCTTTTTCATCTCAAGTGAAAGTGGAAGAGGACGAAGACGTTCAAGAAAACTACGTTGTGCAGCAGCACGCCGAGTTCCCCTCTCCAAACATCCGACATTTTTTCCACTCGCGCATGCGCGAAGTTACCATGGCAACGACGTTCAGAAACACGAGATATGCCTGAACATCACGAGGCGATAGCCGAGTGTTTCACCAGCTCTGTGAGTCGTCTTGTAACTTCCCAAGCACTGTAAACAACTTTATAACGACTCTGTGACAAAGTATTCTTATTTCTTTACAGAAATAATGTTTTGAATAGTAAACAGAGAGATAAAAACAAGGTTACAGAAGCTCAACTGGCTCAGGAATGCTAATGTTTACACTCTAGCGCCACCACGTAAACAACTCGTTGGTCATTGCGTCAGCACGCTCAGTAGCCAATCAGAATGTGTTTCACCAAACCTGTTTTCAAAACTGGTTTGACACGTCCAAGATCATGGACGACGGCTACATCAAACAAAGTGCCGGATGTTTGCAGAGGTCTCTTTCCTGTATAGAGACCTCTGCCAGCAGGGAACACGCCGAGTCGATCGTTCTCGAATTTGATAAATAACTGTTTATAGAAGTGAGAAGATACAGGTGTCGCTTTCGAGTCGCTTTTCACGTCTTCTGAGCAACAGTAAACGTATGATATTAATCTTTAAAAGCAGAACACGTCTCAAATTGCCGCCATGTTTGTTTAAAATTTTGAGAGTTGGCGCTTTTGCCGTTCGCGCGAATTTTACTCGCTCGAAAAAAGTCGCCTCGCGAAAAAATCCGCCTGTATATCTATCGGCGAATAAAGTAGCTTCGCATGCAAAAAGTAGTTAGTGGAAAACTAGCCTGGTACCCTGGCCCAATTTCAAAAGAAATAAGGGCCAGGTAACCACTAATCTCATTCTCGCGTCATCAGGGCTAAATCCACTTATGACGATTGCAGTTTTACTCATAGCCACTAAAAACGCGCGAAAATTTAACCAATAGGAAAGCAGAAGTCTTTAGTGGTTACCTGGCCCATATTCTTTGATTGGGCCAGGGTACCAGGCTAGTGGAAAACCGGCTTCAAGCAATCACTGCGTGCGTTTTTAAAATGTTATTTTATGACAATTCTATAGAAAACATGAGAAGATTAATACGCCATTATACGCCGTCAATCCATTGTTCTGTGTAGAACAGTAAACACTATACTCCATTGAAACACTGCATAAAACTCCATTATACGCCATCCAATACACCATCATTCGCTATCCAATACACCATGCATAGTAAGGATAATTTACGCTTTTTATTTTGATTTATTTTTATGTCGACCATTTCTTAAATAACTATAACTATATTTATATAACTGAAGACCTGACTATCTATGATTACGAGCTAATGAATTGTCTTTAAATTGTTGAAAGATGACATATGTTGATTAAACTCGATACTTTCTGCCAATGAAGATCTTCTCTATTTTATAAATCCATTCTAGCTCCTTCATTTGTCTCTTCTTTTCAAATCATCCATGAACAAATCAACTTTTACCTTTTTGTTAAGTTCTTCACTCATTGCGTTAGCTTCATTCACCATGGGCATAATTTGAAGTAAGTCTTCTTGTAACAAAAGATCCTCTACGTGAAATAAAGAAAATAAGAAAAGACTGAAAACTGAAAACAACCCTGAAAACAGACAAAAACAACATCATCGTATCGTATATATAGTTTATACTTTATTCAATGACTAAAAGTTTTTAGCCTGTACAGCTAATTGGGGAAACTACTACAATAGTGTTGTTTTGAAAAGAAAGGAAAGAAAAGCTCATTTCCCTTTCGTAAACAATCGTTGCCTTCCCAAAGGGTCAAAGTCTTTCTAACCCCTTGCGTTCCGCAAGTGTCGCCTTAATTAGCACGAGAACCAGACATGTAGTGGTATGTTATAAATACAATTTTAATGAGAGAAACCATCGAAACACAGGAGAAAACCAACTCTACTCATGACTCAGATGGCCACTTATACAAATACCAACCCGGCCATGCACCAAGCTTAACTTCTGTGAAAGACATCACCAGTAAGAAGCAAGAAGCAGCTAGCGCGCTAACGGCGTGTGTAACCCATGTGTCTCCCTTGTACTTTAGGTATAAAAGAAGTGGTTCATTGAACACATTCTAAAATTATTAAACTTAATGTACCTTTTGATTTTCCTCCTGTGTCCATATCAAAACCAGAATTCTGGACGATCTCCTCTTGGGCCATTTCGTAGCTAATTTTTTCCGGCTCTTTTGCATTCCGAGTGTTGCCCATGTCCGCCGGATGATGGAGGACAAACATATGGTTTGATCCAAACAAGACTCTAGAACGATCGTAAAACGTTTTATGTCAAAACCTGACAAAAACACTCAAAGATAAGAAATTCACCAAGTAGCGTTACATAATTGTATACTAGTATATACTTGTATACAAAAATCTTTATTATAATTATAACCAGAAAACGTTTTCAATAATTTTACAACCATAATCAGAAGGATTAAAGATAAGAAAAGATAAGAAAAGCGAGGGAAGGAAAGAAAGAAAGAAAGAAAGAAAGAAAGAAAGAAAGAAAGAAAGAAAGAAAGAAAGAAAGAAAGAAAGAAAGAAAGAAAGAAAGAAAGAAAGAAAGAAAGAAAGAAAGAAAGAAAGAAAGAAAGAAAGAAAGAAAGAAAGAAAGAAAGAAAGAAAGAAAGAAAGAAAGAAAGAAAGAAAGAAAGAACGAACGAACGAACGAGAGAGAAAGAAAGAAAGAAAGAAAGAAAGAAAGAAAGAAAGAAAGAAAGAAAGAAAGAAAGAAAGAAAGAAAGAAAGAAAGAAAGAAAGAAAGAAAGAAAGAAAGAAAGAAAGAAAGAAAGAAAGAAAGAATGTGTGACAAACTAATGCATAATTAAGCACAAAAGCATGCAAGCAATCGAAAGAAACCAAATACAAGACAACCAAGTAACTAATATCGAAATATAGTAAGGTTAGCAAGGCCCATATTCTCTCTAAGGAAGGGCCTTCGCTCGAAACGTTAGACTCCTACGTTCTCTGTTTCGGCAGTATATCTAACTTTACTTTCGATCGCTGTTTCAACACTGCCTACGGCAGCACGCTACTCTTATTTCAAGTAACTAATACAGTAGTTGCTTCAACTAGCAAATACTTCTTACCATGTAAAAACAATATTTTAAAGAGGTAGAATAAATTATTGTTGTTGTTGAACGAATAAACGAACGAACGAACAAAACAAACAAACAAACAAACAAACAAACAAACAAACAAACAAACAAACAAACGAACGAATGAATGAATGAAAACACAAATGAACGAACAAACGAACGAACAAACAAACAAACAACAAATCTATAAGTAAACAAATAAATAAATAAACCAACCAACCAACCAACCAAGAAAAAAAAGAACCAAGCAAATAAATAAACGAGCAAACGAACGAACGAAGAAACGAACCAACGAACGAACGAACGAACGGACGAACAGATAAAATAAGACGTTTCCATTATTACTTGTATCGAGTACTCAATCTTTATGATCGCGGCACGTATAGGGCTGTAGGCTCACCTGTCGTGATGGTGCAAGACTGTTTCATCTTTAATTCGCTTACCATTGACCACAACTTTAGCGTCGTTACATGGTGAAATTCGAATTATATCTTTCTCGTGAACGATGATTGCATGCTCCTGTTGGATACTAAACAACATTTTTTTATGTAAAAGTTTAAAGGAATTTTATACAGGTTTATGAAAGTGTTTTGCTAATTCACAAACCCAAAAAAAGACTTAATGCTTACATTAACAACAAATGACTTCAAAATAATCAATATCTAATGATTAATTACAATTCTCCAGATAACATATAACATAGCATACGAAGCCAAATACAATACAAAAACAATTTCCGTATATATAACAGAAATACACCTGAACTTTATAAAGAGGAAAGAATAGTTACGACCACTGAGTTCGTACAAAAATATTTAAGATACCTTAAACCATTCAAAATAATATCAGCTGGTGAGTCATCCTTCTTTTTGCCAATGTGTTGGGTGCCTACAAATCATTTAACAATCTTTTAAAATGAAACATTTCACATTTATATTGCATATCTTAAGTGAGAACATTCCTAGCGCAATAGTTCCTAGAAATAAATTGTCTGGAAACGCAGTGAACATGAGCTGAAATTTAAGTTTGTTTTACATTCATTAATATTTATACAGCAACGTTGCTATTGACTGATTGCTTAATTATATCAAGAGTACAATGTGTGCATAAACGTGAACAAAAACATAGAACAAAGACTTTTGCCACGTTTCCAGACAATTTACTATATCTTGGGAGTCCTATACTAGCGCCTATGCATAAAATGTGATTTTATTCCCACGTGAAAGGGTGTAATCTAATCTCATGTGTGCAACTCTGATTTTCCAAACTTCAAATAAAAATTTACGTATAATTATACTTGAATAGAAAATTGTACAATACATGCGTTCATTTTGGAAAAACTAAAGTTAAAAAATACAATTACTTGGATTAAATAAATAAATCTAAATGTGTCTAAATTCTGAATATTGTATGATATTAAACAAGTTTATCCACGCATCTCAGGTATAGGAATTTTATATAAGAAAGTTTGTAGTCTTAACACCATGTTATGAAAATTTTATTAATTTCTAATTAAAAAAAAAATAATAAAAATTAAGTACTATTTCAAAAACGAGTTCAAGTGTTTGATCACGGTATCAAAACACGAGAAAGCTAATGAATCTCGAGGGGCTACGAGTTTTTGAAATGGCTTCTCAAATGAAAGAGAATGAACAAATGAGCTACCGTTGTGGGACTTGCGGATGTTTTGTCATACGCTCTGTTTCAACGTTAAACGTCAGTGAGGTTTGTATTTGTTTGGATGTGGAATGTTGTAGTTGTTCAAAGAGTATAAAGGCGTGCGATTCTGTGGTTTTTATTATTTTGAGACAAATAGCGTAAGTAGAGGGAGTCGCTGTTATTTTTAACGAGAGATGGCATTATCACGTTTTCGAATGCCGAAAACGGTCGACGAGGAGCAATTGGTAATGGAAAATGCGGTTCCAACAAGCCATTCATTGCGAGTAACATGTGCATCTACCTTGTTTAACGGAGGTGTTGAAGAGCAGTTGATTAGGGATAGGACGGGCCACAGATCAAACGCTTTATATAAGTACGAGAAATGTAGTGAAGCGAAAGCCGTTGATGTATCTAACGTACTGGCAGCCAAAGTTAGCTTAGGTGGGAGTTCCTCATCTACAAGTAACGAAATCTCCAAAGCTAGTTTAGAGGTTGGTAATTCGGGGGCGCTTACTGGTGAATTATTGTGTTCTGGAGTGTTTACGAATTGTAATATAAATGTTCATGTTAATGGTATGTCAACGAATTAATGAAGTGTGAAAATATGTAGTGAAATTGTGTGCTAATAAACATAACCTGCAATCGTATCGTGTTTCTTGTTTAATTAACATAAATGAAACACTAGTGTTTGATAAGTTTGATGGAGAAACACTAGTGTTTGATGCAGCGCTTTACCGTGTTTCACAGCCCATTCATGTGACGGAATGGAGCTGTCTGATTGAGTAAAATGCTCATGAATTATTCATGAATTTGAGAATAACATGTCAAGACTACAAACTTTCTTATATAAAATACATTTTCGTCATGCAAAGCTTAAAACAACATAGGTATAGGAATTGTTCTATATTTCTACCAGAGTAATAGTGTTTAGACAAACTAGAATTTAACACACCTCTGTCTTACAGTGTATTCAGATAGACTTGACTTGAGCTGGGCCATTACATACGACTTATCATAATTGTGACAATATTAAAATTTTCGTTATTATATGACGAACAAGGTGATAGCACGAACATTCAATCTGGTTACAAGAAAACACCTTAGATTTTAAGTTATTTCTACTAAGAAAAATATACCTGGCCGCACAAAATGATAGACCATATTCGTTAGAACTGGGTCCTCGTTTAAATTCCATAAATGAGCAACGGATTTTCTTTCTTCCTTGTTCTTCCTTTCAAGTTCTTCCTTCGCCTACACAAAACAGCAACAAAAATATAAAAAAGGTTATTTCACGTAGAAGAGAACAATGCATTAAATTAAACAAGAGATGCTCTATCTATAATATATAACGAGAAATTAAAAAAATAATAATAATCTAAAAAACTAAAAAATCTAAAAAGCAATCAAAAATATAACTCTCAAAAAAGGAGTCGTTATCGTGTGGAAACTAATTTCATTGTTATTTAATTAATTTTGAATACAAATAAAAACAAAGCAAAACAAAACAAAACAAAACAAAACAAAACAAAACAAAACAAAACAAAATTAGGCCTATTATGTTCGGAATTAAAAATTTTTAAAAATAGTTAAAATCGCCAAAATTACTCGATCCTTTGGAGAAAAAACACACTAAAATGTGTTGTTATCCGGCAGAATTATAGCATGTAATTTTTACTGTGCGTGTCCAAAACAAAAAACAAAACCGGCAAAACAAAACAAAAAATACTTAAATTTCTTATAACGGACATTGCAGACTATCCCCATTCCCGACCGCAACTAGATTTACCTGATTGCTTGCTTCTGCTTCTGAAAGTCTCTGTTCCCACGATTTCTTCATTTCCTCCATTTCCTGCTGGTTTCTAAGAAGCTAAACATTTAAGCGTTTTAAAAAACTAAATTTTTTACGACGTACGTAAAGGAAACAAGACCGTAATATTTTGATTGCGAGAAACCACAGGTACAATTATACATTCGTCCGTTCGTTCGTTCGTTCGTTCGTCCGCGTGGGTTTGTGCAATTGAATCAATCAATCAATCAATCAATCAATCAATCAATCAAAAAGAACTGTAAAAACTTGTGAGCATGTTGCCACGGGAAACCAAAGGTACAATTACATTCATTCGTTCGTTCGTTCGTTCGTTCGTTCGTTCGTCCGCGTGGGTTTGTGCAATTGAATCAATCAATCAATCAATCAATCAATCAATCAATCAATCAATCAATCAATCAATCGCTCAATCAATCAATTAATCAATCAATCAATCAATCAGTCAATCAATCAATCAAAAAGAACTGTAAAAACTTGTGAGCATGTTACCATGGGAAACCAAAGGTACAATTACATTCGTTCGTTGGTTCGTTCGTTCGTTCGTTCGTTCGTTCGTTCGTTCGTTCGTTCGTTCGTTCGTTCGTTCGTTCGTTCGTTCGTTCGTTCAGTTCGTTCGTCCGCGTGGGTTTGTGCAATTGAATCAATCAATCAATCAATCAATCAATCAATCAATCAATCAACCAATCAATCAATCAATCGAAATAGAACTTTTAAAACTTGTGAGCATGTTACCACGGGAAACCACAGGTACAATTACATTCATCCGTTCGTTCAGTTCGTCCGTCCGCGTGCGTTTGTGCAATTTAATCAATCAATCAATCAATCAATCAATCAATCAATCAATCAATCAATCAATCAATCAATCGATGAAAATTGAAAAAGAACTGTAAACCCTTAATTGTGAGCGGCATATTAGATTGTATATAAGTATGTTAATTATAGGTAATTTTAATTCAATAGAAGTCGAATACCGCATGCTAGTCTCCACATGTAAATAGCATCTCTTTTGTCCCAAATCGTATATCTTCAAATAATGAATGAAACTTAATGTAACCCAATTAAGCAGACTGGAGTGCACTCAAACTTATACTCAAGCATCACGCGCAATGCAAATAAATGTAAGGCAAATTATAAGATAAATCGTAACCACGTGCATACTTTAAAAACATTTCAGAACATCGTGAATAAAACGATGACAAATACAATCACAATTCAAAGTATACTAACTTGCTCTTCCATTTCACCTTTCTCTTCATCTATTTAATGGAATGAAAACAAAGAACAAAGTTCAAATAAGTTAATTCTTAGTGAAATTAGTTTTTAGAAAAAAGCAATGATATCGTTAAAATAAGTCTGCACATATATAATTAAGCCCACGAGTACACTCATACACGTACAAATATGTGAATGGAAGAATATCATTCTATCAGTCGTGATTGAATCCAGCACATTTACTATAGTATTTCCTTTCCTATATATTGGTGCGACAATGATCGACCTTGGTATAGCCGATAAATTAAAGCGCTGCACAAGATTTCCAGGGTTGTGCAATTTAAGTCAAAAGGTGCTATACAATTAAATTGGATTAATCATGAAAAGTACGTTAAAGTGGCTATACCATGGTTGGGGATTTAAGATAGTTAGAACCTTCTGAAAAGAAATGTAACATATATTCCTTTTCTAAAATTTCATCTTTATCGACTTTTTTGCTGTTAAAGTCGACCGAAGTGACGTTTTAGCAGGAATCTGTAAAGTGTTTTTTTATATAGACAAATTCCTGCTTAGACGTCACTTCCGTCAACTTTAACAGCGAAAAAGTCCATGAAGATGAAATTTTAGAAAAGGAAGATATATTACAAATCTTCCCAGGTTCCAAATATCCTAAATATGTAAAATCGCCAACCATGATATAGGCACTTTAAAGTACCCCACATATATTTCAACAAAAATTTAATAGAATAAAAGCAAAACTTGCGCTCAGTAAGTTCGGAAAGCTAAGAGCCACCCCTCTCTATACACAGAGGGGTAGTTAACCCCGGACAAGCATGCCTGCAAGTCTCTTTGTTACAATGTTACCCTACCTAGGCCAGTACCACCATTAAGACCAATTCCACCGCCTTTTTTCAGTTGTTCCATTAACTTTGCATTTTCTTCACGAAGTTCTCGAATCAGTTTATCAGTAGGACTCTCATTGATCACAGCTTTAGTCTTGATAGCCTTTGCCCTGTCAGCTACAAGATAGTGAGAACAAACATGATTGTAAATGCTGTTCGTCTAGTTTACAGAGTTTCAACTATAGTTGCATGATAAATACCAACATTCTAAATTTCGTATTCATTTGAATTTCTATAGTATTTAGAGGGTACTATATGTTCTCGTATAACGCACGGTAAAGCTTACGGAATGCCAATCTCGTTCCCAGAGCCCACGTTCCCCACCCGGGAAACGAGACTCTAGGATAATCCATTTCACATCGATATTTCATTGGCTGATGAACACAGTGAACTCTATATAACTCTTCTTCCGGATAGCAAGAATCCTGTGATGGCGTGAACGGATTATAACAGAGATAACTCTTCTTCCGGATAACAAGAATCCTGTGATGGCGTGAACGGATTATCCCAGAGCCTCTCGTTTCCCGCCCGCTGGGTAAGGGGAACGTGGGCTCTGGGAACGAGATTGACGGAATGTCAGAATACAGAATTTATGAAATATTATTAACCAAATTTAAAATAACCAAATTTGGATTAAACTACATTGTAACTGGGTAATTATCAAGATCAGTTTTGGGGTAGTAGAAAATCTCATAAACATTCAAAGTTGTTTCCTCGTCAGACTTACCAAATCGTAATGTCGATAGTGTTTCCTCGTAATTAATGTCAGCAGGACTTAATGCAGCAATCTATCAATTGACAATGATATCTTTCATGAGAAATACTTTTGGAACAGATGTAGAAGTAGTATATAGTATCTTAACATATACACACATTTAAAACCCATTAATAAGCATCAGTATCACAAAGAAGTTCTTCAAAACATTTGCAGTACGTGTTTTTCCAGATCTAAAACACTCGGTTATCGTCTCGCGTTTTAAATCTAATAAACACTGCTGCTCATGTTTTAAATATTACATAAAAAATAATAATTTCTTACTTTTAATTCCTTCAATTTATTTTATTTATTTATTAAAATACTTACCATTATAGTTTTACTGTTTCCTCCAAGAGCGTTCTTTAGAAGTTTGGTTAAAACAGAATCCCGATAAGGCACTTAAAAAGTAGAAAACGATATTTTTAATTAAATAACACGATTGGACTTGCCCTTGGTTCACATTGGGGTTGTTTACGTTTTAAGCCAAAATGCAAATTCATATTAAATATAGCAAATAAATTATCAACTGAAAAAAAGCAACAAGAACAAAGTACGTCTGTAACACACAGAAAATATTTCAATCTTTGAAATCAATGTCTTACCTTGAACTTTCTTCTTTACTTGATCAGCAAGTGCTGAAAAAGACGTTATACAATAGATATTGTCTATCTAATATGTATTAATTGTCCTAGCTCATAATTAACCCTTTACCGGGCAGATTACCAGGAGGTCTCCACTTGACGAGTAAAATGGTTTGGCGTTAGCTTTAGATTTTAGATTTAATAACGTTATTGCCTATAGCAACTGGTGGTCAAACAGAGCGAAATGCCCCAATTAAACTAAACTAAACTAAACTAACCTTATTTATACTGGATAACTCTATCAGTTTATCTAAACTGTTATCCTCAGAGGTCCAGTAAGGGCCCACCCTCATTGGTCCAGTGTTACTACAGGAGGAAACCGGAGTACCCGGTGGAAACCTGTGGTGTTTGGTAGAGTCAAACTGGAAGCACTCTTCTCACATGCGGCCAAGGTGAATTTTTTTTAATCAGATAACTGCACCGTGCAGGAATCGAACCCGGCTCGCAGAGGTGAAAGGCACGTACGTGCACTAACCACTGTGCCACCAACACCCCATAAATAATTGAATATGACTACCATGCTGTAAGTGTTGGTTTTGCGGAGGGAGGAAAACCGGAGAACCCGGCGAAAAACCCTCGAAGCACAGGAGAGATCAACTACAACTCTACTCACATTAGTTTCCAGCTCGACAACGGGGTCATTCCCAAGCAGTCACCCATCCAAGTACTAACCCCGTCTAACCGGGCTTAACTTTTGGTGAGAGGCAGCGCGCTAACAGCACACGCCACCCGTGCTCCCCGATTAGCCAGAGTAAAAAAAAATATATATATATATATATATACCTAAGCTTGTTTGTGATTCCTATACTTTTAAAATTTATTATATAATTATTTATATGTTTTATTTGATATAACTCCCAATTAATGTTGCCGTATACTTTCAGAACTCAGAAGGAATTTTTTTTTTGAGCCAAGTTAAAGTTCCGTGCTAAACTTTCATACAAAAAACTACTACCACGGTTACTACCATGCAGTCTACCACTATATCAATCTACCACTGCCAGTCTACCACCACTACCACTATTACGACCACTACCAACCACTACGGTGCCACTACCACACGCCCCTGGCCATGATTATAGCTATGATTATAATTGTAACAACAACAACAAACTACGAAGAAATGACATCGTTAGAATGCAGCAATCTTGTGGTTTGTAAGCGCTATCGACCGCGTTACATATTTACTTCAAATGAAACAACCTCAGCTCATCGCCTTTACCTTTAATTACATTCCCAAGAGTTGATAGCGATTTGTTAATCGATGAACCTTCTTTTAGTCGGTCACCAGTCGCACCAGTTGAATCAGCACGTTCGCTAAAAAAATCGGATTATTTGCACAAGCATTTATAAACTGGCTATTCTTTCTCCACGATTTTCTTTAAAAGACCGTAAAGCTCTGCGAGTCGGTACAAACCGAATGGCGATCTATAAATATTTCTTAATCGGCTCTTATTCCCACTTCTCGCTGACTCCCAGCTCTGTTTTCCCCTCTACCCTCCTTGCTTGATATTTCTTATCTCCCAACGTCTCTCTTTTCCAGCCGCTTTTTCTCTTTCCTTTCCTCACTTCTTCTAATATTCTCAGTTAGTCTTAAGTCATGCAAGTTCTTATCCATCTCTTCTCAACATATTCCGTCTTATCCCTTCTCGCCATCTTTTCCCATGCACTGTTCAATTAAAAATAAAAAATAGACAGAGAAGAAATAAACCAATTTCACCGAGTCCCCATTGTCTGTCTTCAAGTCACTTAGAGATTTGCTTTCCCTTCTTATACTTCAGAAACTAAACACTAAATTACACCATTATCTGTCTTTACCTCCCGGCCAAATCAACTAGATTCACAATAGATGTTTTTGTCATGTTTTTCTTCGTTTGTTCATTAACCGCCTTTTGGGCTAGAGTGATGGCGACAATTGTGTGAGCGCGACTAAAAAATAAAATTAAAAATAATTATTATGTGAAAATTATTAATAAGATCGTTAAATTGTTTGTCGTAATTGTCAAAATTATATATACTTGCATGCTGCCAACAAGCTTTCATATAGTGTAAACTGCATCCTAAAACGAATGTTTCTTTCAATTTTTGGCATCTTTATATGTCAAATGAATGGAAATATATCGTTTTTATCTTATACATAAAACCCATATGGGTTATGGGTTTTATGTATAAGATAAAAACGATATATTTCCATTCATTTGACATATAAAGATGCCAAAAATTGAAAGAAACATTCGTTTTAGGATGCAGTTTATGTTAAAGTATACAAAGTAAAATTTTACAGTTTTCCTTCGGTTACTGTACAGAACCAAGGGAAATGATTGTTGAACGTTTGTTGTTGACAGTTAAAAAACGTATTAAACAAACCTCAAAGAATCTTAAAAAATACGTTATGGTCGATAATTGAATTAACTATTGTTGGTAAATTTATACTAAAGTTCGCTTGGTTGACTAAAACTCGTATAAAACTCGGGCTCGTTGTCTAATTGTTAAATAGTAGATCCTAAAATAACTATGACAAATACGAGGATATCGTAAAATCCAGACACTGATGACGTCACTGCCTCGGTGCAGCTAAACTTTCTAATCACTAGCAGCAGATTTCCAAATTACTATCTGACACACACACACACACACACATTGAAATACACCTTCATCTATCTCTGTCTGGATAATTCTTAATATCATCAGTTTCATCCAATAATTGTTTATTATATTTAGCGATCATCACTATACAGTATAAAAACGCAAAGAACGAGTACCACCGAACTTGTTGTCATCAGAAGATTGGTTCTGAACTAAACCTATATAGAGAGTATAGACTACAATATCAACTTCAAGAAACATCTATAAGTCAGTTGCACGATGTTGTGCGCGCATCATCGTGCGTGTAAAATACGAGGTAACAGTCGAATTGCTTTTAGCGCGGTAAAAATACAAAAAATATAAAAGCAAGGCGCTTATACATGTAAAAATGTATACAAGCATATTTTTGCTTGGGCGAAGAACCCTATTTGTGGCTGCAATCGGTTAAAAAATAATTTAATAGTATGCTGTTTCTGTTTTTCTATATTGTAACTTCGTTTGCTTGTGGTTTAAAAGAGCAGCAATAGAGATTAGGAGTACAACCTCAGTCAACTATTTTAAATCGATGCTTAAGACTTACCTTTTTAAGAAAGCTTTTATTCAGTATAACGTGTAATTACAGTCGAACCCCTATTAAGCGGACACCTTTGGGACCTCGCTGAGGTGTCCGTTTAAGAGGGGTGTCTGCTTAAAAGGGGTTGCACAGTAGGTGGTACGCATGTGGTGACCAGCTTTCTGTGTCTATATACGTAGTTTGTTTTCACTATAATTCTATAAAACAATCAATACAGCACTAACTGACTTACAGGTTCTCTCTCGGTCGTAATCTCAAGTATTGATTATTACTGTTATTAAAGAAGACGTTAATTTTTAAATGGATTTGTCCGCTTAAGAGAGGTTAATTTGCTCACTGGAACCAAAGATAGGTGTCCGTTTTCGCTTAAGAGGGGTGTCCGCTTAAGAGGTGTGTCCGCGCTTAAGAGGGGTGTCCGCTTAAAAGAGGTGTTTCCGCTTAAGAGGGGTGTCCGCTTAAAAGAGGTGTACATTAATAGGGGCTCGACTGTAGTAATACTTTTATTATTTTTTTCTGTATTCTATGTTTATGTAATTGTAGGATGGTCGTATTAGGTTTAAACTGTATTTTGTAATGCGCATTTGAACATACTTATGGAATTTGCGCAATATAAATTTAAATATTATTATTATTACAATGCAACCTTAGTAATCTATTTAATGGTGAAAGTGGCCTATTGTAACTCATGAAATGTACAAAATTAAAGCAATTAAGAGGTTCGCTTCCACAAAAAGGCAACGTGGTGCGTGATTACAGTAAGATAATTAAAAGAATTAAAAAAAGAAAAGATAAAATCTATTTTGACAGTTATTAGTAATTAGGAGAAAATTAGAAAAAAAACTGAAAGTTTTCGAAATTGTATACCTGCTGGTTGCGTTCATATTAGTTGACGCTACCGTTCTGTTTTTTGTTCCTTCCTCAATTTTTCTGTCGATATCCACGTAACTTTTCACAGGAACAGATACAAGGTTTTCAACTGCAAAAAAACAAACAAAAAACAAGTGTATAAGTGTAAAAATTATTGTTCTCACTTTATTATAATCAAGAATACTGATTTACAATCTCGAAACAGCGTGTTTATAATTACATGGCATTAATTCGCGATCGCCGGCAACCCCCCTCAGATCTCGATCTGGATCATAATTCAATCGCGATGTGGACCGGTTTATACGGCAAACATTACCAAGATTGTGATCGCAATCGGCTCCGACGGCCCAGATCGTAATCTCGACATTTTTGTCCCGTGTAGACAGAATGTATTTATAAACTATGTAACATGGCCAGAAATCGAGGACAGCCAGCGGCAGTGGCCTGTGGGCTCAGATTTAGATGGAAATATTAATTTGAAGATTCTGATGGCTAAATATCGATCATTTCGGCTATAAACAGAAGTCTATAACAATAAATTAAAGTAGAGTTATTCGCTAAAATGTCTTATTGGCCCATTTCTTACCCAAATATCAAATTACAAAAGGTTTAATCGTCTAGACAGGCCTGTACACTCTATGCTCATACTAACAATAATTGCCGCATAAATTTCGGTTATTATTTCTGAATCCACAGTCACATTTAATAATAATAACAGCGGTTAAGACCCTGGCAACCTAGCAACAGCTCCATAAGAAATGGCGGACAAGAACCCGAAATTATCGAGCAACGCATTGCTTCTTCACGCCGTGTTCAGTATTTATCTCGGCGCTTGATGGATTAAATTACAACTACTCGGCTGCACTAAAATCGTACATTTTAAGGTGTTTGGGAACCTATTAAACAACGAAAAAGTGGAACGAACAACTCCGCAAAACAAAGTAACGTTCATCCCGAGCAAATTCAGACGTTCGCATCGTGGACAAACAACACAGAAGCAGCCAAAATTGGAGCTCCAAAATAAGTGCTATAGCAGATTAATAGACTTTAAACGGCGAATAAGAGGTATGCTTACGAGGGGCTCGGGAACCTATTTAGGACGCTACAAACTTTATAGAAATTGTAGTGCTCAACGATTGTTCAATTTGGTGAAGTTTTGGACGTTCGCATGTCGGAATTTACAATAGTAAATAACCGAAAATGATTGTTCTTTATATTTCCTTAAGAAATTTATTGAAGGACGCCATATTGAATTAATTAATAAGGGATTCAGTGCGCATGCTTTGCCGCCATGTTGTCCTCGATTTCTGGCCATGTATTTATTAATTCCTTGAAAGTTTTCATGGCGATAATGTAATATAAATACGTTTTGTGGAAACACCACGTAAAATATTTCTTTGCTAAGTTTTCGGCCTGTTGACTCAGGCCTTCATCAGAGCAAAGCTGTTGGCTCACGTCATTTATAAACTATAAGCACAGAATAAGGATTGACCAGAAGTCCAACTCGAGTGACAACTTGTCCGCATTTCTTCAATGCGCAGGCGCGATATTTTACGCCATCCGACGCCATCCTACGCGATCCTACGCAATTTCCTACGCCATCCTACGCAATCCTGGCAAGTTCCCCCGGCAGTTTTAACCTTCTTTTGAAGGTCCAAACTGCCGGGGGAACTTGCCAGGATTGCGTAGGATGGCGTAGGATGGCGAGGAATCAAGATGCGCGAGGCGACATGCGCGAGGATAGAAACTTCAAAGGTTCCGACGCGAGTTGGACTTCTGGTCGTATTTCTATTCTGTGCTATAAGCAACTGATCAATTAAAGCACGTAAGAATACAATGGCGTATCACGTTAATTTTATTAATTAGAAAACAAAATCAAGAATGCTCTCCGAATAGGGCACACCACGTGCTGTTTAATGGCTGTCCCTCCTGAGAAATAGTGTGATGTTTTGCAATCTCAATAGATTCTCTTGTTCTTCGCGTGAAGTATTGCTCGTCGCTGGCTAAGAGTGATGACTCTTCCCACTTAACACGATGGTCATACTTCCAAGCGTGTTTGGCAACAGCAGATTTATCATGTTGGGCTTTTATGCAACATGTCTTGTGCTCCTTCAGGCGAGTTGAGAGATTCCTTCCCGATTCCCCGATATATAGTGTATACCAAGCCACTGACACGGAATGCGATACACTCCAGGCTTAGATAAGCTATCCACCTCATCTTTATGTGTGAAAAGTACTTTGAACAATTTGTGTTGACTACTGTGAAATACCTTCATACCAGCACGATTTAGAATCCTCTCAATCTTGTAGGATGCTGGTCCGATGTACAGAAGAGAAACTGAAGGTGGTTCTTGCTGGGGCTGAGTATTCGGCTCCGGATGTACGGAAGGTGTCATAGAAGCTTGAATCATCTTCTCAGGAAAACCGTTGTTAGTTAAAACAAACTTAAGGTGATCTAATTCATCCTGAAGATGTTCTTCGTCACAAATTGTTCGCGCTCGATGAACGAGAGTTTTGCACACAGACAATTTGATACTTGGATGATGGAATGAAGTGTAGTTAAGGTATTTGTCAGTGTGTGTTGGTTTTCGATACACAGTATGACTTAAAGTCCCATCTGGTTTTACGGAAAGAAAAACGTCCAAAAATGGGATAGATTTGTCTTGATTTTGTAATTCCATAGTGAATTTGATTGAAGGGTGAATGCTGTTAAGGTGGTCAAGAAAATTAAAAAAGCATTCAAACAGTGTGACCAGGTACTTCCTTTGGAATAGATCTTGCAGCTACCGCAAAATTCAAACCCAGAGATAACACCTTTTCTTCTTCCTTGGTTAGTGTTCAACGATCGCGCCTGGTCAACAACCTCACCTTCTTAAAAAGATGCCGGGACCACAACATCGTTCCGAAGGGTATCCGTATCTCCAGCTCATACTATACTCAGTCTGCTCGAAGAATCTTACGCAAAACTGAGTCTGCTTTGGTAAGAGAACGAATCTCGTGGACTCGTAGTAAATTGCACAATGTTGTTACAGGTATTTCGTCGTTAACCGCCGAACTCCAAACAATGTTGAGTGAGGAACATTATACAATTGCGAGTAGGATGATATCTAATTCCTCCACGAAAACTTTCAACAAATCTCGTTCCACACAAACTGCCAAATATGAGAAATTGGAGAACAAAGACCGAAAACAAACCAAGAATGAAAATGGAAGAAGACAAACATCCCGAATAGTCATCAACCTCAGCAAGAAAACACTAACCAAGGAAGAAGAAAAGGTATTATCTCTGGGTTTGAATTTTGTGGTAGTTCCAAGATCTATTCCAAAGGAAGAAATTGTTCAACAACTTGAGCCGAAACTGTATTTCCTACCGAGTGGAACTGCCAACAACGTTAGAGTCCAAGTTGCAGAAACAATCCGCCAAGCCAAGCTACCGAAAAGCAACCTTAGGAAAGAAGAAAAGACTGCTTTATCAAACCTAAGATCAGATAAGTCAGTACATATTTTAAAAGCAGATAAGGGTAATGCTATACTGTTGTTTTAGATCGTGAAGAATATGACAACAAGGTAAGTGCTCTCTTAGATACTCCAACTTATAGAGAGTTAAAACGTGATCCGACAAACGTAAGGTTTCTAGTAAATTGTTAGAACTTTGTAAGATGGAAAGTTTACCTAAAAACCTCTACCGACGTTTACGCCCTTCTGCTTCAGTATGTCCAAAGTTTTATGGTCTTCCAAAGATTCATAAAACGAATGACCCATTTCGTCCAATAGTGGCTTCACGAGGCTCTCCAACATACGCCTTAGCACAATATCTTGCTACTGTTTTGAAGCCTTTGGTAGGTAAGTCCATTCACCATTCGAACAAACGACTGGAGCAGCAATGGAGCCCCATTGTCTCCAATCATGGCTGACTTATACAAGGAGGAATTTGAGAAGAAGGCTCTTGCAACTGCTCCGTTAAAACCAGGTATGTGGAAACGTTATGTTGATTATATGTTAAGTACCTGGTCACACGGTTTGAAGTTATATATCATACACGAGGAGGAGTGTTTCATCAGGATTTCCAAACACCGAGACTTTTGTTGAAAACCGAGGCGAAGCCGAGGTTTTTGAACAAATTTCGAGGTGTTTGGAATCCTGATGAAACACTGTTCCGAGTGTATGATATAGCTTCTCAAACAAATCAGTATTTTAAGAGAAAATCGAGGCGAAAGTTGGCTTAATTTATGTAATTTCTTCCTCCGATATCAAAACCTCCGTCTCGGTACTGATTTCCTTTGTTTTCGGTTCATGAATTATTAATGATTTGAGAATGCTTTGTCTAATTTTCTTGACCACCTTAACAGCATTCACCCTTCAATCAAATTCACTATGGAATTACAAAACCAAGACAAATCTATCCCATTTTTGGACGTTTTGCTTTCCGTAAAACCAGATTGGACTTTAAGTCATACTGTGTATCGAAAACCAACACACACTGACAGATACCTTAACTACACTTCATTCCACCATCCAAGTATCAAATCGTCTGTGTACCAAACTCTCGTTCATCGAGCGCGAACAATTCGTGACGAAGAACATCTTCAGGATGAATTAGATCACCTTAAGTTTGTTTTAACTAACAACGGTTTTCCTGAGAAGATGATTCAAGCTTCTATGACACCTTCCGTACATCCGGAGCCGAATACTCAGCCCCAGCAAGAACCACCTTCAGTTTCTCTTCCGTACATCGGACCAGCATCCCACAAGATTGAGAGGATTCTAAATCGTGCTGGTATGAAGGTATTTCACAGTAGTCAACACAAATTGTTCAAAGTACTTTTCACACATAAAGATGAGGTGGATAGCTTATCTAAGCCTGGAGTGTATCGCATTCCGTGTGAGTGGCTTGGTATACATCGGGGAAATGGGATGGAATCTCTCAACTCGCCTGAAGGAGCACAAGACATATTGCATAAAAGCCCAACAGGATAAATCTGCTGTTGCCAAACACGCTTGGAAGTATGACCATCGTGTTAAGTGGAAAGAGTCGTCACTCTTAGCCAGCGACAAGCAATACTTCACGCGAAGAACAAGGGAATCTATTGAGATTGCAAAACATCACACTATTTCTCAGGAGGGACAGCCATTAAACAGCGCGTGGTGTGCCCTATTCGGAGAACATTCTTGATTTTGTTTTCTAATTAAAATTAACGTGATACGCGATTGTATTCTTACATGTACATGTACGTGATTTAATTGATCAGTTGCTTAGTTTATAAATGACGTGAGCCAACAGCTTGTTGTCATTGCTCTGATGAAGGCCTGAGTCAACAGGCCGAAAGCTTAGCAAAGAAATATTTTACGTGGTGTTTCCACAAAACTTATTTATATACAGTATATGTAATATTTAATAAAAAACGTATAATTATTTTACCATAAAATCCTTTTGCTTTGTGCTCACGGACCTTCAGACCACCTTTTTTGTTGCTGGCTGGGTTCAAAAGATCACGAACCTAAATCATACATAAACATAAAAATAGTAAAAAATAGCTTGCGACTAACTAGAAAACTGATAGCTTTTTATTGTACAATATGCTGAAAACAACGTTTCTTCTGAACAAGGCTCAGAATCGTTAATACATGCTCTCCTTTTTAACTTAAACAGTATTCAGTATTCACATGCAAAAGATAAAAACGAGTGCAAAAAAAACATGCATGAATCATGACTGATGATCATTATATATGCATGGATCGTCAGAAAATGTGTTACCACAGTAAAAGTGTAGATTTTTTCATGTGACGTCATCAAAATAACCAAATCTAAATTATAAAACCTATAAAGTTGATCGTTTTACATGTTTTAAAGACCGTTGTTGTAATTTTGTGACTATTTCTTTTCACACAATTCGACGTTCTAGGCTTAATTGAACTTTAAACATGATATTCGAGCCATTTTGAGTTTAAATCTGACCATTTTTTGTTTAAAATTTGGCATTTTGGCTTAACTTGACAACAGTGATCAACCAATATGGCGCCCTCGTATTAGTTAAGCGTATTATATTCAATACCACGTATTCAGTTAATCTGCCAATCAAATGACAATAATTTAGTAAGGTGTCAGTTACATAAAAGTAAATAATTAATTAACCACTAAAAAAATTAGAAACTAAGAGACCAAGATCAAAACCAAGAAAGTGGAACAGAACTAACATTTTCATTAAACAAGGTTTAAATTTTGAGAAACTTATGTAAACGTAAAGTATCTTAGAAGCTAGGAATGTAATTTAATTGTGTCATATTTCACTTGAGAATATTGTGGGTAGGCAACAAAACATTAGAAGATTGAGCTGGACTTTAACATTCATCCTCAAACTAATATTTTCGCCCGTATATAAATCTTAAAGGGGTATTTATAGCAATTCTAACACAAACAAAATTTTCCTAAAATTGTACAAAACCTCACAATAACGGTTTTAAAATATATAAAACGTTAACGCAAGAGATCAGGCTAGAAACCTGCACAGAAGTACCAATGGTCAAAATTGAACTAGATTGAAATGGATAGCAAATGTGACACCATAAATCAAGTTTAGGTGGTCTTGCATGGGTGTTCACGTCAGTATTTCGTTATGAAACTATTCTCGGCAGTTTACCACCTTTTCACTTTGTACAATATAGCCATCGACGTGCACAACGTATAAGTTGACATCGTGACGTAGTTTCCAGTCCTGTAACACCCAAACTTGGCAAACTATTTAAATTTTAAAATATTAAGTACCTGCTCGTTATAAATTTCCAACATGCTCAGAGTAACCTAAAAATTAAAAAAAACAACGTAAAGCCAATGTTTGCATGAAGCGGATTGAGTGTTCAAGTCAAATCTCGCATGTTGTTTCTCCTTGTTGTGTTTACATGTGTTTTCGAATGGCTCAAGGCAATCCACGCAGTGGAGTGGTTGACTTGAGATTCAAGCAAGCATCGACTTGAATGTCTCCAATCTGATCATCTAAACACGCTTTGACTTGAAAATGACTTGATACGCATGAGTGACGTTAGTGCGTGTAGTGCTAAATGGTAGACATCGAGGGAAGCACAAAAAGTAGTGTTCCAAAACCGAAACAATGTTCCAAGCAGATCGGATTCTCCATGTAAACATGTGCCAGGATTGCCTTCACTCGCGTTTTTCGATCCGATTGGACTGTCAATCTGCTTCATGTAAACAGGGCCTAATCTACTCTATATAGGTAAAACCTCTCAGGGAATTAGAGAGTTTAAAATAGGGACCTTAAGCAAGCACAACACGAACATCACAACGACGACCCAAGTACAATAGAATTTTTCAACCAAAACAAAACGTTGAATAATTTGCAGTCTGCAAGGGTAATCACAACACCGCACTCGTTGCACATACAACGTCAACTGAAGCGTTCTCGTGTAAATTGTAGCAAGGAACAGCAATGCTGTTAGTTTACTTAGGGGTTAATCTATTATACCTCATGTTGTAGGGAGACGACGACGGCAGTTGAAAAGCAATTTAGAGAAGTCGCGGTTAACTGACTATTACATTCCTGATTACATTTGATACTTGCAGCTTAGCCTTAGTGTCTGTAATGGTTGTAGTGTTTGTATTAATATAAAGTCAATCTTAAGTATCAGTTCTCATCTTTTCAACATTGTCAACATTCAAAAACTCTTGAAAAACTACAAAACGAGCTACGAGATTAATTTTGGATGTACCTGTTAGAACTCCAACCCACGATTTGTTTTTGGAATTACGACCTATGCCACTCAAAGGTCGGTTTGATTTCCGAGTTTTACTAACAGTTATTAAAGCTCTAAATAAATGTGCAGTGTGCACCTCCTTATATTTCAGATATGTTTTCCACAATGTCTGCGGAAAACAGAATGAGTACCTACAGTACTACACGATTGAATTTAACTAGATAAGGATTCATTCTTTTGTTTAAAGGATGTCGTTGTTGAGCACGCTGTTGTAAGTCTCCATTGTACTTAGGACGCTGTTACACAAAACAATTCGTTTTTTATCAATGCAACGGTTACCCTGGGTGCCAGAGGTTTTTCGACGCTCGTGAGGGATAACGGGGACACGCGAGGAAGCCAGGCGGTAAAGTGGTACAGGAAAAATTGCCTCGTGTGCCTCCTAGTTAATTACACTGGCGCTTCCGGGGGGAGCGGTCGAGGGGCAGTCTGCTTCGCAGACTAAAAATCCTAGTACAGCAAACTTCAATGTTTTTTGAGCAAAATTTGATTTGTGTTGCAAGTTGCAAGAAAAATTGTCCCGTGCATGCAAAATGTCTTTGTTCGACTTGAATGATCAAATTTAGTTTGAATTGAAACCCTGCGATTCGAAAGTCCAACAACGAACAGGTGGTTGAAGTTAAATTACGTTTACGCTACACAGTGAAAACCAAGGCTTCTTCAAGGTTTATAAGTGTTATACCGTACCAAGAGAGCGTAGAAAGATAAGAAAGGGAATGTATATAGTATTAATTAGGTCTGCATATTCCGATCCTAATTCCTCTTTTAAAAGTTATTTTAAGACCTTCCAAGATAATTTTCGCGCGTAACTCGCGACCTGTAGAGCATTCGAGAATGCCATTATGGACGTTTTTATCATAATTATAATGCATAATTATTATGCATTATAATTATGATAAAAACATCCATAATGGCATTCCTGACTGTTCTACAGGTCGCGAGTTACGCGCGAGGATTATCTTGGAAGGTCTTAAAATAACTTTTAAAAGAGGAATTAGGATCGGAATATGCAGACCTAATTAATACTATATACATTCCCTTTCTATAAAACTACAGAAGCGTTTCAGAAAATAATATAACTTTTTTCTTGATCAAGAGAAGTCTTGACTGTCTTCAACTCTTGGGTGCAACTTTTAATAAAACAACTTCCCCTAATACAGTTCTTCACCCCCTTCGCGAGAGGGATGTTTAGACTTCCACGCAAAACCCACGATAGATGTGTCTAAGAATTAGGATAGAACTAGATCATTACTATACATTCATCCTCTTATCTTTATGTTCTTAAGGTGCAGGGTCATTTCGGTAAAGCGTTCTCAATTCGTCAGAATTTATATGCCACAAAAATAAAATAGATATCGTTAGAAAGCATGTATTTGATTTTGCGATAACACAAGCCAATAATAGTTTTCAAATTTTTCAAGTAAAACCAGAGGGCTTCACTCGGGGGCGACTAAAGTGCAAAGCGTTTTATTTTGTTCAGAATATTTTTTTCGCAGTTCGATTCCAAGATAAATTTCCAGCAAAACGGTGTCAGCCTTTTTATATTTATTGCCGATATTAGTCGATTTTATGACTTATTTTGTGCGAATGTTGGTCGAAAAACAGCATTTTCAACTTTGGTCGTCAATAAAATAAGCAAAACTCGACATATCAAAAAACGCTGGCACCGTTTTGCAGGAAATTTAAACTGCAAAAAAGATTTTGAATAAAATAAAACGCTTTTTACATCAGTTGCCCCAACTGAAGCCCTCTGATTTTAATTAAAACATTCACAACTATTCTTGGTTTGTGTTTATCGCAAAATCAAAGATAACATTGTATTCTACAAATTAATAGCTTTCTAACGATATCTATTTTATTTTTGTGGCATAAATTCTGACGAATTGAGAGCGCTTTACCGAATGCAAACCTTATAACGAATACCTTGACCGTACCTGGTATTCTGTTTTAGTTCCACCATTTATTTGCTCATCTATTCCCTTGAATAATTCCTCGCAAAACACCGGGACAATACCTAAGTCAAAATCAGAGCAGTTAAATTGATTCATGGTCGGACACAAAACTCTATATATAACTATCTCAAACTCATTAATAATTCATGAAGAAAACACAAAGGAAATCAGTACCGTGTCTGTGGTTTGGATATCGGAGGAAGAAATTACATAAATTAAGCAAACTTTCATCTTGATTTTCTCTTAAAATACTGATGTGTTTGAGATGCTATATCATACACTCGGAGGAGTGTTTCATCAGGATATCCAAATACCTCGAAGTTTGTTCAAAAACCGCGGCTTCGCCTCGGTTTTCAACAAACGTCTCGGTGTTTGGATATCCTGATGAAACACTCCTCCTCGTGTATGCATGATATATTACATATAATGTACCTTTATTTGCTCCATAACCAACAATTGAGTAGGATTTTCCAGAACCTGTTTGTCCATATGCAAACAAAGAGCAGTTATAGCCCTTCCACGTATTATCTAAGATACCAACTCCCAAATCACTAAACACTTCTTTCTAAAAGAAATAAAACAACAGTGATGCAAAAAAATCACGCTATTTTGAGAAAGGTTGCATGCGAGAACTTGAAATTCTATCGAAAGAAAATTGAAATCCCTTTGGAACTCATAAACAAATCACCATATACATGATTATACTACAGTGTGTATCAAAAAAATTCGAACCCTTAGAAAATGAATTAGCATTCTTTTCAAACAACCTATTGTAGTAGTTTGAAAGCCCTAAGCACTTCGCTGAACCCACAGATGCGTAAAACACACGGTCTTATACACCTGGGAAATTAAGATAACTTGAAGTGTATGCATGGTGAAAGTATTTAAAAGCTTTTTCGCATCGTTTAACTTATGTGCTGATTAATTTATAACGCAGCGCTTTTAGGGCTTTCAAACTACTACAATAGGTTGTTTGAAAAGAATGCTAATTCATTTTCTAAGGGTTCGAATTTTTTTGATACACACTGTATATGTACAATACTGAGTAATGGTAGTCCCGTGGGAGAAGTTCATTGTAATGGCGGTCCCGTTGAAGCTATTTGATCATAAGTGGCACAAAACTAGCATAAATGTTTCACAAGGAATGTTGAAGAAAAGCAATCAACCAATGTAAATGCAGAGTCCACCAGCCGATGCCAGGGCCTTTTCCCGCCCTACCAATTTAAAAAGGCCCTGGTCGAGCTTGGAACTCATGTGAGTAACTAGTTACACGAGTTCCAAGCTCGATAATGGGGGTTCATTTCCAAGCGGTCACTCATGACCCATCCAATACTAACCCGTTTAACCAGGCTTAACATTTAATTTTTGGTGAGCAGTAGCGCGCTAACAGCACTGCACGTCACCCGTGCTCCCCAGTTCTGTGATATACTAAAAACGTCACCCGTGCTCCCCAGTTCTGTGATATACTAACACAGTCTAGCTCAACCTCGGTCCCAAGTTCCAAGCTCGACCAGGTGAGATCAACTACAACTCTACAGTTGTAGTTGATCTCTCCTGTGTTTCGAGGGGTTTTCGCCGGTTTCACTCCCTCCGTAAAATCAACACCTGCAGCTCAGCTGTGACCCGTGGTCTGAACTGTGTCGTATGTCGGGCCTTGGTGGCTACCTGGAGCGTCTTTGATATGCCTCGACCCGGCCACCTTGATCTGAATCCTTCGTAATCCAAACGCTGCAGAGTAAGGATGATTAGCCCCAAGTCCTTTATCCTTCATCCATTGCATGTATATTGTAACAGCTGTATTTATTATATAGCTGAGCTCGCTTTCCGCAGTCAATATTACGCAAAACCATTATGAACACCGATTGCTTGCTGAGCGGTCAAGATCGTTCTATATTGACCGTCTGGCGTCTGGTTAATGCACTATTTTGGTGTTTTGGCGGGAAAATGTTTGAGAACTAGTTAAACACGATTAATACTAAGAACATTATCATTCCGTCAGTGACACAGCCTGCGACTTGTATAGCGTTGTTAAATACTGGTAGGCAATAATTGGCATCATATATGCATGTTCTCGTCAAACAAGAAATCTAGTTCCCTGGATCCCATCCCTACTAAATTGGTCATTGAATGCCTGGATGTTCTTCTGCCTGTTATTACTAAAATGATCAATCTTTCATTAGAGTCTGGCATATTCCCTTGTATCTGGAAAGAGGCTGATGTCCTACCAAGACTCAAGAAACAGGGTTTGGAAGCATTATTTGAAAACCTACGACCTATCTCCAACCTCTCATACGTTTCAAAACTAGTTGAGAGAACATGCAGTTTGCAACCAATCTCATAATCATCTATCAGTTCATCATTTGCACCCTGGAAATCAATCGGCATATCGAGAGTTTCACAGTACTGAGACAGCATTACTGCGTGTGAAGAACGATATACTTATGAATATGAATAAGCAACATGTCACTCTGCTGGTACTACTCGACCTTAGTGCCGCGTTTGACACCGTCGATCATGTTCTCCTACTTCAGCGCTTGCAACTGAAATTCGGCCTATCCGGAACCGTTCTTGAATGGTTTACATCTTATCTCTCCCAGCGAACACAAAGAGTTACAGTTGATGGTGTGTCTTCTGAGAAATTTAATGTTGATTGTGGTGTTCCTCAGGGATCATGTTTAGGTCCGCTTCTATTCGTTCTTTATGTTGGCGAACTACTTGAGTTAATAGAACGTCACCTACCAGATGCACATGCTTATGCCGATGACACCCAACTCTATACATCTCGTTTCGTGCAGATTCTCGTATTGACCAAGAAACTGCAGTTCGAACTGTTGAGATGTGCATTGATGACATCAAACGATGGATGCTCGTTAACAGACTGAAACTCAACGAGGGAAAAACCGAAGTAATTTTAATTGGTACTTGGCAGCAACTCGCTAAGATCGACTTCAATGATATTCGTGTTGGTAACAACGTTGTCACCTGTGTTGAGACCGCCAAAAACCTGGGTTGCTGGTTTGACTCGCAGATGAAAATGGACACCCATGTTACTAAATGCTGTAAAGCTGCCTTCTTCCACCTTTTTAACATTAGACGTATTAGGAAGTTCCTTGACCAACATACAACTCAGATCCTTGTGCAGGCTTTTGTTCTAAGCCGCCTGGACTATTGTAACAGTCTTTTTTATGGTCTTCCTTCATCCCAATTGAGGAAATTACAAGCTGTTCAAAATGCGGCAGCTCGGCTCATCTGTAACACTCCTCGATTCGATCACATCACTCCTGTTTTATATGATCTTCACTGGCTCCCGATTAAATCTCGTATTGATTTTAAAATACTTCTTATTACATACAAGGCTTTAAATAATCAAGCTCCAATGTACATTAAAGAACTTCTCTCAATTAAAAAAACCACTATTTACAACCTTAGATCCTACTCTGATCCGTGTCTACTAGAACGCCCCAGACTTAAAACTCTTAAGACCCTGGGTGATCGATCGTTTTCTCTCGCTGCCCCAACTTTATGGAACGCTCTTCCCAAAACCATCAGGAATGCATCCTCAGCAGCTACATTTAAAAAACTATTAAAGACATTTTTATTTTTAGACGCTTTTAATTAATTAATGCATGTTCACGTTCCATCCTTACTTGTAGTTATCGCTGCAATGTTAACTTAATATTATTGTAATACTCATAAATTGTATATTATCTATTGTTGTAAGAAGTGCATTTGAACATATCCATATGAAAAATGCGCTATATAAATGTAATTCATTATCATTATCATTCTGTACCATTACAGTTGTTCTAAAATAATTTCTTAAATAATTACCTGGTCAGCATACATATCATTCTCGGGTTCCAGATATCCATCAGCATTTTCAGTGAAGCCATCATGAGACCAGTAACTGAAGTCAAATGTGAATTTTTTTGGATCTTCATTTGGTGCTCCAGGGTTTTTAATCTCAGTTGTGTTTCCAGTTATAGTAATGATGTTCACAGCCGAGCGAGCTTTCTCGCGACCATTGTGGAGTGTTGTTAAGGACAATATGCCAGTAAGGGTTGAATGCCAAAATCAATGAGTCAAAATGCTATTAGTGCATAGCTATTAGTATAGCATCCCGTCTTTTTGTAGTCTCCTTCGCAGCCGTTCTTAGTGTCGGTCCATCTTGAATTCTCCCCAAGCCCAACACTATAAAACGGCTGCGAAGGAGACTATCTTTCTAGTCGGGTATTGTTTTAAATTTAATGCTTTAATGCGAGGGGTGAATCACTCCTGAAAATCTCGTACTCAAAATAATCCGAAAAAATCTAAAAAAATCCGTAAAAATCTCAGAAATCACCAAAAATCTCAAAAAAAAATATTCTAAAAAATAAAAAAAACAACCCAAAAAACAACTAAAAAATTCCCAAAAATAAAAAAAAGTCCCACGGAATTTTGAAAATCCCAAAATCTGGTACGCTTTTTCTGGAGTAATACACCACTCGTTTTAATGTTTCTATGTTTTAAAATTAATATTAAAATTAAACTGTTGTGTTTCAATAGCCAAGGGTGTATCACACCCAAAAATCTCGTACACCTCGCTAAAAATCCTCAAAAAATCAACAAATCCCTGTAGATCCTAAGTCCCAAACATCTTTGAAAGTAAAAAACAAAACCCTAAAAACCCTTAGAAATCTATACAAATCCCAAAAAAATCTCAGGGAATTCCTGGAAAATAATAATTTGAAAATCTTCGAAAAATCCTGATCAATATGGATATAAATTTTAAAAAATACCAAAAGTCTCGTACGCTATTTTATCGTACATTTTTTTAAGAGTGATAACCCACAGATCAGTGTATGTCACCTCTCGTCTGGATAGCGTGTTAATTAGATTAAGTATTTAAAACACAGACAGCTGATTTGTCACACAAACATGAGCAAGAGGCTGGTGAGTTAAAATATCAGTTACCATCAGAAACTTTAATTATAGCTGTCCATTGTTTATGCATGATCCATTGTGCAAATTAAGGTTTGACTTTAGTCTTTACCAAAGCACTGGGATTTAAAAATAAAACAGTATGATGGATATTTTATATATATATATATATATACATGTATAGAGGATTATTACCACAGACATGGTCCTACTCAGGATCTTGTCAAATCAACATTCTCCTTTTCTGATCGGTTTTAATACATAGGATCCCATTTCATAGGATCCTACTAGGATCCCATCCAAATAAAATCAAATGTTTCCTCATAGAAACCTTATAATAGAATCCTGACATAATCTTAATAGAATCTTATCGTAATCATGCATAGAGGATCCCAACAAGATCTTATATATTATTAGAATCCTAATCCTACAGGATCCTACTTACTGTAGATCCTTACAGGATTTTAATAGGATCCTAACAGGATCTCAAAAGGAGTTAAAGGACCCTCACCTTATACTGATCCTATAGAATTCTATAGCATCACTGTTACATGAAGCTTATGGTGAAGCAATTATAACTGAGAGATTCACAATAGAAGCACAGCATAATCATAATCCACCTAAAGGTCATCATCATCAGTGTTATAATTGGGGGACATTACCGGTACTGGAAATGTGGCAGGATGGCATAATATGGCATTAAAGTGATATATATTCTAACCATGCATTCTAACCATGCCTGCTGATTGCAAAAGGGGACAGGTTTTCATGGAAGTTAGACTTCTGGTTGATTTACTAATCCATGGCAAAGTGTGAGAGTTGATGATGAGGGTATGACATAATTCCACAGTCCAGCTACTGTATACTATAATGAATGATGTACTAATATTATATAGCAAAAGTTAATTTTGTGCTCTGATTGGATGAAATGTACGTGTCATATGCTGGTCTGTACATATTTTCCAGTATAAGACTGGTCTTGATTACGAGTTTCATCAGTCATTTTGTTTACAAAAAAAATTACCAATGAAAGGAAACTTTAGTGAGTGAATTTACTTGTCTGAATGAATACAGCACTAAATCATGTATGATTGATTTGGACAATGAACAAATATCTGAAAGCAAATTTTACCATTCCAAAAACAAGAACAAAAACAACAACCTTGAAAATGAAGATTATCACACTTATATACATAAATAGTAAAATATTAATATGTTTAACTTATGGTTGTTGTGGGACAGTGAACTAGCTCGGGTGGAGAATAATATTAAGGCATGTTACTCTGAGTGACGAACCATACTGGACAAGTAGAGAAAACTGTACTTGGCCTGGCTGGGATTCAAACCCACAACCTTTGGTTTACTAGTCCAACCTGAGCTACAGGTCAAGTTGGGAGCTGAAGGTCAAATGATAATACATGTACTTACCGGTACTGCTATTTGATATTTCAAAACAGACTAGTTTCTTCAATATCTATAGAAAACAGTCTAGTCATACATGATAAAATCATCATGTTGAAGATTGTTGTCTAGATATTGAAGAAACTAGTCTGTTTTGAAATATCAAATAGCCTACCTATTAAGTACAGGTACTATCATTCAACCTTCAGCTCCCAACTTGACCTGTAGCTCGATCAGTTTAACACATTATCATGTTAACTTAGTTAAAAAAGCCATATATAATATTAATTCTTGATTTCACATTACTTTACCACCCATGTGTTGCAAAGTTTGTTAGGAAAATCTGAATTTCATATGGAATCACATTGCTGTTGACAAATTATCCAATCATAATGAGCTTTGATCCAAAGCTCACAATTTGATTGGATAATTTGTCAACCTTGACAATGTAATTCCAAAGTTCCCAACAAACATTGAGGTGGGTGGTAATACAGTACATGCAACAATGCTTTTCAACTTGCAATGCAACAATGTTGCAGCAATTTGTTGCTCATACTACCTCACCTTTATAGGTGTGAAAGAGCATAATTTATTATATAAAATAGAGTGTTTTATTGATTTTTCCACCACTAATAAAAGTGATAATCTCACATGTGCGATTATTTATGATAATCGCACATGTGATGATTATCACTGAATCAGCATTATAGTTTAATGCAATTTTTGCAAGGCAATAGGATAATTTTTTTATATAATAAACAGAACAATACATGGATGCTTGGAAATATGAAATTTATTTCTCGTGTTGAACAGGATATGTCACTCGTTCGCTTCGCTCACTCATGAGATATCCTGGTCAACACTCGAAATAAATTTCATATTTCCGCACATCCATGTATTATTCTCGATATAATTAGCCAGACTTGAAAGCCCTATGTCGGAGGGTAAGAGATTACAGCACAGATTTAAAACTAAAACACTGTTAAAATAATAAAATTTAAAACTAAAACACCAGCTGTTAAAATACTAAAAATGCAGTGCAGCTCGACAATATGACACAAATAATCATCACCGTGGTTATAGGTCCGACATGGTATAGGTCCAACACCGGACCTAGTTGGTCCGACATTGACAAAAAACATGCGCAAAACAGTTTATTTTGAGTTTGCCTGTCAGATCTTTTCAACAACTAGTACAACAACCAGTACAGGTCCAGCGGGTGGGAAAGGTTATTACTTTGTGTTTCGCGCACAAATATGCATTAGGGTTAGGATTAGGTTTAGGATTGGGGTTAGGATTAGGGTAAGGATTGGGGTTGGGATCAGGGTTAGGATTATAAAGGATTGGGTCAAAGAATAACAAATTCGTGCGCGAAACACAAAGTAAGCACCGCGGGAAACGAGAGGCTCTGGGATAATTTGATTCCCGTTGCGCATTTTACAAACTTTCCAGTCTGGCGTTCACCGTGGATTGGGGAACACATGGGAATTAATTTACCAATAAAACTGAATTGTATTGTGTTGTATTTAATAAGATCCACAGTTACAATAGAAAACTAGTTTACACGTGGTCTTACTCGTGGTTTACTCATGTGGCACGGCGATCGACTTCGTCCCACAGTATTTACACCGACGTTTCTGAGTTTCTCGTCGATAAGACTTTCTCCTTTAATATTTACGGTACATTTACGGTATTCGACAGATAAAAAAAAGAAACATAGATACTCGTTCATTTAAGGAACCTAAACTAAAACCAGTTCGAAGCAGAAAACGTAAACTTCCGAGAGTAATTTAAATTCGATCCCGTTTTACACTCATAATCTTTTTGTTTGTGACTTTATCGGATCCCCGGCCATGCGCTGTATCAGCTTTCAGCGTTTGAGATTTGATTAAGACAGAATAATGTCGGACCTTGTATACTAGTTATTGAAAAGATCCGACAGGCAAAGTCGAAATAAACTGTATTGCTCACGCGTTCTGTCAATGTCGGACCTATAGCCGGAGAACAACAAGGTCCGGACCGTGTCAGACCTATATAAAACCACGGCGAATAATCATTATGGTTTTGATATCGGCTGTTTGCCCAATACTTTGGACTATATTTAAAATATATTTAAACTAAAGTAACACTACTATGAAATACGAGTTAAACACGCCAGAAAAGGATATAAATGGCCGTACGCGGACGGCTACTCTCACGTTCTCTCCCATCTCCAAGGACGACCAGACAAACTTTCCGACTTGACAATGGACCCTTCCCCTTTTAATAAAAACCGCAATGCATCATGGTAGAGTGGTAACGCTCATCTGCCAAGCAAAATGGCGGGAGAGGAGCGGGGATTTTGTGTGGCAGAGGACTTTTGCTTTTTAAACGAGTGTCATCAAATAAAATAGCAACAAAACTTATCTTTACGGTTAGGGAGGTTTTTACTCGGACCCTAAACTAGATATAAGGCAATCGCGGCGGTTTCTGTTGGAAATATTGACTCGGGTTGACTGGACAAACAATGGCTGTTCGAAGATAAACATTCTAGAAGAAGCGTCTTACTGTACAATTGTAGGTGAGTAGACTTGGCTATTTAATCTCATAAGAATCTTTTGTTATAGGACTAAGCGGCGATGCCTAATTTACTTAGATCGCAAATATTTTGAACATCGGAATGCATGTTGATGCCTTTTTCGTCTCTGCAATGTCGAGCAAGTTTGTCCTTAATTACGATCGGACGTTCGATAAACACTTACCAAAGAGACAGACCTTTAAATTTGTTTTGGCGCCAGTAAGCCCGGTTTCCTTGTCAACGGGAACGCTCAGGTCTTTTACAAAAGCGTTAACTTGAACACAAACTGTAATTTGGTATTTATGCTGGTATTTTGTTTCTGAATTTCTTTGTAACCGTGGAAGAGGCTTCTTAACTTCATTAATTGCAGTAGGTTTTAAATGTAGGTTAGTATTTTTTTTTAAATAATATAAGCATTTAGCTGAAAAGTTGATCTTCCAAGCTGTCGAGGCTGTTGGCACAGTTTTATTTTTTTACTGTGGTTTGATAACTGTTTATATAGGCTTTGTTTTATAAATTTGATAAAAAGAATTTAATTGCATATTGGATAATTAATTTAATTGCATTATAGAATTGTAAATAATTGAGTTTAACAATTACCAGGATTTAGTTAGGTTAAAATTTAAATAATAATTGTGTACAAATTTATATAAATAGTTAGGATAGATAGTAGTGTTAAATAAATAAATATTAAATAAATAAGTAAACAGAAGCCAAACCACAAACAATGAATGAAGAAAACAACCAGATAGGTGACCAGATCGTGGGTTTGATATTGAAGGAGACCTCCCAGACAGGGTAACCCTAAATATTCCTGCCTTTTTGAAGGGGAAAGAACAACTTTCAGTTGAAGAAGAAACATCAACAACAACAAGAATAGCTTCTGTTAGAGTCCATGTTGAAAGGGCCATTTCAAGAATAAAGAGCTTCCGAATTTTGCATCAGGTGTTTCCAATAACATCAGCTCAAAATCTAGATAAAATCAGGACTGTTTGCTCATATATCAGTTTATTTATGCCCCCTTTGATACAGGGCATATAAAAACATTACATTTATTATTGTTGTAAAGCAACATATAAATTATACATGTATATTGACAAAAACATGTTGATTAAATGTGTTGTTAACAAATTAAAAGTGCTTTACTGTCTTAAAATTGGTAGAATGTATGTAAAATAAAAATTTGTGAGCTCAGGCAGCATTTCCTTTTCCCACAAGTCCTGGTCAAAGTATACTCTTTCAACATGCAAGTCTTTGCTAGTATAAACAATGAAGTCAGACCACTGCACTTTAAGTAGTGCCATGGTTCCTTGCAACTGATAATAATATACATGCTGTTGTTTTAAATTAACTTTAGCATTATTAGTACCTAAGTAAAAGGTACAGTCTTTACATGCTTCTTCAATAGTTAATTCTCTTTTTGAGTAGGGACACTTAATCTCACCAATGCCAAAAGGCGAAACCTCTTGTGCATCACTGATTAGAAAATCTGGACTAGCACCTAACCATGGGGAAGTTCTATTAACAACTAAACCACATGATGAGCACACTTTAACTGTTTGGTTTTGAAGTTCCTTACAATTTAAATAATAATGCTTCAATGACTATTGTGTCTTCATTGTCTTTACCCCACTTACAAGGTGTTGGAATTCTTTGCTTTGGTGACTGGCTTTGCAACTTATTTAAGAGTGACTTAGGGTAGTTTTGTTTCCTTCGCTTAAGGACAGCACCAAAGTTTGAGGCAGTCAGTCTCAGCTTTCGTTCCTCATACCATTTTTCACAATCAGATTGGCCCCTAGTGTTCCTTTCAATTTCCAATGTTGTGTCAATGTGTTGTACCTAAATTTTCTTCCACAAATGCCATATAATTTTCATCTACATATGTTCGGTTAATTGTGTCTACTTTCAAATTTGCTAACATTTGTTCCCGAATACGAGTGTCATGTAAACTACAGGTTATATCTTGGGTTCTGTGCATTTTTTCTTGGATGGAAGATTGTTATGTAGTTCCTCGAATGAAATAGGTTTACAGTCATTTGATACCAACAATTTACTAAGGTAACTAGCTTTCCCTGCCTGGTCTAACCCATGAGCCAATCCCTCGATTCTGGCATGGCTTAATTCTCTTGCAAAATGTGGGGTAGGATTGTAGTTGACTGCTTCTCTGTTTGGTAATTTATGTTTTCTTCCTTTGTTGTCCTTTTCATAATGTTGTCCTTTTCATAAGAGGTCTTTTCAAAGCTTAAATCTTCAAAAAGCATTGCTTCATCTGTTTCATCATTTCTTGGGACATGCCATTGTTGAAGAAGCTGTGTGCAGGTTGGATCATCAGGAACTTCTGTTAATTCCAACTGTATATAATCAAGAATTTGAAACAACAGTGCAGCAACATGTTTGCAGCATCCACCTTTTCCAGCGTTGCACGGACAATTTCCATAAACAACATCCCCTGTCAACTGATTAAAGTGCACATAGACAACATAACTTTTACTCTTCATCGAGGCATGGACTGTTCCTTTTATTAAATAACATACTTGGTCACCATCTTTTTTTACTTCTGGTTTCACTTGAACTTGTTTCACATACCTATCTTTGAAAAGCTGGTAACCTAATTTCTTGTGTTTATAAGCACCAGTTGCACTGTCATCTGCTTGGGTTTCAGTTATAAAATGTTTTTGCATCACATCATGTGAAAATGGTGGAAGTGACTTTAAATCTCTTGTCCATGGCTGCAGTATTTTGTTGTTTTCTTCATTCATTGTTTGTGGTTTGGCTTCTGTTTACTTATTTATTTAATATTTATTTATTTATTTAACACTATCTATCCTAACTATTTATATAAATTTGTACACAATTATTATTTGAATTTTAACCTAACTAAATCCTGGTAATTGTTAAACTAAATTATTTACAATTCTATAATGCAATTAAATTAATTATCCAATATGCAATTAAATTCTTTTTATCAAATTTATAAAACAAAGCCTTTATAAACAGTTATCAAACCACAGTAAAAAAATAAAACTGTGCCAACAGCCTCGACAGCTTGGAAAATCAACTTTTCAGCTAAATGCTTATATTATTTAAAAAAAAATACTAACCTACATTTAAAACCTACTGCAATTAATGAAGTTAAGAAGCCTCTTCCACGATTACAAAGAAATTCAGAAACAAAATACCAGCATAAATACCAAATTACAGTTTGTGTTCAAGTTAACGCTTTTGTAAAAGACCTGAGCGTTCCCGTTGACAAGGAAACCGGGCTTACTGGCGCCAAAACAAATTTAAAGGTCTGTCTCTTTGGTAAGTGTTTATCGAACGTCCGATCGTAATTAAGGACAAACTTGCTCGACATTGCAGAGACGAAAAAGGCATCAACATGCATTCCGATGCTCAAAATATTTGCGATCTAAGTAAATTAGGCATCGCTGCTTAGTCCTATAACAAAAGATTCTTATGAGATTAAATAGCCAAGTCTACTCACCTACAATTGTACAGTAAGACGCTTCTTCTAGAATCTTTATCTTCGAACAGCCATTGTTTGTCCAGTCAACCCGAGTCAATATTTCCAACAGAAACCGCCGCGATTGCCTTATATCTAGTTTAGGGTCCGAGTAAAAACCTCCCTAACCGTAAAGATAAGTTTTGTTGCTATTTTATTTGATGACACTCGTTTAAAAAGCAAAAGTCCTCTGCCACACAAAATCCCCGCTCCTCTCCCGCCATTTTGCTTGGCAGATGAGCGTTACCACTCTACCATGATGCATTGCGGTTTTTGTTAAAAGGGGAAGGGTCCATTGACAAAGTCAACACAACTGTATTCCCCAGCTTTAAATGCCGATATGTCAAACTTTAACCATCGTAAACTTTACACTTCACTTCTACTCCAATATAAACCAAGTACACGGTTTTTTAAATACAAATATTTATAGATGAGGATGGCGATGGATACAGAGCGATGTTCAACTTGCAATTTTCATTTATTCCAGTTGCCACCAGCTGCCCTCATCCTTGTTACCTCACAACAACAAACAGTTTAAGTAAACAAAATCATACTTATTTCATTAAAAACACTTGTAGATGTAAATTCTCTTTACAAATTAAACGTTGTCTCCAATAAAACAACGCCATTCAATGGCAAAATTTTTAAATTGACCAGTTCGGGTCTTCGGGACATCCGCCATTGACCGCCAATCAACCATGTTCCGGGGGGGGGGATTCTGCTGGACAAGTTGGGGGACGAAGAAAACAGCTCCCACTGACAAACTCTGAGAATTTGAGAACTGCAAAGCTGGAAAGCATATATACAGGTAGGACCTATGTAGAAAGAAGTCCATCGTTTCTGCGTCAATGTCGAAACGTAAATCTGATTCTGAGCACGGTTCCGTGGCAAAGAAAATCTCCGTGGGACACTGGAAAGATGGACTGAAACGTGCAATGGAAGATCCGGATTTGGTTGTAAAAAGTGACAAACTGACTGTGACAATACGAGACAAGTTTCCTAAGGTGAATACAAATTCTATTTGGTGAAAACAACGTTTGAAGTTTACTACAGTGCAGGTTCTGTTTACTAAAACCGAGATTTAAAATAGCTCAAATAAAAGCAATTTTAATTAATACATTCATAATTTATTATTCATTGAAAATGTATTCCTAATAATAATAATAATAATAATAATAATAATAATAATAAACTTTATTTAGAGAAGGTTTACATAAACATTTACAAAAATGTACCAGTTTAGCAAAGCTAATCTTACACTGGGCCTTCTACTATAAGTTCTTAAAACATGAAGATATGAAGTACAGGTAAGTATAAATGTTAAATATTAAAACCTAAAAAATCCTAAAGTTATCAATATTATACTAAATTAACATTATGTAACATATCCAATAATAATAATTAAAAAGACCTACTGTACTGAATGAACATTTCTTATATCAACAGGTAAACTGTTATATAGAGCAGCTGCACTATATGGGAGGCCTTTCCTGGTTATAGATAATTTATAGTTTGGTACCCATAGATTATGTTTAGTTGTACTTCTCGTGTTTCGTTGAGATACTGATGATAAAGACTTAAACATATCACATATATAATCCGGCACAAGACCATTTATTGCCTTGTAGACCATAATAGCTATCTTGAACTTAACCCTAAGCTCAATTGGAAGAATACTAGATATTTAAAAAAGAGGGCCAGATGATGTACTACCTTGACTTATCATATATTAACTGCAAGGAGATATTTTGTAACTTATGGAGTCTAGATATGTGACTGGACTGACCCCAAATTATGTTGCAATAATCTATTTTAGGTTGAAGAAATGTTTTATAATATAATAACCTAATATTAAGTGGCAAATAGGCTTTTATTCTACGAAGTAAAGCTATAAGTTTACTAAGTGCTGAAGCTGTATTATCAATATGTATTTTCCATGTTAAGTGTTTGTCAATAGTAACTCCAAGAAGCTTTTCGCTGGCAACGTTCTCGAGTAGAGTTCCGTTGTACTGTACTGTACTTGGAGGTCAGATTGGCCAATCTTAGCTGCTTTCTGGTAGGTACAAACAACCATGGACTTTGTTTTACTTTCATTCACAACCATACCATTTAAAGAGCATATGGACATTTTCCATTTCAGCTGAGAGTTTTGTATTTCATTCATCAATGGAATTTCCAGCAGAATGAAGTGTGGAATCATCAGCATACATATCAATCTCTAGGTTCGTACAGAGGGGAAGATCGTTTACGAACAGGATAAACAACAAAGGCCCAAGAATACTACCTTGTGGTACACCATGTGATATAGTAATACCCCCGACACAGAATTTTGTATAGCATTATGCTCTATGCTGTACATATTTTGGTAATGCTTGAAACAAAAAAATAATTATAGGATGAATGATAATGAATGATCAACATTAGCTAGGGATGTAGCCAGGGGGGAGCTGCCAAGCTGGGAGAGCTGTGCTACCTTAGAAATTTTGGGCCCCTGGTCAAAAAATATTTCTGCCCCCCTCCCATCATGTTTGTCTAGCTTATTTTATCAAGCCACGCCATACAAAAGCCACCATATGATACCATATGACAGTGACAAATCTATTGGGACTCAATGCAATGTAATTATCAATACTAAAACTTCAGTTATTAATTATTGTAGAACTGAATTTATCATTCAACAGTGTAGATAATGTATTCATTGTTTCATTAAAAATGGGCCCCCTTACAACCATGGGCCCCTGGTTAATGACCAGGCTGACCCCCCTGGTTAATGACCAGGCCTGAAGACATTGAACTTACAGTAAGTTTATAAGAAATGATTAAATATAACTTTTATAACTGTCCTTAAATACATATATTGTAGTGCAAGCTTAAGATGTTGACAATTTTGTATGAGTTGTATCCCATTAGTGACAACACTAAGAGTGGCTGCGAGGGAGACTACTGTAGTATGTATCCCATGAATGGCATGAAACCTCTTGCAGTCCACACTTGGCTCCTCTCTTCTGGCTAGATGATTAATATCAGTGCTAAATTATGAGATTAATGGCATCTTTTAGTCACATTTTATTTTAATTAGTATTTTGATTGAATACATGTAACTCTACAGTACATAAAACAATTATATCACACTGTTGATACTGAGTATATCATACTGAGTAGCCTTACCCTAATAAAGGTTTATTAATATAGACATACATGTACTGTAGCTCAGGGAATAGCTAGAAATCGAGCCTAGGTACGAGGCTGCATTAATATTATAAATAATTATGTAGTTTGTTTTTGGCTTTGCCAAACAGATTGTCTACATCATTCTTTGTCTCATCGAATACAAAATTCAATATTTGTTTTATTATTCATTCAAAATGCTAGATAAAATACACTGTATATGACTGATGAAATATTTTCTGGTTTGCTAGAAGCCATATAATTTATAGGGTGCACTCCCCAGAACTAGTTGAAGATGGCCACAAAAGAATGAGTCAGCCTTTGTTGGGCGAGAGATTATAGTTGAACATGTATTTGGTGAAAAAAATTCCAAATCCTTGAAAAAATAGGCAATAAAATATAAGTTGAGAAGACCCAAAAGGGTGTGAATTGCTAGGTGCAAGGACCCAAGCTTGCCCAGAGTACGCACTGCTTTGCCTGCAGAATGATGGCCCCTTAGGGAATTAAGAAGAAATATTTCATTCCTCAGGGTGGGCACACTCTGCACCAGGGTTTGAGACTGACCCTGCTCCACCATGCAGTCATTGGGCCAGCTTGTAAGATTTTTATTTATTTATTTATTTATTTATTTATTTATTTATTTATTTATTTATTTATTTATAGCAGTAGTAGCTCAATTCATAAAAATACCCAGAGAAAAATTAAAAAACAATTTAGTAAATTTAGCTACTAAAACTAGAAATTCAAAAACTGTTTATTTAAAGAAAAGTTTGTTACATTACATATTGTTCATGTTTTTGTAATATCTTACTGTATTTACCAGTAATCACATATTTTTATTACAAACAATTCAAGAATAGAATACTTTCTCTCACAAAAGGCAATCAACACAAAACTGGAAGCATTAGCATGAATTCAAAGTAATTAACATTTGATTAAATTTATTGCACTTTCTTGGCATTAGAAGAGTTGATCTTGCTGCATGTTCGTCGTCAGCAGGAATGAAATCTAGCCGATCTCTTTTTTCTTTCTGTAAACTATAGTGTAGTGTATGGTGTTTTAACTTATGACACAACTGCGTCAATAACAGTAATATAGCTTTTCTGAACAATTTCAAACGGTATCTTGAACGTGACAAGACTCAAGCTTGTTATACTAGGGCCTGAGTGAGACTATTTTACAGCCTGATGTTGTCTCTAGCTGTTACTACAGCTGTTCAAGCAAGTATTTGTTCATTTCATCATGATTACAATACAAGTGTTTATTTTGCGTAGGAAAGTAGGAATATGATTGTTCCTTGTTTTTCAAATACAAAATATGGTTTAAATTACATCTTCTTATTCTTATTTTGTTTTTACGTCAAACTAACTATATAGAAACAGAAGCCTATACTTTACAAAGAATGCAGAGAATAACTCACGCCACAGAATCAATTTATTACAAAGGATGTGGGAAATACATGTATACATGTACATGCATTAGCGGCTAGGATTAACAGTACTACAACTAGATAATTTACATGGGATGCGGGACAACCCACATAATAATCTATACGCGATACAATTGATACAGTACTTTAATAATAAGAGATTATTAACCGAGAACAAGGTCTGTACGGGAAAATATCAGACCAATTTTAAAGTCTTGACATGTATAGTAGTACGCACCGAGCCGCGGAGGCGAAGTTTACTTACAAAAAAGACCGAGATTTGATGTTTTTCAACACAGATTGAGTAAACGAAGTTAATAAATTGTTTATTAAGCCCTAATCAAACGAGAACGCAAGTCATCGCAAGTTGGCAGTCACGCTATCTCAGCCAGCCGCTCTGAATAGTTTCCCGAAAATATCATGTACCGTGACAAAGTTAAAACTTGTTTAAAACACTCATGAAACCTTTATTTTGTTAATTTGGGTGTTCGAACGACCGCCACAGAAATTCTGACTGCCAACTTGCGATGACTTGCGTTCTCGTTTGATTAGGGCTTTATATGGCTATTTCAAGTTTTTGGATACTTATTGTATCCAAATTAGTATGAAAACTTTAGAAATTCACGCCAGCAAAATTAACATGTCCGGAATCCGGATACAGTCCGGAATCCGGATATGTATTTTTAGGAACCGTGTATTGACCAATCAGAACTCAGAATATTTCAAAGCCATATAATAAAAAGCATGATATATAATAAGGATTATTATATGGCTGCATGGGTTCGTTTTCCGGTACGCAGAACGATGCATGCTGATTGGTTCCCGCAGACCTGGAAATAGTTGCAACCTTTCTAATCTGAATCCTACACTAAGGACCAAATAATTTCTTCGAAAACAATGCAGTGGTCGCACTACATTTAGCAGGACTAAAACAATCATTAATAAAGCTGTGCCTAGCAAAATCCATTGAATTGGATTGATATTTTGATATTTCAGCACGGTGAATATATACATGTACATGTGAAACGTAGAATCACTGACTGAACACTGCCAAGCTTCCGCACTTGGCGAAGACAAGCAAAAGCGATATATACCACAGGCCAAATTAATGTGGGTTCGCAAGCGAGCTGATTGATTGACTTAGGGCATGTTTACACTGACATCTCAAGTTTTATTTAACTGTTCCCACTGGGCTTGCTTTTCCTCAGATTGGTCTCGGTCAACCTCAAAGTGCAGTGTGAACAGGCCCTTTCAAACAACTCGGGCCAATTAAGTTCGTTGGCACTTGCCAGCCCAAAACTTTCTTTCAACCAAAATCCTTTCTTGGAACGAGGAACCCAGGATCCACCACTATTTCTAGGTCTGAGTCCCCGAGCGGTCGGAATCCTACGATATTCATCGACCAGTCAATACGCTTTTTCTCGGCTGATCGGCATGTTTTGGCAGAAAATTTTTTGGCAACTGGGTATCTTAATTCAAATTTTCTGAACAATTAAATGTGTACGAAGGCATCAGCAAATACTTGTCTATATACACATTACACTCGGTTAATTCTTTACAATAGCACTGTTCATTTGTTATAGGCTAAAATTACTCACTAAATGTTCAAATGTGAGTTAAATTTCTTTGTATTTTTCAGGCTCAATATCATTTTCTTATTATTCCTAAAAGTGATGTTCCAGAAATTCATTCTTTAACTAGCAATCATATAAAACTACTGGAGCATATGGAAAGAGAAGCAATGTTGATAATAGAGAGGTACCTGACACCTTACATGTGCATGTTGTTTAACTGTTTGCATTGATTGCATACAGATTACACATTCGTTATAATTATATAGTATGGCTTTGCTGACTGCTCGTCTAGTTCGCTCTAAAGTATGACTGTATGAAACAGAATCAAATTAGAATTAGTTTTTAAAATTAGCTTTTTAAATAAAATGATGTTGGGCTGCCGCTTTAATACAATTTCAACCGGAAAGCATCTTTTACGGACGGACGTGTTTCTTTTTTTAAAGCTATATATATATATATATATAACATTGTCGAAATTAAGTCGCAGTGGAGTTGTGGTTGATATATGAAATTTGTAAACACGTCAAACGCAAAGGCGTTAGTGCGTCACTAACAAAAGGCGTACGCTTCATTGTTTACGCGAGCTAAAGCAACAATTGTAAAGATGCAGTATAACATTTTAAGTTGAATCTACGATGAACTTCTAGTTCTTTCAAATTTGGAAATGATATACGGCAGAGTCCTGAAAGTATAGCGCTCCTCCCCGAAAGTGGTGACTTTTTTAAAATAGTGCGCTTCCGCGTGATACAGTGATTAAGATTAATGAAAACCAAAATTGTTTTTATGATAGCAAGTTTAATACGCATTGACTTAATACATATTAACTTCTCTAATAAACCGTTTCTCCAAAACACGTTGATAGTGTGGTTTTAAAAATATTTAGGCTTGTACGTTTATGAAAGTTTCAAAATCTTTCTCAGCTTATCTGCCTGCTATTCGTATATTAAGCATGGCTGTTCGTATATTAAATGTTTAATATCATTACCAAGTTAGCCGGAGAACATTTTTTCTCTATATTTTTAGCAACTGCAAAGGAATGTCACCCGAACAGTTTAACGTTGGTTATCACGCAATCCCTAGCATGAGGTAAAACATTGAAGCTGTTTTGAACTTGCCAAAATTTTAATGAAAATCTGATATATGCTTCACAGACGTTTAAAATATACATGTGTAATGTATACACCAGAAACTTGGATAAAATCATTACCTGTATCACCATAATTATCAACATCATGATAATCATCATTATCATTATCATCATCATCATCATCATCATCATCATATGACATCATCATAATCATATCATCACGATTGGCCTGCTCAAAATAATCATCTTGATAATCACCCTCAGATACGAGCTCTTTCTAAACGAACAAGTCATGTTCAGGTTGAAAAACATATAATGTGTAAATTAAAATATATATAAACATATAAAGTATAATGTGGCAGAGATAATTTCCATATTAGGAATAAATACAATACCTTTCAGTCCCTTGGTTGGTACAACGTGGCAACATGTAAGATATCTAATACTGCAATAAATTGTTTGACCCCACAACGTCACCTTTAATTTGTTTTCGTTTTTAGGCCTTTCCATTTGCATGTAATCAGTAAAGATTTTGACTCTCCTTGTTTAAAGACAAAAAAACATTGGAACTCTTTTACAACAGACTTCTTTCGTAAATCATGTGGTATGTTTGATTGATATACGGCTCATTCAAAAATTTATCAAAAATCTCTCAAGTAGAAGTAGTGACAGATTTAGAACTATAATAGTGGTTGGAAATGCTGTATTTTCTCAACAAAATTGTGCAGCAATTGTGAAGGCCATTGCGTGCGCTCCGCATTGTGGTTGAAGCAAGGAATATACAGTACATGCAGGTAAAATTGACGGCCATTTATAAATAGAGTCTTTAGCTAAACAATATATTTTACATCGTGTTCAAAATTGACAGCACAACACTGTTCACAGTTGGCAGCACAACATTGTTCACAGTTGGCAGCACAACATTGTTCACAGTTGGCAGCACAACATTGTTCACAGTTGGCAGCATAACGGTGTTCAAGGTAACAATCGTAAACATTAAAGCAAGTTGTAGGGGTGTGTGTGTGCTTTTAGTGCGTTGCAGGTGAATACCCTTCATCCGTGAATACCGCAGTACAAGAGGTCGTAGATAGGAATAATTAGTTTAAAATAAATAATTAAATGAATGGATGAATGAATGAATATTCAATTTATTATACAATTAATTAATTAATTAATTAAGCAATCAATCAATCAGTTAATCAATTATTTTTGTTAATTAGCAAATTATTTTCTTTAACAGATGTATTGACAGAACTGAAAAAAGAAGGTAAAGTAAAGGTGAGTTTTATTAATGGTGTAATTGTCAGCATTGTTGGCAACGTTGTCTAACGTTGGTTGGCTATTAGTATGCATTTTAAAATTATTAAAGCTTTGATTTTAAATAAGCAGATACATTTTTTTTCTTTACATCATAAAGTCATTACCTTACTTGATCTCGGTGTAAGTACCGCTGTACCGCATGTTTACTTCAGAATTTAAGTGGCAAAACTATGGATGTTTAAAAGGGAATAAGCCTATCTAGACATAATTATGGTTAAAAAGTAATTCAAGAGTGGGAAAATTAAACTCTTCTGTCCCAAAGATTCTTCTTGAAATAAATGAAGTGAACAATAATTAAAATGTGAAGCATTTCTTGAAAGTAGTAACCATTAAATATTTTGTATAAACTGTATTTTAGTCGGGATTTTTTCGCAATTTAATTCTTTTAGTGAAAAACAGTTTCTCTTTGCCCATACTTTGTTATATTTCTCTCCTCCAGATTGAAAAAGAAAAATACGAGATACTACTTAAAAGTAGTTTGAGGTGCGTTAAATACTTGTTTCTGATTGATTTTTTTACCTGTTATTCTTGTTTGTGTGTTTTTTTCGGTTTTTCTTTTCTTGGCTTTTTTTATTTTTGCCTTAGTCAATTTTTATCTCTAACTGTATAGTTATATCAGTGAACTGTGGGAACGCAGGCAAAAATCACGTTCTTACCCCCAAAACGTTTACTGCCCCGCCCAGAAACTTTAACAAACATGGGATGTCACTATGAGATTTTATAGTGCCACTAAAAATCCTCTTGATTTTATAAACGAAACAACATCGCACTTGGTGGTAGACTCATGAGTCGAGAAGACTTCATGACGTAAAACCAGGAATTCTTTATTTTCTTCACTGTAAAATAAGATGGGATAGAACGTACCCATGCAGGTTTTGTTTGTGGCCAGTTTTGCGATACCTTCTATTTTAATTCTTTTATTATAATTTATAATTTCTGTATACTAATCTATACTCTATATACTGTTGAATTATTTATAAACAATTTGAACTGCCGCATCTTTCCATAGTTTCTAGAAATAAATTGTGTGAAAACGCGGCCAATGTCTTTGTTCTATATTTTTGTTCACGTTTGTGCACCTCATGCTTGCCGAACACATTGTATTTTTTGTATAATGAAGCAATCAGTCAATAGCAGCGTTGATGTTTAAGTATTAATGAACGTAAACCAAAAGATTTGTGCACTTTCAGGCCTCCCTAAACATAAATTGCAGCTTATTTGTTAGCCGCTTTGATGTTCACCGCGTTTCCAGACAATCTAATTCTAAGGACTATGGTCTCTCCAAACGTTCATATGTTCAAGTGTCCATATTTTATTATGTTTATTTCATAAATACTAACACAAACAATCTGAATTGAGGCTCAATTTTTACTGCATTCAAAAAAATAAACAACGCTTATCACAATTTTCATTGGATCATATTTTTACATGTGTTTATACACTTTTTCTTAGCCGAAAACTCTATCACACTAAAGTTTATGAAATAAAGTAAAAAAAAAACCAACCTCAAAACACATGCACACGCTCAACTTTAAGCCCTGATCAAAGAGAACGTAAGTCGTCAGTAATATTGCAAGTTTTAGCTTGTGCTTGCTTGTACCTCGTTTGACCACCAGCTTGCGGTGGCTTGCGTTATTTGAGCTTGTTTCAAATTTCATCGCAATTTTTTTTTCAACTTGCGAGAGCTTGCGAGGCATTTGAACACAAACACAAGTCGATGCAAGTGTTTCTTGCATTGCCCCATCGCCATAGAAACTGCAATTCAACATGGTGGACTCGGAGGATGTTTTGAATAAAACAACACTCACAGCGAAAGTAGAAACGCCAAACATACATACATATTTTTAATTACTTCTTCCACAAGGTGCTTTTCCAGAGCAGTTTACATATTGAAATTTAACATATGGCCGAATCGAAGGCATATTAAAGGCGCTCCAGGCACCCGCCATACGACACATCAGACCACAGATTACAGCTAAGACGTATAGGTGTTGGTTTTGCGGAGGGAGGAAAATCGGAGAACCCGGCGAAAAACCCTCGAAGCACAGGAGAGACCATGCAACTAAACTCTACTCACATGAGTCTCAAGCTCGAGAACGGGGTTATTCCCAGACGGTCACCCATCCAAGTACCGGACTTAACTTACTGCAGTGGTGAGAGGCAGCGCCCTAACAGCATACGCCAACCGTGCGGCCCAAACCAAAGCTAGGGGGGGGGGGGGGGGGAGAGAGAAATGGTCAAATTCAGATATCAGACAAAAGTTAATTAATCGAGGAATACTAGGGGGGCCTTTGGGACACCTTTTCAGCAGACTATCACAACATTGAAGAAATAGCGGAGCTATATAGCGAAATGGGAACTAGCGGAAGTGCAGAACTTGCGACGACTTGTGCCGATGTTTGACTCATGGTGGCATCGCAGCTACAATCATGGCCAAAAACCCTAGGACAGTTCGTAAAACCACTACGCATTCGAAGCTGCCCCCCTTCCCCCCTTCAATGTTGCCATTCTATTGCTCTTTTTCGTCGTTATATCACACCAAGTATGAAATGAAACAACATTGATGGAGGGGGAGGCCGGGGAGAGATTATTAGGTAAGGATTCAAGGCGATATATTATAGTTTTTCTTGTGTGAGGCTACCAGACTCTTCATTTGCACTGCTGTCCCAATTATTTATGGCCATGATTGTAGTCATCGCAAGCTAACTTGAGATGACTTGCGTTCTCGTTTGATCAGGGCTTTAAATTTGATTTTAAACGATGAATTATTGTCATTTGAACGTTCACTGCAGTATTTGTCTTTTTCGTTTATTAAAATTATTTTCAATTTTTTTTATATAATAATAGCCAACGCCTGGTAAATGCTTGAGGTTTCAATGTTTTGTCTGCTCGGTACAAGCTTATTATTCAATATATAAAGAGATAAAATAAAATAACCAAATTTTTTTTAAATGGCTGGTTTTGAATCAGTGAGATTTTGTCAACAGTGAAAGTTTTTATTTTCTACGCAGCCGATAGCTGCCATTTTGATTTTCAACATTATACTTAATTTATGTATAGGTGCTATTGGTGTAAAACTACTCAACAAAATATCCCAACCCTCAAGTCGCATGTAAAGAGGTGCAGTCAGAATAAACTGACTATCAACGAAAACAAGTAACTTCTAAATAATATATGTACTTTAATTGACATTCAACCGTTGCTTTGGAATTATTTATAACTGCTTGCGTGTACGTTTGTTAACAATGTTGAGTTGGTTAATTTTATATGCATGCATTGCTTGTTTAAACTGAGCAGCACTTATGTACATGCAGTGACTCAAACAACTTCTAATTCTAATATGTTGCTATTCTGTCCAGCCTTTGTTATACATATATTATGCATTGGAGTTGTCAAGTGTATAGATGCAGACAGCAATGAAGCGACTCAATTCATGACCAATACAATATTATTGTGATTTGCTACATATTTTCAGTTCATTAATAAAATACATGGTTCCTTGCAGGAGCATTGTTACAATTAATCTTTTTCAAATAGAATACTTTTAAGTACTATTTACAATATGAGTGGACATGCATGTTGTAGACCGCTTGGGAATCACCCCGTTGTCGTGCTTTGAACTCATATGAGTAGAGTTGTAGTTGATCTCTCCTGTGCTTCGAGTTGTTTTTTTCCGGGTTCTCCGATTTTCCTCCCTCCATAAAATCAACACCTAACATCTTAGATATGCTTTGATATGCTTCGACACGGCCACGTTGATCTGCGTCCTTCGCAATTCAGCCACTGGCTGTGAGTAAGGATGATTAGCTCCCAGTCCTTTATCGTATATACAAGCTCGAGCCGAATGGCTTAAAATACTGACTCTGCAGTGTTATTATAAGTAATAGTTGTTTGGATTTAGTTAGAAAAAGGTCAATTTTACTGTTTGAGAGTTGAGGTAGCCCTGGCCTGATATGTATAACCTGAGTATCAGGTCCTTCGTTTTCTTCTGGTTATGATATGTACGTGTGATACTGCAGCCGCTAGTAAGAGGTCTCCGACTCTATTATAGTATTCTGTATTTACTGTGATAGAAACACGAATGACGTCATTTCAACCAGAAAAAAATGCCTAGTGGAAACACGAGGCGAAGCCGAGTGATTACGTGAGATTTAACGAGACAGAGCATGCGTTGTACAATATAAAATGAAAATGACGTCAAACGTGTCTCTGTACTCGGAGTGAAATGGCTCTATGGCCTAATGGCATAGGACACCTGTTATTTTAATCAGATATGTATCTTACTTTTTTAATCAGATATGTATCTTACTTAAACTACGATGAGTTTATATCATGAATACTTTGTTTAGCAGTCGTAAGGCAAAAACAAATTATTTAAACAAGGAAAAAGCTCAATTTGAGCCGATGGGTCCTAATTAGTATGCTGTATATCAGATACAGCATTGATGTTTTATTAATGCACTTTTCCTGACACTGTGGCTGTCGCTGACACTGTCCATGGCAATGTCCCTGCTGCCAAGGCAGCGAGAGGGGTGGGGGACAGGGGCGGGGGCAAAATACCCAGGGCCCGGGACCTTGCAAGGTGCTCGTCGCCCCACTCGCCCGTCGCGACGTCATCAATCCGTGCATGCTGTTGCTGTTAAAGCTTAAAACGACCATTAAATCCGTCATGGTTGCAAAACATACATATAATCATAATATGGTAATCAAAGTGCTTCAGTGGGTAATATATTTTAAGATGCCAAACCACTTTTAATAATTTCACAGTATTTGAATAGAATACATGCTATGATGAAAATTAATAAACAAGATTATATGAAAAATTATCTTATACGTGATGTATAAGCATAATTGTCCAGTCTATTTGCGAAAACTAAGTTGATCGAGTACAAGAAGATTTTAGTTTATATATAGCACTGTTAATAATTGTTAGATAATGTTAATATTCATAATAATCAACAAACACCTGATAAAACTACTGTTGAACATAAATATGTGAATTATACAAAGAATTTAAAAAAAAAAAAAAATTGTGCGTGTACTTTTCTGTAGTTTGGTAGAGAAAAGGCGAGGTTTATTACTTTTCTGAGTATAGAGAACCATTTTAATTTAGTACTGCCATTTCTTCATCATTTTTTATAGTCTGAGGTTTTTTCCTAAAGAAATACAATGGGTATTTCTTATCACACGAGCCTTTATTTGGGTTGCAGATATAACCATTTGGGCAACAATTTTTGCCATCTGAGCAACAAACTGCATGAGGGATTGGACAACAACCATAGCCAGCTGATGTGGATTTGCAACAAGTATTGCCATTGGGACAGTTATCTTTCTTCCCAGGACAGATAACAATATACAATCTCTTAATAGATTCAATTGTATCAAAAAACGTAACGGTCTCGTTCCGTTTGACGCATTTCTTCTCAAATGAATTACATCTGTAACCATGGGGACAACAGTGTTTACCATCCGCGCAGCAAGTTGCTTTCAGATGTGGACAGCAACCATGTCTTCCGGATGGCAACTTGCAACACGTTGTACCATCTGGGCACTCTTCTTTTCCTCCAGGACATTCTATGGTATTTAATCTTCGAGGTGCAGTAGTTGAGGCTACTAAACTTAATAACTCTGAGAGCTTTTTGCATTTTCCTTCGAGAAGATCGCAGGTATAACCGCTAGGACAACAGTGTTTTTTATCGGAGCAACAGGTTGCGCCTTTGAAAGGACAACAAAAATGATCACAAGATTGTTCGAGACAAGCGGTACCGTACGAACAAGTTTTTTCCGAGTCACTACTAAAAAGATTTATCTTCTTAACAATGTATGACTTGATTGACCTGTATTTTTTGCTGCATTTCTTTCCGGTAACATTACACGTGAAGCCTTGAGGGCAGCAGTGTTTTTTATCGGAACAGCAAACTGCGTTATGGTAAGGACAGCAGCCATAGTCACCAGATTCCAACTTACAACACGTTGAACCATCGACACATTCCTCTTTCTCGCCCGGACAAACCACGCTCTTCAATTGCCCGACGGTTTCTGCTTTAACATATTCTTGTGTCTTACCAAATTCACTGGCGTTTGCGATGAGAAATATTTGGCACAGGAAAATTAGAGACACGCAGAAAAAACACTTCATCTATAGCAGAAGAGAAAAAAACAACCACTGTATGTCTTCTGAATCTCAAGAGATTGATTGCGAACCATCAATATTACATACAATAAGTCTTGCAGATTTGATAATGCTGCGTGCACTTCGCCTCCAACTACAGGTGGTTTTCACTGTGACGTCACAAAATTCTAAAACCTATAAAGCTGGTTGTTTTATATATTTTGTAGATCGTTATTACGAGTATTTCTGGAGAATTTTGAGTCGATACAACTATTCCTTCTTGGGTTACAGCATTTTTAATTTATTATTGCTGACGTCAGCATAATTTTCAAATGTCGTTAAACGTCGCTTTGTACACGCAATTCAACGTACAAAGCTTGGTTAAGCTTTAGAAGTGACGTCTAATTGCATCTGATGTACAATCTAAAAATTCTGGTTGAAACTACACTTTTTACGAGCATTTGTTTTTTGGCCGCCATGTTTGTGTACCTAATTGGTGTCTGTGAGGTACACAAATATGGCATGCTCATATAAAGTGTAGTTTCAACCAGAATTTTCAGATTGTACATCAGATGCAATTAGTGTTGAATTGCGTGTACAAATCGACTTTTAACGACATTTGAAAATTATGCTGACTTCAGCAATAAAGTATAATTCAAAATGCTGTAACTCAAGAAGGAATAGTTGTATCGACTCAAAATTTTCCAGAAATACTTGTAATAACGATCTACAAAATATATAAAACAACCAGCTTTATAGGTTTAATAATTTAGATTTTAGAATTTTGTGACGTCACAGTGACGTCACCACCTATAGTGCATGTGGCTCTATTTTGGTTTTAGAAATAGCTAATGATTTTGCCGCCAGGCTTTTTCGTTTTGATTTCAATGCAGCCTAAATATAGACCATTTTTATAAGTAATGACTAATTTGATTTGATAATTTAACCACTTGGCTTGATGCTTCATAGACTTGCTTAGCAAGGCAATGTTCATGGTTAACAGTCGAATACATTCCTAATCGCGCACACACAAATTATACCTATGGCTAAAGCACACTTGGCTTACACAGGACGCGCCTTACATAAGACGCGAAATTAACATATAAAAGGTATATAAAGACTTATGTTCGCGTCTTAAGCCCTAATCAAACGAGAACGCAAGTCATCGCAAGTTGGCAGTCACGCTATCTCAGCCAGCCGCTCTGAATAGTTTCCCAAAAATATCATGTACCGTGACAAAGTTAAAACTTGTTTAAAACACTCATGAAACCTTTATTTTGTTAATTTGAGTGTTCAAACGACCGCCACAGAAATTCTGGCTGCCAACTTGCGATGACTTGCGTTCTCGTTTGATTAGGGCTTTACACAAACCGCGGCTTGTTCAAAAACGCCGTATAAATAGGTCAGTTCTCGTCTTGTGTAAACCACGCTTATCGGCTCTCGTATAAACGGCTCTATTGGGCAATGGGCATTGTTTTTGTGCATTTCGTTCAGACCACCCTGCTTTGTCGTCCTTAGGTGTTTATTAGCAAAGCATAAACTGAAAAACTCGGATCGAGTTTTATTTCTTTGAGAGATATATATGTTAATCTAAACTCGTTAATAATTCATAAGATAAAAAGAAACGAATCCGTATACCGAGACCGAGTTTGGTCAAACACTTATACACTTGCGTCTTGCGAAACTTTTACATCAAATTTCTCTTGAAATACTTAATTAATACTGGTTCATTTGAGAAGCTATATCAAGCACTCCGAAAAATATGTTTGATCTGATATTAAAACACGTCGAAGTTGGTTAAAAAACTCGGTTTCGCTTTGGTTTTTCAACACACTTCTCGGTGATTGATATCACTAATGAACACATGCAGCTCCTATTACATCTAAACTCGGATATACATGCATTATTTTCCACGATTAAGTCATATTTCGCTAAAATATTCCACAATGTATTACTATAGCTAGATACGAACGTTTTTGGCAGAGAGTAGTAAACTGGTGGTATAATTTATAACTAATCTCAATACAAAACTGCATGTCAGAGTTTGGATTACACAAGTTGCAATTTCCGGAACCAAGAGTAATTTAAGAAATTTACTCACCTTTATGCAGGATTGTACTTCAACTGATACTCCAAGTATATATAACTTGTTATATATAGCTTGTTAGTTGTCAGCTATACCGATACCAACGATGTGTCTTGTAACAATCGCGGGCTGCATGCCCGATTGAACAAAAGCGCATTAAATACATATATAGGTCGTATGCTTTTCGAATGTCACCACGGTTACGAAGGTCAGTGCGGTTGGGCAATCAGCTGGGTTGCCAATCACCACTTGTTAATAGTCTTGCAAGACAGCAAGGTAACACAAACATCCAGAATAGCTAGACACATTAGACTTCTACGTTTCCTGTTTCGGCAGTCCGATATCCAACCAAACTATATATTTCTTGGCTATTGATTTTCCGGGCGGAAAGCGCAATCTCAAAATGAATATAAGAGCCCAGCTCAATATTTTAATATGGAAACCCATAAGCCCATCTACTGAGCTGGGCTCTTATATTCATTTTGAGAACTATATAGCTATATTTTGATTTGTGTTTCAACACTACCTACGCAGCAAACTACTTTGAGACACATCAAACTTCTGACGTTTCTCGCGTCATATTTTTTGAAAAAAAAGGGAAACTATATTAAAATTTAAAATAAAACATTTTTAATTTTATAGCGTTATATTTCAGTATCGAAAATCTGTCATGCATGCGTGCATTATATACAATAGTTTAAGTCGTTTTTAAAAGCTATAACGTTTAAAATGTACCTAGAAGAATAACTCGACTTTGCATAAAACGTCGTGTAGACGTAATTGACAGTTTAGCCGTAAATCCATATAAGTATACTTATGACTTTATTATAACATTGTCAAACACCTAATACGCCAGCACAACCATCAAAATGCTCTGCACGGACTAAGGTGTGTCTATATATAGGAGCAGGGAGTTATATATTAGTGCAAAAACGTATATTATAAATTTATAACTATAATATTGGCTGGTATTACGAGCCACTAAGTTTCGGTTACTCTTCTTAAGAAAATTCATCTTTCGTGCACGGAGAGTACAAAATTCTTTCAGCAAAAACGAAGACTTCGATCTTACAAACTAGGAATTCGCCATAAACATATTAAAGTTATATATATAGTATGCATGGCTTTCGAACTTGACACAGACGTTTCCGGAAAGTTTGATAAGACTAAACATTTTAGAAAAACATATTAAGTTTTAGACTAAACTTTAGTAGTACATTTATACAAAGCCAAAACTATATTTTTGGATACAGGACACTAACAAGTGTGTTGCAATACTTGCATGCTAACAGTTACACAAACCATATAAGAACAGAATTTCTCAAAATGTAGGTAACTTTTGTGGGAGGCCCCAAATATGGAAGGTTCTGCATGGGCACATACCCCAGTTGCCCGTGCGTTAATTCGCCTGTGGCTTTATCGCATGCTGAGGTTGTCTCTGACAAACGCAGTTAAGTGTTCATATAGCCAAAAGTTGTCCTTTCCTTAGGGGATCCTGCTGTGACCACCCAAAGCAACTGTGCATGTCTGTGAAATTGCCCTTGGAGGATAGGGTGCCCTCACTGATCTCTACACAACTGGATTGCTCATCCCTTATGGTCAGCAGTAAACATTTTGAAGCCGCTGGCGGCCATATTGGTACTCCAGGTCCAGTGTACCTTGCGGGCTTAAGAGTAGTATATGAGTTAACTGGGGGAGTCGGAAAAGCCGTCAAACAATTCTCAAATGGCCATTTACTGTTACTACCAAGGGAACTACAATTAGCAAATACAGTCCGAAATTGTCAACTACATACTTCAAGGCTTTGTAAAGACTTATGCTTTAATACCAAAGGTATATAGATAGTTTTATAATGAAGTTATTGATTGATTTCGTTGGGTTTTTACGAGTTTTATGATATAGCTGACAAGTTTATCGATTACCGGACAAAAACTACGAAGTAACACGTTTTACTACTTATTAATACCAACAAATGCCAAAACGTAGCTTCTAAAGCTTTTACAGTGTTCTTTGTTTGATACCTATAATCTCTCTAACGATTTATTCAACACGACAGAGTGGGCCGAGGAAAATCGCATGGTAATAAATTACAAAAAAACAAAATCTATGAGGATATATATATTCCAGGCGTAAATTTCCAAACCTAGATCCAGTTTTAGTTAACATAAATAATATTTATATTGAGGAAATTAAGAGTGGCGAACTTTTAGGAATTATTCTTGACCATCACCTCGACTGGGATAGCCAAATTAATAAAGTCTTTAAAATTGTTAATTCACGGCTGTTTTTGTTCAAACGGATTCGTGAATCTTTACCGCTCAATACAAGAATTCAATTTTACTACGCTTTAATATATCCTCATTTATTATATTGCAATACGGTTTGGGGAAATGCACGAAATGAATTACTCGATCAACTTCTAGTTAAAGGGTATATAATTAATGATTTAATTGCACTTCTCTCAACCAATCAGAATGCAGTAATTTTGTCATGCATATAAACTGTAATTTTTCATGCAACTTGTTTTGCAATAAATGGTTCGTCTGATCAGCTGTGCAACGGGTTTCGTGCATCCTTTATACAACAATTTGTATTTAGATTTACAATAAATTTACAATTAATTTACAAAGTGTGCACTGTCTAGCTTTCACCATAATCCGAACCACTGTCGCGTCGATTCGGGTAGACTTGGAACTACTTCATGTAAGGTCCATATAATAGTTTGGCTTAGATTTAGGGAGAATAACAAAAAAACAACCACCGACCACTACACACATCCTTTAATATAATCACTGTTTTCGGTTAGGTCCGTGACATGCGATAATGTCAGAGTCAGCCATCTTGAATGAGACCCGGTCAGGGGCGTCGCCAAGGAATGGGCTGGACGGTGGAGAGCACGAGTCCCCCACTTCTGGCCAAGGCCGATTTTCTAATTAGGTTTCCTAAGACTGAAAAGTCTGTGACCCCCAAACAATTCAATAAAATTTAAAAAAAGTCTCCTACACCTTGGCAGCTGAAACCGTCGCTGCAGTGATCTTCAGATCGTCTCGCACTTAGTGCAGCAGTAGCCTAGTCTCTAGGCCTTAACGCGTTTCGGAAGTGATCCGAACGGACCCTCCCCAGTCTTCCCAAAAACCCAAACCAACTACGTGGCCAAGCTCATGGCGGAAACGAAAAGCCTAGAAACCTAGTCCCCCCACTTTTCCGCCCGGTTAAACAGAAAATCTCCAAACTGAAGTGAGCTCAATCGGCATTACTAAGCTCTAATACTGTAGATGACTCAAAAGGAACCTCGCTGTTGCAGTTTCGGCTTTTATCAAATATGTTGCCAAACTCTACTCATTACAAAAGTATTTAAACCACATTTTAATTTGTAGCAATGCCCAAAAAGATAATTAAACAGTAATAGAGTAAAAATAAGACATGCAAAACAATAGAAGGCGTATTTAGTTCTTGTCATTTGATTATGTTCCTCGTATCCAGATTAAAATTAAATTTATCGATAGAAAGTTTGCTTATGCATTCAAATTTTAAAACCTTTCATGTGTCACAAGTGATTTGGATTCTTTAACTTCATCTGATTTCATACGACGTTATGTTCTCGGTTAATCTAAGAAAAAAGTGAATTATTTGGTAAAGGTTAAAAGAGAAAACATATATTTTTTCTTATCAGTAATTGACGGTTAGCGATCTACATTATGTAGTGTAGTATCATGTTTGTGGGAATTTCTTTTGTCGTCACCTCCGTTGACGTCAAACCGGGTATGATTAGTTCTAATCAGACCTGGTTTGACGTCAACGGAGGTAGGATTAGTAAAAATGACTATAATGAGGGTTTTTAGTCGTTAATGACCTGTGAGAAGAAAAGAAATACCCGCAAACATGAGATTAAAACAAAGAAAAGCAGTACCGAGACGGTGGTTTGCATGGTTATCGGAGGAGAAAATACATAAATTAAGCAAATTTTAACTTCACTTCAGTGAAATACTAATTGTTTTGAGAAGCTATATCAACCGCTTGACATAGTGCTGTCAATAAACCACTCAAAACTGGATAAAAACGGAGGCCGCGGAGCGGTTTTTTAAGTGCGAGTCGGGGCAATGTCAACTTGTTTGTGTTTTGTGGTCCGGGGGCATCCTCCCCCGGAATATGTGTGCGTTTCAAACTTTTTAGACCCACAGCTGAGTATCTGTATCAGGAAAAAAGTGTGGGAAGGAGGCAATTGCCCTTTTGCCCCCCCCCCCCCCCCCCCCCCCCGCCCAGATTCGCCGCCCCTCGGCAATCACCGTTTATTTCCGCACAATTCTAGGCGTTATTATATCGGATTATTATACTTTAGCTTCCTATATCCCGAATGAAATTCGTCTTATTAAAACGCCAAAATGTAAGACAATGATAGTTTTGAAACTGCTTAGCAAACTGACATTGTGCTTGACAAAAATAGTTCAACCGTTTACTATCATGGCTATACCAACACCGCTGCCAAACGTTTGCGCATGCGTGAAATTGAATTGCTAGAGTAAACATTGCAAGAGAAGTGGGAACTAGCCGTGGCAACAACAACCAGACAGTGAAGACTAAGTAAGACTCGACTATTCATTTGTGTTCAGAATGTTACAATATTGACAAAGAAGCCAGGGAGTATGCTTGTAATTTTAACTTTTGTGTCGGACTCTCGGACCAGTCCAAATATTTCAGTCTTTTCCCGCTCTTTTTTTGAGGTGCGAGCTCGGACATCGCATCGGACATATTACATTTGGAAACGTGTGTTTTAAAACATGGACAGGTGCATGGCGGTCACCCATTCAAATACTAACTCAATCCAAATGGGCTTTACTCCGGTCCTCAGTGGTGAGAGGCAGTGCATTAATAGACCACTATCATAATGGCCACCAGTTCAAATATTCTTTTATGTGCATCTTAATGAGCCTTTCTGGCCTCGTTATGAAGCAAATATTCTTTTGAATTGCAGACTCACAAACGAGGCGAGAAAGGCTTATTAAGATGCACATAAAAGAATATTCAAATTAGTCGCTATTATCAAAGTGGTCTATAGCTTGACCACTAAAGCTATGGTACTAAAAGCTATAATCATAAAGTATGGTAGTAAAGCTTTAAGTAGGTCAATCGAATTAACATAACTATATAACAAATCACAAAATTTGACTTAATTGACTAAATAAATTTAATACAGTATTTAAATATTTTCGTTACAACAATTTGTCAAACAATAATGCAATCTAGTTAGAAGGTAAAGAAACTTGCTTGAGATAACAAGAATCTCGAGTATTACTGCTGTAAAATTTAATAGTGAATGAAAAAGATGTCCAGCAAATTATGTCATCAAAATTATAAGAGCAAACATACATTAATTGTTCTTCAAGAATCAAGACATATGCATACATGCAGAAAAAGGTACGATAAATGTTTGCACATTCATAACACAGATTTTGCATGACATTGACAGCTAGCTGCAGCATACAATTTTACTCCATTAATATTGTATATAGACTTGCCAGTTACTGACATTTGACTATTTGTCATCTACATCGACAATATGTTATTTAATAGCATATTTCGCTCGTGGACTATCATAGGTTTTGGGCGTTGTTGTTTGACCATGAAGCTAACTTTGTTTTCTTAGAAGAAGGTCATCCATTTCTATTCGGCAACGCACAGTCTTGTCAGTTTACGAAGCTCGACCAGACATGTTGGCCATATAAGTTGGCTCGTCTGAATATGAAATCGTCCACGCAACGACTCGATTAATTTGCTTTCAAAAACGTCTAGTACATCACAATTAAGAATTGACTACGATGTAATATTTAAAACACGAGCAGGAGTGTTTTATCAGATTTAAAACCACGAGGGCGCAGCCCGAGTGTTTTAGATCTGATAAAACACGTGATGCGAGTGTTTTGAATGGCTTCAAAAACGATATAAAATTGTATGTTCATTAGTATTCTTTATATAAAATTGTATGTTCACTAGTATTCTTTATATAAAATTGTATGTCATTAGTATTCTTTATATAAAATTGTATGTTCATTAGTATTCTTTATATAAAATTGTATGTTCATTAGTATTCTTTCTGACGTCAAGAAGTTTTATCAGGTATAAAACCACAGACATGGTACTGATTTCCTTTGTGTTTTCCTCATGAATTATTAATGAGTTTTTTAATCATACTTAAAATACTTACTAAATTTGTAAAAACTTCCTCTTGTTGAACATCCCTGCTGTCAACAATGACTTATGAAATACTTGGTGTACAGTAGTTATTTTTGCTTCGGTGGTCTGTCGTGAGTCAATCGTTTTATTCTATGTTTTGATTGGCTCCGAAGGCATTCTTTTGTTAACTTACCTTACCTTACAACGGACGACAGCAATGTATCTACTCGCGCATGCGCAGTAGATACAAAAAACAATAAATAAACTAAGAAAGACTGTAAAACAATAATTGTGATAGACAAGACATATCAATTTTTGTGATCATTTAAATGTTATGCACTTTTTGTATCTTAAATCCAAATTGGCTTTAAAGATACTATTAATTTTCAAAAAAAAACAATTAAAAGATTGTAAAAAATGTTGTTATTTACCTCAGTGGCGGTTTTTTTCTGGAAGATCTTTGAAATCTTCGAACCTCGACTGCATGTTCCTGTCGAAACGTCACATGTGTAACCACTAGGACAGCAATGCACACCATCCGAACAGCAAACGGCATTTGGGAAAGGACAACAACCGTATCCACCACTCGCTAATCGACAACAAGTGTTTCCACTAGCACATTCTGATCCATCTGGGCAGATGACGTTACTTTGTCGGTTAATCTACAAAAAGATAATTAGATTATTTCTATAAAAAATGTATTTAAATAGATATACATATTAACATAAATGAAACAAAACTGCATATAGACAAAGAGAGTAGAGATGAGAAGTTATTGAGTTTGAGCACCAATAGCAAAATTTTAAATTTTTGGCATAAATTAAGCTAAAATATTTAATTTAAGAAAAATATGACTTATTCTTGGTAGGTAAAAACTTACTTACCATTCTGACTAGTAAAATTTTCATATTAAGTAATATTTTTCTTTAAAAAATTACAGTACTTTCCTTAAAACAAAGAATTATATACTTTCCAAGAATTTGAATTTTGATATAGAAAGCATGCATAAACTATAGTGTGGAACTCTGATGGAAGTAACAAAAAAAAAGAAGTGAAATTGATACAGAAAAAGCAATGAGAAAACGACTTTAACAAATCCACGAAGATATGGTGTTTACTTGTTAATTTACACTTGGGTTTATTGATGTTTTTGGAGTTAGATTAAGTCAAAATGCATGCTATAGGCGGTAACTCGGTTTCTGACTAGAGTTTTCGTTGGGTTAGGTGGCAATTATAAAATAACATTTATATTACGCATGCTCTGATTGGTTAATAATCGTGTAGGATCATTTACTCCTAGGAGATATGGGCCCCCTGTTTAAATATTATAAAAAAGCAAATGAAAATAAATAAATAATAGAAGACAATCCTCCATCCCAATATAGTTTCACAGAATTGCACCTCTATCTATCTATTTTCTTTTATCTAAATAGCATTTGCTTTATATTAACGCTTTTCTTCATTCACGCACGCAACATCCCGCGTGTTTGAATCGCAGTATCCTGCACGGAAAACCGTTTACTGTTTCTTTAGTAAAAATACAATTTTTACTGTCAGCATCATTTTTGTTGATCAGACTAAATTAGTCACCCTGACTGCTGATGGTACATTTGGAAACAGAGACATCGACTTGGTAACGACCGTTTACGAAACCAAAAAATGTTTTGGTCTCTTAATTAAGGCTGTTTGCCATTACGTCCGCTTTGCCCGCGCAGGCGGAGCGTGCATTGTTCAGTTCGCTTTGGGAGTTAAGAATTTCCAACTTTCAAAGCCCGTCCGCCCGGGCATAGCGCACGTAATGAAAACGGCCTTTACCGAACTGCATGCATAGTCAGAAAGAACTTGAACGCAAGTAATGCAATCGTGCTCTTTTTCCTAATCACAAATGATGTAAATTTTTTCTTATTTTGATGCATGTCTACCTATAGTAACATTTTGTTATTGCCTAAAGTCGAGGTGACATGGATGCGAGGTTGAATTTTGACTCGAAAAAGCGTTGCCAGTTTTTCTTTTAATTTTACTCTGCATGTCTAACGTCAGACGATAGCATTCGTCATGTGAAGACCTCGCGGTAAAGCTAAGAGTAAATAAAAGGTTAAATGTATATGTCGTCCACTAATAGTTCCCAATTCATGGCAATACTGTATATATATATATATATATATATATATACATATACAACTTGAGCTCATGGTAAATTATACGAATAAATTTTTCAAGAAACTATTAATATGCAAGAAAAAGAAGAAAATAAATTAAAAGTTGTTATCTACCTCAGTGGCAGGTTTTTTCTGGAAGATCTTTGAAATCTTTGAACCTGGAATGCATATTCCTTGTCCACATGTGTAACCATGAGGGCAGCAATTCTCACCATCCGAACAGCAAACGGCATTTGGTAAAGGACAACAACCCCATAGACCACTCGAAAATCGACAACAAGTGTTTCCATCAGGACATTCTGTCTGTCTATCTGGGCAGATGACGTTACCTTCTCGGTTAATCTACAAAAAAAAATAGGTTATTTCTATAAAAAAAAATATTTAAATAGATATACATAAATGATACAAAAATGCATATATAGTTTGAGCACCAATAGCAAAATTCTAAATTCTCGACATATATTAAGCTAAAATATTTAATTTAAGAAACATATGACTTATTCTTAGTAGGTAAAAACTTACTTACCATTCTGACTAGTAAATTTTTCATTTTAAGTAATATTTTCTTAAAAGTAACAATAATTTTCTTAAAATAAAGAATTATACACTTTCCAAGAATTTGAATTTTGCTATAGAAAGCATGCATAAATTACAGTGCAGAAATCTAATGGAAGTAACAAACAAACCAACGTGAAATTGATACAGAAAAAGCAATGAGAAAACGACTTTAACATAACCACGAAAAAAATGTGTTGTAGTGTTTACTTCTTAATTTACACTTGGGTTTAAAGATGTTTTGGAAATAGGTTTAGTTAAAATGGCTAGGCGGTAACTCGTAAGGGTTTTCATTGGGTTAGGTGACACACATAATTAATTATTTATTATACTTCTTTATTAAAATCAAATTTGCAGTAAAAAACTTAATTATTTTAATTTACAATGATTACTAGAATTTTACAATTAAAAATGAGTCAGAGTAAAATAAAAACAAAAAACAACAACTAGAGTTTGTTAAAACGAAGAGTCGCTGTCGGAATAAAACTATTCGCATAACGAGATGTACTGCACTGCGGATTAGAAAATAGTCCAGATTTACGTAGACTGCAGTTAAGTGTTCTTCGTCTAAACAATTGATCTTATGAGATGGATTGATCATATTTGAAAAGAAGCGCTTACAAAGATCGGATCTACGCGCATACAAAGATGTAAGCTTGGCATTCTCAATAGATTCACTATATTCGCTGTTGGAATATATGATGCACATTGCCCTACGCTGGATCGACTCGATCTGGTCGGACAAGTATTGAGGGAGGCAATAATGCCACACTATTATATTATAAAATACAATATTATAAAATAACATTTATACTACGCAAGCTCTAAATCCTCTGATCATGATTGGTTAATAACTTTTTTAGGATGATTTATACTCCTATTAAAGGCTCCTTGTTACTCGGGCCACCTGCAGTGATAGGCCGAGTCTAGGTTTCGGCTCGGGTTCCTTTTTTGGTTCCCCTCCCCTTTTTGTGACTACTGCTGACCTGTTAGCCTCCTTCGCAGACGTTCTTATGGCTCGCTTACCTCCCCAACCTAACGTCTGCTCATAGTCAATCGAGATATGGTCTGGAAACTCAGCTAAAGTCTTGGTCTATCTTTTTGTTGCCTTTATGCATTTTTGTGCACGGTGCACGGTCACTGAACACATTGTATTTTAGTATAATGAACGAATTGTCCAATAGCAACGTTTCAGTTCAATCACTCAACCGTGCTATTTAAATATTAATAAACCTATTGTACGGTGTAAGGTACGGTTCAACATAAAATCCCAGCTCATTATAGGCGCTTTGAAGTTTGCCGAGTTTCCAGCAGTGGCGGACACAAGGGGGGGAGGGGGGGGGGGGGCGATTGCCCCCCCCCCCCCCCCAATAATTTTAGCTGAAGCTTTCATTTTTAAAAGTGGAAGCACAAGAAAGTTTTCATTTCAAGAAGTGGAAGCACTACTTATTAGTTATTACAATAACAACAGCAGCAAAATGGTGTGTTTTAATAAAAACAAGCGAAAGTATTCTAATCCCACAAAAACAAAAGCGTGCGCAGAACGGAGTCATAGACGAACTATGTATAGACTGATCAAATTCTGATATTTATTTATTTTAAAAGAAATATGTGGATTTCACTCGCTTAGCGAATACATTTTACATTGTCATTGGCGTGTTAATTAAACCACCTTGCAATTCCATTCACAAATGTAGATAATCATCTAGAATATTTTCTCTGAAATGTTGTTTTTTTATCCTTAGCATGTGATTTATAACAAAATGCACCATTAAAATAGTGTTTTGAAAACCTAAAATTTTTTACAAAATGTGTTCTCAGAATGCTGCAAATGCCATTTCAGAGATCCAAATTTTAAAAATTTTCCGGGGGGCATGTCCCCGCACCCCCCTAGGAGGCTCGTGCCTTCGGCACTCGCCCCCAGAATATTTCGTCAGTATGTCTGCCACTGGTTTCCAGACCATATCTCGATTGACTATGGTCTGCTCACCCAAGAGCTACATTCCATTTCCTTTGTGTGCATGGACCAATGAAATTACACCATTGTCGTGCTAAATAAAGCCGTCCTGGGTTGCATGGTGTTGTTATGTTTAATTGGTTTAGTCGAAAGCTAATATTTTGAAAAGTTTAGCCTAGAACTTCACGAAATTTACGAAGAATATTGTTTTGACTATGTTCTTGCTGCCTACGAAAACAAATAAGCGTGAAAGTCAGTGTAATTACAGTGGCGGATCAAGGGGGGGCAGTATGGGCAGGTGCCAGGGGCCCCGCGGTTTGAGGGGCCCGCGCTTCGCAAAGCCAATTTTTTTAGTTCTAAGCAGAGATTTGATAGAGTCATAGAGACTAGAGTATTGCACGTGATAATATACACCTACCTTTAAGATATAAAAACTAATTACGGTCCTACCAATACTCTAGTACATGTATGATGTAGCTGAAACGCCATATGGAGCTCTCTAACTCCGAATAATATTTGTATTTAATTCATCCCGCTTTCATAAACTTTGGGAAAGATAATCTCGATATTATTCAGGCTCTTCGCTCCAATCATATTGATAGTTTCGTGTCACAAACGTCACTGTTGTTCTAATCAAGATGTTTACGACTTTTCAACTTACACTTGTCTGGCTTCCTAGAGGTCGTTTGCGAGAAATGTCCGCAAAACGTGTCGGCGCGTTCAATATGTTATATGTAATCCGAGCTGCTGGACGCGTGCCTTGCACCATAGCGACAAGCGAGTAGGAGCACCGAAAGCAGTTCTCCCCCGAGGCCGAACTGATATGTTTCGCCTCGGGTTGTAGCACAAATACAACTCCGGTTGTATTTGTCAATCGCCATTCGCCATGAGTGGTCGCAAAAGAGACAGTGGCCGCACTGACTATTTGTCTGGCCACCAAAAAACGCAAGAAGAAACAACAGCGAGAAGAACAAGAGAAGAAGGAGCAAGCGCAAATGCGCCGTCTTGATCAATTTTACTTGACAAGCTCTAATCCAGGTAGTGGCGATGCCTTCTCTCCTTCCACTTCCAGAACCAATGCCATAAATGAAGATCATTCGGACTCGGTCAGTGAAAGCTCCATGGCCGTTGAGGGCATTGTTATGGCTGCTGATGAAGATGTTAGTGAAACCGGAGCCGAATGCATTCGGGATGAGGCCAAGGATAACAAAGAGTCGAAAGAACAGTCTGAACAAGCTCCGTTAGCATCTGACTACCACTGGCACAATTTCCCAAACGATCTTGGTGCTTGGCCCGATATATTACCTGATGATATGCGTAAGTTCTGGATTGCACGTGGAAGTGATGACTGTCGACATATTGACAATATTGGTAAATTTCGCGAGTCAGCCAAAATGTGTGGAAGCGAAAAGATTGATCGCTACTGTCAGCTTTCATATTTCACAAAAATTCCACGCACAGGTGAGAAAATTGATCGCAAATGGTTGTGCTACTCGAAGATAACCGGACGGATATACTGTTTTGCATGCAAAGTAATGTCTACGAAATTCAGTTCCCAGTTTGTCGTCGGATACAACGACTGGAAACATGCGGGTGAACAGATCTCCAGTCATGAAAACAGCGCAGGCCATCGCGAAGCTATGATTGCCCTGCGCACACGGAAGTTGAGAGGGGGCACCGTTGATACAGCATTGGTTAAGCAATACGAGGATGAAGTGTCTTATGGTCGAGAGCTGCTGAAGCGACTGGTTAGCGTTATTAAGTTTTTGTGCGAACGTGGTCTAGCCTTTCGCGGTAAAGATGAGCTGGTTGGCTCGGTACACAACGGCAATTACTTGGGGATTGTTGAGCTTTTGGCTGAATATGACCCCTTTCTGGCCCAGCACATCCAAATGCATGGCAACCAAGGCAAAGGACATGCTTCCTATTTGTCTTCGTCGATTTGCGAAGAAGTTATAGAACTCATGGGCAAAGAAGTTCTTTCCACCATTGTAGAAGAGGTCAAATCGTTGATCCACTATTCTATATCTGTTGATTCCACCCCGGATGTAACACACGTTGACCAACTAACAGTAACAATCCGATATGTTAAATCTACTGGTCCTGTCGAGCGATTCCTTACATTTCTACCCATGTATGGTCACACTGGAGCCCAAATTGCCGATCACTTGCTGAAGTTTTCTGGCTGAGCAAGGCATTCCTATTGAACTGTGTCGTGGACAGTCGTACGACAACGCGTCGAACATGAGCGGAAAGTACAATGGAGTGCAAGCTGTCGTTCGAAAAAGTTCACCATATGCCGAATATGATCCTTGTTCTGCCCATTCGCTCAATTTGGTTGGAAAACACGCTGCAGAAGCTTGTTCAGAGGGCAGTGAAATGTTTAACCTGATTCAGAGTCTCTACAATTTCTTTTCCGGATCCACTCATCACTGGGCAATTCTAAAGAAGCATCTCGAGGGACTGCCTGTCGACAAATCTTTGTCGGAGACACGCTGGTCAGTACGAGGTGATGCGGTGAAAGCACTGAGTAATGGCTACGAGCAAAACAAGAATGCCTTGGAAGAAATTGGAGCTGACTTGGAACAATCTGCAGAAACAAGAAACGAAGTGTCCAGGCTTCTCAAACGTCTTGAAAAGCTTGAAACTGCAATTTTACTTGAATTGTGGAATGACATACTGCAACAGTTCCAGAAAACAAGTTGTTCGCTTCAGAAAGCCGGTTTACCCTTGAATTGTGCTGTAAATTTGCTGGATTCGCTTTTGATATTTGTGGAGCAACTCCGGGAGAAATTCAACGATTATGAGAAGAAAGGTGTAGAAAGGTGCGGCCATAGTGAGTACGCAGATGCTTCAAGGCGTACCCGCAAACGAAATCGACGAATCTTCCAGGGCGACGAAGGTGCAGCGGAGGATACAGTTTTTGCAGGGCGGCGTCAAATTTCGTGTGGAAGTGTTTTTCGCAATTATCGACCACGTCTGTGCTGCTTTGAAACAAAGAATCGCTGGCTACAAGACCGTTTCCAAGAGATTTGGCTTCCTTTCGCAGCTTAGCAGTATGTGCGACGAGGATGTGAAGGCTGGTGCCCGAAAGCTTGTTGAAGCCTATCCAGACGATTTAGAAGAAACCTTCCCTAACGAACTCGTCCAGTTTGTTTATTACTTCTTTGAGCCGTTGCAACCTGGAGCAAAAGTTCGGAAGATGAGAGTTCCACAAGAGGAGGACAAGAAGAGGTCCATTGAATTATTGATGTTCCTCAATCCCAAACAGAATGAGCTAAGTGAAACCTTCACAAATGTGGAAATTGCTTTGCGTATTTATCTCACCATGATGGTCAGCAATTGCACGGGGGAGCGCTCATTCTCGAAACTGAAACGTGTAAAGAGTGTTTCGCGTAGCACGATGGGACAGACACGCTTAAGTGCTCTATCACTGATGAGTATGGAATCAGACATTTTACGTTCGCTTGACTTCTCAAAGCTGGCAAATGATTTTGCTTCTGCAAAGGCCAGAAAAGTTCCCTTTTTTGTAAAACATTTTGCAGAAACATTGTTTGTAAATAGTACTATTTTGGTTATAAAATTTCTCTGATATCTTCCTGTGCATAGTCTTTTTTTTTTGGGGGGGGGGCATTAATCGGCCAAGTAATGTTTGTGCCAGGGGCCCCGCGCAAGCTTGATCCGCCACTGAGTGTAAAGCGCGTAAGAGCGTTAAGAGAAACTTAAGATTGTAAACAAAAGCTCAAAGGTGTTTATAGTGGCCGACTGCCCGAATTAGTTTACTTGAAAGCTAATATTTCGCTTACTATAGCTCAGAGCTTTACAAAATTTACGAAGAATGGTATTATGAATATGTTCTTGCTGGTCGTGTAAATAAATCTGTGCGAAAAGCTTTAAAAAAGCACAAGTGTCGGCAACATGTATCTAACGGATAATAAATTTTACGCGATCGACTTTGTTACTCAGCTTCATATATTCCAGGCAGTGACGCTTTTATTTCATGTACTGTATTCATATCGCGTTTCACAGTTACAACATCATCTTCATTCTATTTACGCAAAATTTTTACTAAACTATATATAAGCAATAGTTTTCGAAATATTGGTTCAAACGGTCAGCTCAAGGTCGAAGGTCAGGTTTCCAGATATTGGAAGTCTGACTCTGATTGGTCAACAATTGGAAAGGAATTTGCTGCTCGGGTAACCAGCCGGTAGTTGAGGGGAGTGAGAACGAACCCGAACTGACGGCTGCGAAGGCATTCCCGTCCCCAGAGCCTCCCCCGTGCTGGCGCGCGGAAAGGGCTCTGGGGGAATCCATATATCATCGCGATCTGATTGGTTGTTCAAATTCAAAGGCCTATATGTAACGGAGCCGTTAGTGAATGTTTATAAATAAACAGTATTTGAAACACGAAAACTGACAACGAAGCACAATTCTAATCATAGTTCTAATCCGGACAATTTAATCGAACGTTTTTCAAAGCAATCAACCCGTTTCCCCTTATATAATTAAATCAAACACAGAAGACAGACAGCAAATGAAACCGATAGGCGATAGACCGCACACTGCAGGCTGTTCGTGCATGGTACATATTGAAAATATCATTGAAATATACAAGTCAAATATAAACGAACGGTGCAGCAAATTAAAGAGAACTACCTTCACTAAAAGAGGCCGTAAATACGAAGAAATTCCGACGCGGCTCTACTAGTCTACTGCCAAGCTCTGAAGCGAATTTAATGTCTTTTGCCCCGCCGAGTAAACGCGTCAATGAGCCACACTCGACAAGGATCTTCTTCGCAGGGAATCTACCACAATCAGAATTGTTCCAAAGTCAAACGAGTCAATAGTACGAGACAGCCAAACCGCCAGAATCGAAAACGAAAGGAAAATTATATTCCAAACAACTGTCGATGATCTCGTGTCCAACTCCCAAACCGCGAACTTAAACGCATGCGCTTTAGAAAGATCGAGATTCCAGGATTCCCCCAGAGCCTTTTCCGCGCGCCAGCACGGGAGAGGCTCTGGGGACGAGAATGCTGCGAAGGAGACTACAATCTCGTACCCAGCCCATACGCACGCGGGAAGCGAATGGCTCTGGGACAATCCATTACAGTGAAAATGGACTCTGATTAACACCGCTGCCAAACGTTTGCGCATGCGTGAATTCGCTAGAATAAATATCAAGAGAAGCCGTAGCGACAACAACCAGACAGCGAAGACAAAGTAAGACACGACTTCATTTGTTTTAACAAAAAGGGTAAAGAAGCTTCTTGAGTGCGTCATTGGCGGTTGGTTTGGGAGTTGTAACTGTGTTCAGATGTAAACTAATAAGTCCCAATTATTCGGCTGTATTTGCGCTGAGAAGACATCCTCCGTCCGCGGCTGTCACATAGATTGTTGCCACGGAGATCTTCTTGCGTGATTCGATTGTAGCTTGTAATTTTCCTTTCATTTTCACTGGTTTCGTACAGTTGAATGTCTTTAATGGGTAGCTAGGCCTTGACGTGTGTCTTGGTAAGGTCGATTTGTCTGAGTTGGTTGAACGTATTCTGGTCGATATTATATCTGGTCTATTTTACAAATGAAATGTTCAAACGGCATTTTGGTTTCGCGATTTTGAGAAATGAAATGTCAAACGGCATTTTGGTTTCGCGATTTTGAGAAATGAAATGTTCCAACGGCATTTTGGTTTCGCGATTTTGAGAAATGAAATGTTTAAACGGCATTTTGGTTTTGCGATTTGATCAAATGAAAATGCTGAGTGAGCCTCCTCGGCTTCCATATCTGCGGAGGCCGAGAGGCCTTCGATTCAGCTTTCGATTTTGTGATGGCTGCAATAACACCACAATCAGTATCTTTTACCCAAGCACCTTCGCAGGCATCTTGTTTAAATATTATAAAACTCAAATATAAATAAAGAATAGAAGACAATCCTGCACGGAAAATTTCCAGCCGAATATAGTTTTGCAGAATTGCAACTTACTCTATTTTTTATCTAAAGAGCATTTGCTTTGCGGCTCGTTTTTTATCGCTTTTCTTCAGTCATACACACAAAATCTCGCGTGTTTGAATCGCGGTAGGTTAGATGACAATTATAAAATAACATTTATACTACGCAAGGTGTGATTGGTTAATAACCGTGTAGGATCATTTACTTCTAGGAGATATGGGCTCCATATGTTTAAATATTATAAAAAAAAATAATAGAAGACCACCCTGCACGGAAAATTTCCAGCCTGCTAAGATTTCGCAGAATTACAACTTCATCTATCTAATTTTTTTTATCTAAATATTTGCTTAGCGCCTCGTTTTATTACGCCTTTCTTTAGTCATACACGCAACATCCCACTTGTTTGAATTGCGGCATCCTGCAGGCACAGAAAACCGTTTACTATATCTTTAGTAAAATGAAATATTTTTATTGTCAGCGTCGTTTTTGTTGATCAGACTAAATTTAGTCAGGGTGCTGATGGCATTTGGAAACAGAGACATCGAGTCGGTAACGACCGTTTACGAAACCAAAAATTGTTTTGGCGCGCCGTCTTTTAATTAAGGCTGTTTGCCATTACGTCCGCTTTGCCCGCGCGGGCGGAGCGTGCATTGGGAGTGTGCGTTGGGAGAGTGCGTTGGGAGCTAAAAATTTCCAACTTTTCATAGCCCGATCCGCCCGCACGGGCAAAGCGCACGTAATGGAAAACGGCCTTTACCGAACTATATGCATAGTCAGTAAGAACTTGAGTAATGCAATCATATTCTTTTTGCTAATCACTTACGGCTCTATGGAAACCAGGCTTTAAAGGCGAGGTTAGATTTGAGGACAAAGCGTTTCCGTTTGCCAACTTATTACTCGGGCTACCGCAGGTAGACGAGTCTAGGTTTCGGTCGGGTAAGTCGTGTTATTATTATTGTTTTTTGGGGGTCGCGATATTGCCCCAGCAGGCTTTGCGAAACCGAGATTTCACTTTCATGGCGAGTTGTTTCTTGGACGAAGCTTTTCTTGCCATTTTATCGATGTTTTTGAATATTTCCACGACATTTCTTGGCACACTACCCAGCAGTCGTCTCAAATAAAGATGTCAGAGTAGTCGGACTGTCAGCGAATCAAGGTGTATTAAAAATAATTGGAAACTTTAAAACTGAAGGACGTCACAGACAGTCATGTTTAATAATTGCGAAACCGAGGTTTGGCCGAGTTGTCTCCGGATGATCAGTGGTTGTCTCTTTTGAACGAAGCTTTTATTGCCATTTTATCGATGTTTTTGAATAGCTTTGCAAGTGACCGAGTTATAGTTGATCAGTAATGCGGCTGACAATTGGCTTCAATTCATCATAAACATGCTTACAAATAATGCTTTACAATTTTTACAACTGCACACGCCGGCGATCGCGGTAGACCTAGTACGTAAAAGATGACGAGCTATTTCAAATCAGGTTGGTCCTGGCCTTGCTGCTTTATAGTCCGACAACTACAAAATGCAAGTACAATAATAAGCACCGAATAGAGCAAATACCGGTAAGATAATAAGATATCAATATGTTAAACATGTTCAGTGCATGTCTACATATCGCGTGTCGTATTACATTTGGAAACGTGTGTTTTAAAACATGTTTAAACATTTTCTATTTGTCCGAATTTAAATAAATTCTATATCAAAATGATCGCTTGAATTTGCCGAGTTTTGTCTACTAAATATATTAGATCCGTTGTTTAATTTTCAGAAAAACGGCCTTGTTTACAATATACTATTAGCAAACCTTCGGCGCTTACTGCACCGCAGCAGTTCATATAAGACCATAGATTCTATTTGTGAAAATCTATGCAATTATGCATTGCCATTGTCATGTAGTCTTGCTGGAGTACGCACAGGCTACGCGAAGCTTTCAGAAATCAGTAGCCCGAGTGAACGCCTGAGCAGGCGTCTTATTAATTTTATTCTGCCTAAGGTCAGACGATTTCATTCGTCATGTGAAGACTTCGCGGCAAAGCTAAGAGTAAAAGGTTAAAATGTATGTCCTGCACTAATAGTTTTCAATTCATGGCAACACTCTTCAGCCCAGAACTTGGGTTCCTGGTATAATTGTTAAATATATATGAATAATTTTTTTTTAAGATACTAGCTATTAATATGCAAGAAAAATAAGAAAGTCAATTAAATATAGGTTAGTTACCTCAACCGAGGTAACTACGTCAGTTATTAACCGAGGATCACCGAAGATCACCGAGGTTGCCTAAGAAAACTGAGATACTGAGTTCGTTATCACAGAGATTGTCTAAAAACACTTCGGTCGCGATGATAAATCCTTTATCACATTTGTGACCATAGATTAAAGCTTATTTTCCCAACCACACATAAATCAAGTTAATTGCCCCGGGCTAATATATATTAGCCCGGGGCAATTAACTTGTCGGGAGTAACTATTAAAAATAAACAACCGCGGTACATCAAAGAAAACCGAGGTGATAATGTGCTAAAAGTTGTTATTTACCTCAGTGGCGGGCTTTTTTCTGGAAGATCTTTGAAATCTTCGAACCTTGAGTGCATGTTCCTGTCGAAACGTCACATGTGGTACCCTGAGGGCAGCAATGCACATGATCCGAACAGCAAACGGCATTTGGGTAAGGACAACAACCGTATCCACCACTCGCTAATTCACAACAAGTCTGTCCATCAGGACATAGTGATCCATCTGGGCAGATGACGTTACTTTGTCGGTTAATCTAAAAAAAGATAATTACATTATTTCTATAAAAAATGTATTTAAATAGATATACATAAATGGTGCAAAACTGCATATAGACAAAGAGAGTATAATAGAGGTACGAAGTTATTGAGTTTGAGCACTAATAGCAAAATTCTAAATTCTCGGCATAAAATAAGCTAAAATATTTAATTTAAGAAAAAATATGACTTATTCTTAGTAGGTAAAAACTTACTGACTAGTAAAATTTTCATATTAAGTAATATTTTCTTAAAAGTCACAATAATTTTCTTAAAATAAAGAATTATACACTTTCCAAGAATTTGAATTTTGCTATAGAAAGCATGCATAAACTATGGTGTGGAAATCTAATGGAAGTAAGAAAAAAACAAAAAACCCCGTGAAATTCATACAGAAAAAGCAACGAGAAAACAACTTTAACGAATCCACGAAGAAAATTTGTTGTAGTATTTACTTCTTAATTTACACTTGGGTTTATTGATGTTTTTGGATTTAGGTTTAGTCAAGATGGCTAGCCGGTGACTCGGTTTCTGACTAAGGTTAGGGTTTTCGTTGGGTAATTAGGTGACACACACTATAATTCATTATAAAATAATATTTTTACTACGCAAGCTCTGATTGGTTAATAACCATGTAGGATGATTTATACTCCTAGGAGATGTAGGCTCCTTGTTTAAATATTATTAAAAAACAAATAAAAATAAATAAAGAATAGAAGACAATTGTGCACGGAAATTTCCCAGCCGAATATAGTTTTGCAGAAGTGCAACGTCATTGATTTTTGGGTTATAAATCCATGTCCTATTTACACGAATTTTCATCCTTAGGTTAGGGGGTGTGTTGGGGTAAGGCTTTCATGAAGTACCTGGGTTATGTAGGACATGGAATTATTACCGATTTTTGCTGTCGAGCGTCAGCGAGGCAGCACACTATTCTTGGCGTTCGTCTTGGGTTAGCTGTGTCTTTACTCGTGCCCAGTCCATTTTCCGAGCTATGTATAGAGCGTTTTCATCTGACGTCACGGCGGCCATATTGGTGTACCAAAACAATGAAATGGCGGCCATATTGGTGTACGGCATGGGAATTAGCTCTTTCTTATTCAAATATTTCGTATTGTTTCACCACCCCCATGGGGCCACCGATCACGTGAGTGAAAACGCTCTACAGTGTGTATCAAAAAAATTCGAACCCTTAGAAAATGAATTAGCATTCTTTTCAAACAACCTATTGTAGTAGTTTGAAAGCTCTAAGCACTTCGCTGAACCCACAGATGCGTAAAACACACGGTCTTATACACCTGGGAAATTAAGATAACTTGAAGTGTATGCATGGTGAAAGTATTTAAAAGCTTTTTCGCTTTGTTTAACTTATGTGCTGATTAATTTATAACGCAGCGCTTTTAGGGCTTTCAAACTACTACAATAGGTTGTTTGAAAAGAATGCTAATTCATTTTCTAAGGGTTCGAATTTTTTTGATACACACTGTATAGTGTATACTTGGTTGAAAATTGTGTATGGATGTTGTATGGATGGATGTTTGTACGAAAAACGGAAAGATTTTCGTATATTACGCAATCGCATCGCGAATGATTCCTAGCCTGCGTACATGCGCTCATACAGCGTATTCAAACAGGAAGATTGTACAAAAGTAAATAATCTGAATTTAATAGCAGTTCAAATCTCGCCACCACCGCCAGGGGATTTTCTGAACAAGCTGACCATTGATTAAATTCAAGCTGAATTGCAGCGTTAAAAGATTTTCTTGTTAAGGTAAAAGACAACTGCGTGTATAAATATTATGATTGTGTGTTGCTGACTTTGAAAAACAGTTTAGACGTTGCTCTTGTGTCGAGTCAAATCTAATTATTTAGCTTAAATCCCATCACAAATTCATCACAAGTTCAACGTATGAAGACAATGTCAAATCTATAAAGTCCAAGTCGGTTCAAATCTATGAGAGTATCATGGATTATCTACAGGCACGTAGCTAGACTAAGAAATCTGGGAGTGAAAGTTTTATTTGGGGGGGGGGGGGGGGCAAGTGAAAAGTACAAACGTTGAGTCATGCAGGACAACTGATGCAATCACGGTATCCCAGTCTGTCACATAGTTTACGTTACTAAATCATGACGCCATTAGACGCTTTGGATATAACAACATCACTTGTGAACGCTGTCGTGTGCTTGCATAACATACTTCAATTACTTATGCACTCAACGCTGCGGATTTTTTTGGTCATGGTCTCTGGTTGGGGGGGGGGCAAGAAAGAATTTGGGGGGGTGGCCCCCCATCGCTCCCCCGTAGCTAAGTGCCTGATTATCTAACACAAGAATGGCGTGGATTCATACGATGGTTAAATGAGGCCAGTTCTATTGACTAGCACCATTTTGATTTAATTGACTTTATGTACTTCATATAAGGTAATTAATCACATAAAGATCTGACGAATAATACCCTGGATACCATAGATTCATTTATTCCATTAAATTAAATAAATAATAAATAAATAAGTAATAAATAAAGAATTAGATAAATGCAGTGGGGAAGGACCAGAAAGGAACAAAGGAACCATACTAGCTAGTCCACCCTGAATAATAAAATATAATTTAAAAAAAAACAAAACGAAAGATAAGAAAATAAAATAAATAAATAAATAAAATTTAAAATATCCCATCAAATTATACATACACTAAATTGTCCAATTTACATGTGGCCTATTGGGTTGGGGTCGAAAATCTTGGTCTTATAATACTGTTTACAATTTCTGGTAAACGACGAAGGAGTAGAATTCGAAGTTCTTAAGCTTTGGTGGTAGTTTGTTCCATAAGTTGGGTATTCTATTAAAAAAATGTTGTTTTAAAGAGTTCAGTTCTACATTTTGCTAATTTTAGTTTACCTTGGGAAAATGACCTCAGCCTAGTGTCAGTACAAAACTCTACATATGATTCAATATTGTAGTCATAATATCCACATTTCATGTTATAAAACATGGATAAGCCCTCCACTTATCTCCGATAGTCTAAGGGAAGAAGGTCAACCTGCTGTAGACGCTCAGTATAGCTCATATCAGGTAGGAGTAGCCGCGTGGCACGCCGTTTTCATGAGGCAGCACTTCACTTGCGATAGTAACTTCTAGTTTTAATCTAAATAGCATTTGGCTTTGCGGCTCGTTTTTTTAGCGCTTTTCTTCAGTCAGGAAAACCCATTTGGTATTTATTTAGTAAAAGATAAAAATTTTTATTGTCAGATGGGGCCGAGGAAAATTAAGGTTTAATTTCACGAGTGTTTTCAAAGGCCTACAAACTGAATTGGCGAATAGAAATACGATGAGAACGACAAGTTGTGTCACTATATTGTTGTGTCTATATAGTGGCTCTGATTCAGAGCGACATTTTGTGTTAATTAATGTGTTGTGAATATGTCCTCGTCCGCTCGTCGTTTTGTTAAGTGATTTTAAGCTATAGCATAGTTGATGAATTAAATGAACTTGCTTTATTAGTGTTCGCGCTGAATGATGTAAAATCCGATCAGAGCGACATGCTGTGTTTTAATATAGTGTGTTGTGAATGTTCGCGCTGAGTTGAGCACTGAATGGATCAGAAATACGATCAGACGACGTGTTGTGTCTATATGGTTTGTTGTGTCATTCCGTGTTTAGTAGCTAGTGTTTAGTGTAGGTCTAGCTCACCTACCGCGTTCCAGCGCGGGTAGGTGAGCTAGACGGGTCTAATAACTGAAATCCCGGTTGCACAAAGCGACATCTCGGTTAGGCGGGCTGCCTCGGTTCTCATATAAACGCAAGATGAAAATTAAATAGTAACAAACTCACGGTCTAGTCCGGCTCGCCTCCGTGTAAACAAGTCCTTTATAGTGTAGGTCTACGGCCCGTCTACCGAAATCAGGATACTTGCCAGCAACATTACTTATTAATTAACATTATTAATTCAGGATTCAAGAAAGCGAAGAAAGAATCAAAGAAAGCATGAAGAATAGCACATTTTAGCACGCGTCAGTTTCGCAAAGCCTGACATAGACAAAACGGGAAAAAATAGGCACGCTCAGCGTGCATGTATCTACTACGCTACGGTACAAGTTGTAACAACATTCTCAATTTAGTAGTTCAGCATCGCGTAAATAAAACCACGCGCCTCGACTTTCTCGCTCAAACGACAAGCTTTCCATGAACGAGAATACAGAGCGAGTGCTTGTTTGGCTTCGAATCAAGATCTTTCTGAAATCTGAATAGCCTTTTGACTAATGTTTCAAGTGTACAGTTGACATGTTAGATCCTCGGCCAAGATGTCTTAGCTATAAGTTTTTGTATGCAGAAATCAACTGTACTAGGCACTGCTTGAGTTATATGTAGGCGTATACAATACTTATTCAAAAAGCGCGTTGATCATTGTTCAGACAAATCAATGTGTTAGTAAAGATTATAGAACGAAAGCGATATAGTGTGGCATTCTTTTTGGTAGTGATGTGGCTTGACATGGAAGGCAGTGTTCTAGTTCTTTCTTCGCAGCTTTGTCCATCTCTGGGAACCAGACATGTTCTCGCCGAAGCGCCGATGTTTTGGCTTGGCCTTGGTGACCTTCGTGAGCGATTTGTATTACTTGTTTTCGGAGGGATGTCGGAACGATGATTCTTGTACCTCTCAATAGCACATTGTTATGGTGATCAACTGCTAGTTCCTCTTTGATCGGTTTATATGGCCGTAGTTGGGAGTTATCCCAACATTCAGAACGAATGGCTGCTCTCAGTGCTCGGAGCCTTTTATCATCTTCGGTGGCCTATACGTCCTTGACGGATATCGCAGTTGGAACAGCTGCACAGGTAATGAAATTGATGTATTCCTCAGCTATGCTGCGTTGATTTTCATTGACTGGCAAAGGATGACGAGACAGAAAATCTTCATATTGCTGTATGAATGGCTTCTTAGCATTTTTAGCTTTTCTGGTTATTTCAAGAGGCCATTACCGTTTAAAATTTTGATCTGTGCCTTTGTAATGATATATGTATGTTTATAGGGTATAATAAAGCTGTTGTTGTTGCTGTAGGCGAAGCATCCACCTTTCGATTCTGGCGGGTGGTTTTGACAAGGGATTGGCGTAGATTAGCTCTAGTGGTTTATGGTCAGTATATATAGGAGTGGCTCTGTGATTGTCGCGAAATTGGGAATGAACTGGGCACTGTAATTTGACATTCCTAGCAGGCTACGAACCTCACTTGCTGTCGTTGGAGTGGAACTGTTCGTAAAAGCTGACACTTTCTTTGTGTCTGGGCTGACGCCATCTGTGCTGAACACTAATCCAAAGAATTCGAGGTTATGCTTCAAAAACATGCATTTACCAAGATTCAGAGTTAGTCCATGTAATATTTTTCTTAAAAAAATTACAGTACTTTCCTTAAAACAAAGAATTATATACTTTCCAAGAATTTGAATTTTGCTATAGAAAGCATGCATAGACTATAGTGTGGAACTCTGATGGAAGTAACAAAAAAACAACGTGAAATTGATACAGAAAAAGCAATGAGAAAATGACTTTAACATAACCACGAAGAAAATGTGTTGTAGTGTTTACTTCTTAATTTACACTTGGGTTTAAAGATGTTTTGGAAATAGGTTTAGTCAAAATGGCTAGGCGGTAACTCGTAAGGGTTTTCATTGGGTTAGGTGACACACATAATTAATTATTTATTATACTTCTTTATTAAAATCAAATTTGCAGTAAAAAACTGAATTATTTTAATTTACAATGATTACTAGAATTTTACAATTAAAAATGAGTCCGAGTAAAAGAAAAACAAAAAAAAACACAACTAGAGTTTGTTAAAACGAAGAGTCGCGGTGGGAATAAAACTATTCGCATAACGAAATGTTCTTCACTGCGGATTAGAAAATAGTCCAGATTTACGTAGACTGCACTTAAGTGTTCTTCGTCTAAACAATTGATCTTATGAGATGGATTGATCGTATTTGAAAAGAAGCGCTTACAAAGATCGGATCTACGCGCATACAAAGATGTAAGCTTGGCTTTCTCAATAGATTCACTATATTCGCTGTTGGGAAATATGATACGCATTGCCCTACGCTGGATCGACTCGATCTGGTCGGACAAGTACTGTATTGAGGGAGGCAATAATGCCACACTATTATATTATAAAATACAATATTATTTATACTACGCAAGCTCTAAATCCTCTGATCATGATTGTTTAATAACTGTGTAGGATGATTTATACTCCTATTAAAGGCTCCTTGTTACTCGGGCCACCTGCAGTGATAGGCCGAGTCTAGGTTTCGGCTCGGGTTTCTTTTTTGGTTCCCCTCCCCTTTTTGTGACTACTGCTGACCTGTTAGCCTCCTTCGCAGACGTTCTTATGGCTCGCTTACCTCCCCAACCTAACGTCTGCTCATAGTCAATCGAGATATGGTCTGGAAACTCAGCTAAAGTCTTGGTCTATCTTTTTGTTGCCTTTATGCATTTTTGTGCACGGTGCACGGTCAGTGAACACGTATTTTAGTATAATGAACGAATTGTCCAATAGCAACGTTTCAGTTCAATCACTCAACCGTGCTATTTAAATATTAATAAACCTATTGTACGGTGTAAGGTACGGTTCAACATAAAATCCCAGCTCATTATAGGCGCTTTAAAGTTTGCCGAGTTTCCAGCAGTGGCGGACACAAGGGGGGGGGGGGGGGGGGGCGATTGCCCCCCCCCCCAATAATTTTAGCTGAAGCTTTCATTTTGAAAAGTGGAAGCACAAGAAAGTTTTCATTTCAAGAAGTGGAAGCACTACTTATTAGTTATTACAATAACAACAGCAGCAAAATGGTGTGTTTTAATAAAAACAAGCGAAAGTATTCTAATCTCACAAAAACAAAAGCGTGCGCAGAACGGAGTCATAGACGAACTATGTATAGACTGATCAAATTCTGATATTTATTTATTTTAAAAGAAATATGTGGATTTCACTCGCTTAGCGAATACATTTTACATTGTCATTGGCGTGTTAATTAAACCACCTTGCAATTCCATTCACAAATGTAGATAATCATCTAGAATATTTTCTCTGAAATGTTGTTTTTTTATGCTTAGCATGTGATTTATAACAAAATGCACCATTAAAATAGTGTTTTGAAAACCTAAAATTTTTTACAAAATGTGTTCTCAGAATGCTACAAATGCCATTTCAGAGATCCAAATTTTAAAAATTTTCTGGGGGGGCATGTCCCCGCACCCCCCTAGGAGGCTCGTGCCTTCGGCACTCGCCCCCATCAGGATGTCTGCCACTGGTTTCCAGACCATATCTCGATTGACTATGGTCTGCTCACCCAAGAGCTACATTCCATTTCCTTTGTGTGCATGGACCAATGAAATTACACCATTGTCGTGCTAAATAAAGCCGTCCTGGGTTGCATGGTGTTGTTATGTTTAATTGGTTTAGTTGAAAGCTAATATTTTGAAAAGTTTAGCCTAGAACTTCACGAAATTTACGAAGAATATTGTTTTGACTATGTTCTTGCTGCCTACGAAAACAAATAAGCGTGAAAGTCAGTGTAAAGCGCGTAAGAGCGTTAAGAGAAACTTAAGATTGTAAACAAAAGCTCAAAGGTGTTTATAGTGGCCGACTGCCCGAATTAGTTTACTTGAAAGCTAATATTTCGCTAATATGTCTTTTGTCCCGCCGAGTAAACGTGTCAATGAGCCACACTCGACAAGGATCTTCTTCGCAGGGAATCTACCACAATCAGAATTGTTCCAAAGTCAAACGAGTCAATAGTACGAGACAGCCAAACCGCCAGAATCGAAAACGAAAGGAAAATTATATTCCAAACAACTGTCGATGATCTCGTGTCCAACTCCCAAACCGCGAACTTAAACGCATGCGCTTTAGAAAGATCGAGATTCCAGGATTCCCCCAGAGCCTTTTCCGCGCGCCAGCACGGGAGAGGCTCTGGGGACGAGAATGCTGCGAAGGAGACTACAATCTCGTACCCAGCCCATACGCACGCGGGAAGCGAATGGCTCTGGGACAATCCATTACAGTGAAAATGGACTCTGATTAACACCGCTGCCAAAACGTTTGCGCATGCGTGAATTCGCTAGAAATAAATATCAAGAGAAGCCGTAGCGACAACAACCAGACAGCGAAGACAAAGTAAGACACGACTTCATTTGTTTTAAACAAAAAGGGTAAAGAAGCTTCTTGAGTGCGTCATTGGCGGTTGGTTTGGGAGTTGTAACTGTGTTCAGATGTAAACTAATAAGTCCCAATTATTCGGCTGTATTTGCGCTGAGAAGACATCCTCCGTCCGCGGCTGTCACATAGATTGTTGCCACGGAGATCTTCTTGCGTGATTCGATTGTAGCTTGTAATTTTCCTTTCATTTTCACTGGTTTCGTACAGTTGAATGTCTTTAATGGGTAGCTAGGCCTTGACGTGTGTCTTGGTAAGGTCGATTTGTCTGAGTTGGTTGAACGTATTCTGGTCGATATTATATCTGGTCTATTTTACAAATGAAATGTTCAAACGGCATTTTGGTTTCGCGATTTTGAGAAATGAAATGTCAAACGGCATTTTGGTTTCGCGATTTTGAGAAATGAAATGTTCCAACGGCATTTTGGTTTCGCGATTTTGAGAAATGAAATGTTTAAACGGCATTTTGGTTTTGCGATTTGATCAAATGAAAATGCTGAGTGAGCCTCCTCGGCTTCCATATCTGCGGAGGCCGAGAGGCCTTCGATTCAGCTTTCGATTTTGTGATGGCTGCAATAACACCACAATCAGTATCTTTTACCCAAGCACCTTCGCAGGCATCTTGTTTAAATATTATAAAACTCAAATATAAATAAAGAATAGAAGACAATCCTGCACGGAAAATTTCCAGCCGAATATAGTTTTTGCAGAATTGCAACTTACTCTATTTTTTATCTAAAGAGCATTTGCTTTGCGGCTCGTTTTTTATCGCTTTTCTTCAGTCATACACACAAAATCTCGCGTGTTTGAATCGCGGTAGGTTAGATGACAATTATAAAATAACATTTATACTACGCAAGGTGTGATTGGTTAATAACCGTGTAGGATCATTTACTTCTAGGAGATATGGGCTCCATATGTTTAAATATTATAAAAAAAAATAATAGAAGACCACCCTGCACGGAAAATTTCCAGCCTGCTAAGATTTCGCAGAATTACAACTTCATCTATCTAATTTTTTTTATCTAAATATTTGCTTAGCGCCTCGTTTTATTACGCCTTTCTTTAGTCATACACGCAACATCCCACTTGTTTGAATTGCGGCATCCTGCAGGCACAGAAAACCGTTTACTATATCTTTAGTAAAATGAAATATTTTTATTGTCAGCGTCGTTTTTGTTGATCAGACTAAATTTAGTCAGGGTGCTGATGGCATTTGGAAACAGAGACATCGAGTCGGTAACGACCGTTTACGAAACCAAAAATTGTTTTGGCGCGCCGTCTTTTAATTAAGGCTGTTTGCCATTACGTCCGCTTTGCCCGCGCGGGCGGAGCGTGCATTGGGAGTGTGCGTTGGGAGAGTGCGTTGGGAGCTAAAAATTTCCAACTTTTCATAGCCCGATCCGCCCGCACGGGCAAAGCGCACGTAATGGAAAACGGCCTTTACCGAACTATATGCATAGTCAGTAAGAACTTGAGTAATGCAATCATATTCTTTTTGCTAATCACTTACGGCTCTATGGAAACCAGGCTTTAAAGGCGAGGTTAGATTTGAGGACAAAGCGTTTCCGTTTTGCCAACTTATTACTCGGGCTACCGCAGGTAGACGAGTCTAGGTTTCGGTCGGGTAAGTCGTGTTATTATTATTGTTTTTTGGGGGTCGCGATATTGCCCCAGCAGGCTTTGCGAAACCGAGATTTCACTTTCATGGCGAGTTGTTTCTTGGACGAAGCTTTTCTTGCCATTTTATCGATGTTTTTGAATATTTCCACGACATTTCTTGGCACACTACCCAGCAGTCGTCTCAAATAAAGATGTCAGAGTAGTCGGACTGTCAGCGAATCAAGGTGTATTAAAAATAATTGGAAACTTTAAAACTGAAGGACGTCACAGACAGTCATGTTTAATAATTGCGAAACCGAGGTTTGGCCGAGTTGTCTCCGGATGATCAGTGGTTGTCTCTTTTGAACGAAGCTTTTATTGCCATTTTATCGATGTTTTTGAATAGCTTTGCAAGTGACCGAGTTATAGTTGATCAGTAATGCGGCTGACAATTGGCTTCAATTCATCATAAACATGCTTACAAATAATGCTTTACAATTTTTACAACTGCACACGCCGGCGATCGCGGTAGACCTAGTACGTAAAAGATGACGAGCTATTTCAAATCAGGTTGGTCCTGGCCTTGCTGCTTTATAGTCCGACAACTACAAAATGCAAGTACAATAATAAGCACCGAATAGAGCAAATACCGGTAAGATAATAAGATATCAATATGTTAAACATGTTCAGTGCATGTCTACATATCGCGTGTCGTATTACATTTGGAAACGTGTGTTTTAAAACATGTTTAAACATTTTCTATTTGTCCGAATTTAAATAAATTCTATATCAAAATGATCGCTTGAATTTGCCGAGTTTTGTCTACTAAATATATTAGATCCGTTGTTTAATTTTCAGAAAAACGGCCTTGTTTACAATATACTATTAGCAAACCTTCGGCGCTTACTGCACCGCAGCAGTTCATATAAGACCATAGATTCTATTTGTGAAAATCTATGCAATTATGCATTGCCATTGTCATGTAGTCTTGCTGGAGTACGCACAGGCTACGCGAAGCTTTCAGAAATCAGTAGCCCGAGTGAACGCCTGAGCAGGCGTCTTATTAATTTTATTCTGCCTAAGGTCAGACGATTTCATTCGTCATGTGAAGACTTCGCGGCAAAGCTAAGAGTAAAAGGTTAAAATGTATGTCCTGCACTAATAGTTTTTCAATTCATGGCAACACTCTTCAGCCCAGAACTTGGGTTCCTGGTATAATTGTTAAATATATATGAATAATTTTTTTTTAAGATACTAGCTATTAATATGCAAGAAAAATAAGAAAGTCAATTAAATATAGGTTAGTTACCTCAACCGAGGTAACTACGTCAGTTATTAACCGAGGATCACCGAAGATCACCGAGGTTGCCTAAGAAAACTGAGATACTGAGTTCGTTATCACAGAGATTGTCTAAAAACACTTCGGTCGCGATGATAAATCCTTTATCACATTTGTGACCATAGATTAAAGCTTATTTTCCCAACCACACATAAATCAAGTTAATTGCCCCGGGCTAATATATATTAGCCCGGGGCAATTAACTTGTCGGGAGTAACTATTAAAAATAAACAACCGCGGTACATCAAAGAAAACCGAGGTGATAATGTGCTAAAAGTTGTTATTTACCTCAGTGGCGGGCTTTTTCTGGAAGATCTTTGAAATCTTCGAACCTTGAGTGCATGTTCCTGTCGAAACGTCACATGTGGTACCCTGAGGGCAGCAATGCACATGATCCGAACAGCAAACGGCATTTGGGTAAGGACAACAACCGTATCCACCACTCGCTAATTCACAACAAGTCTGTCCATCAGGACATAGTGATCCATCTGGGCAGATGACGTTACTTTGTCGGTTAATCTAAAAAAAGATAATTACATTATTTCTATAAAAAATGTATTTAAATAGATATACATAAATGGTGCAAAACTGCATATAGACAAAGAGAGTATAATAGAGGTACGAAGTTATTGAGTTTGAGCACTAATAGCAAAATTCTAAATTCTCGGCATAAAATAAGCTAAAATATTTAATTTAAGAAAAAATATGACTTATTCTTAGTAGGTAAAAACTTACTGACTAGTAAAATTTTCATATTAAGTAATATTTTCTTAAAAGTCACAATAATTTTCTTAAAATAAAGAATTATACACTTTCCAAGAATTTGAATTTTGCTATAGAAAGCATGCATAAACTATGGTGTGGAAATCTAATGGAAGTAAGAAAAAAACAAAAAACCCCGTGAAATTCATACAGAAAAAGCAACGAGAAAACAACTTTAAACGAATCCACGAAGAAAATTTGTTGTAGTATTTACTTCTTAATTTACACTTGGGTTTATTGATGTTTTTGGATTTAGGTTTAGTCAAGATGGCTAGCCGGTGACTCGGTTTCTGACTAAGGTTAGGGTTTTCGTTGGGTAATTAGGTGACACACACTATAATTCATTATAAAATAATATTTTTACTACGCAAGCTCTGATTGGTTAATAACCATGTAGGATGATTTATACTCCTAGGAGATGTAGGCTCCTTGTTTAAATATTATTAAAAAACAAATAAAAATAAATAAAGAATAGAAGACAATTGTGCACGGAAATTTCCCAGCCGAATATAGTTTTGCAGAAGTGCAACGTCATTGATTTTTGGGTTATAAATCCATGTCCTATTTACACGAATTTTCATCCTTAGGTTAGGGGGTGTGTTGGGGTAAGGCTTTCATGAAGTACCTGGGTTATGTAGGACATGGAATTATTACCGATTTTTGCTGCCGAGCGTCAGCGAGGCAGCACACTATTCTTGGCGTTCGTCTTGGGTTAGCTGTGTCTTTACTCGTGCCCAGTCCATTTTCCGAGCTATGTATAGAGCGTTTTCATCTGACGTCACGGCGGCCATATTGGTGTACCAAAACAATGAAATGGCGGCCATATTGGTGTACGGCATGGGAATTAGCTCTTTCTTATTCAAATATTTCGTATTGTTTCACCACCCCCATGGGGCCACCGATCACGTGAGTGAAAACGCTCTACAGTGTGTATCAAAAAAATTCGAACCCTTAGAAAATGAATTAGCATTCTTTTCAAACAACCTATTGTAGTAGTTTGAAAGCTCTAAGCACTTCGCTGAACCCACAGATGCGTAAAACACACGGTCTTATACACCTGGGAAATTAAGATAACTTGAAGTGTATGCATGGTGAAAGTATTTAAAAGCTTTTTCGCTTTGTTTAACTTATTGCTGATTAATTTATAACGCAGCGCTTTTAGGGCTTTCAAACTACTACAATAGGTTGTTTGAAAAGAATGCTAATTCATTTTCTAAGGGTTCGAATTTTTTTGATACACACTGTATAGTGTATACTTGGTTGAAAATTGTGTATGGATGTTGTATGTATGGATGTTGTATGGATGGATGTTTGTACGAAAAACGGAAAGATTTTCGTATATTACGCAATCGCATCGCGAATGATTCCTAGCCTGCGTACATGCGCTCATACAGCGTATTCAAACAGGAAGATTGTACAAAAGTAAATAATCTGAATTTAATAGCAGTTCAAATCTCGCCACCACCGCCAGGGGATTTTCTGAACAAGCTGACCATTGATTAAATTCAAGCTGAATTGCAGCGTTAAAAGATTTTCTTGTTAAGGTAAAAGACAACTGCGTGTATAAATATTATGATTGTGTGTTGCTGACTTTGAAAAACAGTTTAGACGTTGCTCTTGTGTCGAGTCAAATCTAATTATTTAGCTTAAATCCCATCACAAATTCATCACAAGTTCAACGTATGAAGACAATGTCAAATCTATAAAGTCCAAGTCGGTTCAAATCTATGAGAGTATCATGGATTATCTACAGGCACGTAGCTAGACTAAGAAATCTGGGAGTGAAAGTTTTATTTGGGGGGGGGGGGGGGGGGGGGGGGGGGGCCCCCCCCCCAAGTGAAAAGTACAAACGTTGAGTCATGCAGGACAACTGATGCAATCACGGTATCCCAGTCTGTCACATAGTTTACGTTACTAAATCATGACGCCATTAGACGCTTTGGATATAACAACATCACTTGTGAACGCTGTCGTGTGCTTGCATAACATACTTCAATTACTTATGCACTCAACGCTGCGGATTTTTTTGGTCATGGTCTCTGGTTGGGGGGGGGGGCAAGAAAGAATTTGGGGGGGTGGCCCCCCATCGCTCCCCCGTAGCTAAGTGCCTGATTATCTAACACAAGAATGGCGTGGATTCATACGATGGTTAAATGAGGCCAGTTCTATTGACTAGCACCATTTTGATTTAATTGACTTTATGTACTTCATATAAGGTAATTAATCACATAAAGATCTGACGAATAATACCCTGGATACCATAGATTCATTTATTCCATTAAATTAAATAAATAATAAATAAATAAGTAATAAATAAAGAATTAGATAAATGCAGTGGGGAAGGACCAGAAAGGAACAAAGGAACCATACTAGCTAGTCCACCCTGAATAATAAAATATAATTTAAAAAAAAAACAAACGAAAGATAAGAAAATAAAATAAATAAATAAATGAATAAAATTTAAAATATCCCATCAAATTATACATACACTAAATTGTCCAATTTACATGTGGCCTATTGGGTTGGGGTCGAAAATCTTGGTCTTATAATACTGTTTACAATTTCTGGTAAACGACGAAGGAGTAGAATTCGAAGTTCTTAAGCTTTGGTGGTAGTTTGTTCCATAAGTTGGGTATTCTATTAAAAAAATGTTGTTTTAAAGAGTTCAGTTCTACATTTTGCTAATTTTAGTTTACCTTGGGAAAAAGACCTCAGCCTAGTGTCAGCACAAAACTCTACATATGATTCAATATTGTAGTCAAAATATGCACATTTCATGTTATAAAACATGGATAAGCCCTCCACTTATCTCCGATAGTCTAAGGGAAGAAGGTCAACCTGCTGTAGACGCTCAGTATAGCTCATATCAGGTAGGAGTAGCCGCGTGGCACGCCGTTTTCATGAGGCAGCACTTCACTTGCGATAGTAACTTCTAGTTTTAATCTAAATAGCATTTGGCTTTGCGGCTCGTTTTTTTAGCGCTTTTCTTCAGTCAGGGAAACCCATTTGGTATTTATTTAGTAAAAGATAAAAATTTTTATTGTCAGATGGGGCCGAGGAAAATTAAGGTTTAATTTCACGAGTGTTTTCAAAGGTCTACAAACTGAATTGGCGAATAGAAATACGATGAGAACGACAAGTTGTGTCACTATATTGTTGTGTCTATATAGTGGCTCTGATTCAGAGCGACATTTTGTGTTAATTAATGTGTTGTGAATATGTCCTCGTCCGCTCGTCGTTTTGTTAAGTGATTTTAAGCTATAGCATAGTTGATGAATTAAATGAACTTGCTTTATTAGTTTTCGCGCTGAATGATGTAAAATCCGATCAGAGCGACATGCTGTGTTTTAATATAGTGTGTTGTGAATGTTCGCGCTGAGTTGAGCACTGAATGGCGATCAGAAATACGATCAGACGATGTGTTGTGTCTATATGGTTTGTTGTGTCATTCCGTGTTTAGTAGCTAGTGTTTAGTGTAGGTCTAGCTCACCTACCGCGTTCCAGCGCGGGTAGGTGAGCTAGACGGGTCTAATAACCGAAATCCCGGTTGCACAAAGCGACATCTCGGCTGCCTCGGTTCTCATATAAACGCAAGATAAAAATTAAATAGTAACAAACGCACGGTCTAGTCCGGCTCGCCTCCGTGTAAACAAGCCCTTTATAGTGTAGGTCTACCGAAATCACGATACTTGCCAGCAACATTACTGATCAACAATTAAGTATATTTCAGTGAACAGCTCCAAGGACATCAGGATTCAGGAAAGCGAAGAAAGAATCAAAGAAAGCATGAAGATTAGCACATTTTGGCACGCGTCAGTTTCGGAAAGCCTGACATAGACAAAACGAAAAAAATAGGCACGCTCAGCGTGCATGTATCTACTGCGCTACGGTACAAGTTGTAACAACATTCTCAATTTAGTAGTTCAGCATCGCGTAAATAAAACCACGCGCCTCGACTTTCTCGCCCAAACGACAAGCTTTCCATGAACGAGAAGACAGAGCGAGTGCTTGTTTGGCTTCGAATCAAGATCTTTCTGAAATCTGAATAGCCTTTTGACTAATGTTTCAAGTGTACAGTTGACATGTTAGATCCTCGGCCAAGATGTCTTAGCTATAAGTTTTTGTATGCAGAAATCAACTGTACTTGGCACTGCTTGAGTTATATGTAGGAGTATACAATATACTTATTCAAAAAGCGCGTTGATCATTGTTCAGACAAATCAATGTGTTACCAGAGTCTAACATAGTAAAGATTATAGAACGAAAGCGATATAGTGTGACATTCTTTTAACAACGCGATTAGCGATCGCGTTTCCTGTTTTTCCCAATTTACCTAAAAGCTAAAATTGTCATTTTATGATTAGGGATAAACTATTCACAATACACTAAACACGCTACTAAACACGGAATGGCCATAACAAACCATATAGACACAACACGTCGTCTGATCGTATTTCTGATCGCCATTCAGTGCTCAACTCAGCGCGAACACATTCACAATACACTATATTAAAACACAGCATGTCGCTCTGATCGGATTTTGCATCATTCAGCACGAACACTAGCAAAGCAAGTCCATTTAATTCATAACTATGCTATAGTTTAAAATCACTTCACAAAACGACGAGGACGACATATTCACAACACCAGGGACGTAGCCAGAGGGGGAGTGGTGGGAGCGGTTGCTCCCCCCCCCCCCCTTTGCATTATGAAATTTTGTTTTGAACACTCGTACTCAGATGCACAGGTGATTTACCCAGCGGTTATTGACTGGATCTCAGTCGCTCTTCTGACGCTAGTTACTAACAATATGAAATGGTACCTTCCTTGGCTCCTAATCCAGTCTCCGTATGTATCGCACGCATGTAACTTAACTCAACGGTTGTTTTTCTTTAGTATTTTATGACTTTTCAAACTTTCAGAATTGTGTAAAATCTTCTCCCAAAATGCAGGAAATGCCATTTTAGAGACTCTAGATTTCAAAATGTTCAGGGGGAGCATGCCCCAGGGGAGCATGCCCTCCTCCCCTTTCAAAATCCTGGCTACCTATTAGATTCGTGGCAAAGTATGCTATAATTTAAAATCACTTCGGAAAACGACCAGATCTACAGTATTCGGCTATCACTCGGTAAGTTGTTGTGCCATCCTGCATTTTCATTGGCTCCGAAGGCATCATCCGCTAACATTCGGTACATTGTCGTTTAACACTGCATTCTCATTGGCTCCAAAGGTTCCTATTGTTAACTTAACTTAACTTAATTAACTTAACTTAACTTTTAACTTAACTTAACTTAACTTAACTTAACTTAACTTAACTTAACTTAACTTAACTTAACTTAACTTAACTTAACTTAACTTAACTTAACTTAACTTAAACTTACACGCACGACAGCAATGTATCTACTAGCGCATGCGCAATCTACACAGGTAGCCCGAGTAATAATCAAAATTGTGAAACTTGGCCCTGCAGCCTCATTTTCATGAAGCGTGACGTATTATCGAAAAGGTCAATTTAGTCATGGTGCTGATGGCATTTGGAAACCAGAGAAGAACTTGAACGCAAGTAATGTAATCATACGCTTTTTGCTAATCACAAATGATGTAATTTTTTCCTTATTTTGATGAATGTCTATAGATAGTAGCATTTTGTTATGGACATCAATCGAGGTGACACGTGACCAGCGTAGCAGAGATAAGACCGCAAAGCGTTGCCGTTTGGCAACTTATTTATTTTATTCTGTCTAACATCAGACGATTTCATTCGTCATGTGAAGACCTCACGGCAAAGCTAAGAGTAAAAGGTTAAAATGTATATGTCCACTAATTCCCAATTCATGGCAACACTCTTGAGAATGACGCCAGCAGAACTTGGGCTCACAACTTGGGTTCGTGGTATAATTGTTAAATATATATGAATAATTTTTAAGATACTAGCTATTAATATGCAAGAAAAATAAGAAAGTAAATTAAAAGTTGTTGATATTTACTTCTGTGGCGGGTTTTTTCATGTAGATCTTTGAAATCTCCGAACCTCTAGTGCACGTTCCTCCCGAAGTACATCTGTTACCGTTAGGGCAGCAATGCAGACCATCCGGACAGCAGACGGCATCTGGGAGAGGACAACAACCGTATCCACCACTCGCTAATAGACAACAAGTGTTTCCACTAGGACATTCTGATCCATCTGGGCAGATGATGTTACTTTGTCGGTTAATCTAAAAAAAGATCATTAGATTATTTCTATAAAAAATGTATTTAAATAGATATACATATTAACATAAATGGAACAAAACTTCATATAGACAAAGAGAGTATAGACACTATTGAGAGTTTTAGCACCAATAGCAAAATTTTAAATTTTCGGCATAAATTAAGCTAAAATATTTAAGAAAAATATGACTTATTCTTGGTAGGTAAAAACTTACTTACCATTCTGACTAGTAAAATTTTCATATTAAGTAATATTTTTCTTAAAAAAATTACAGTACTTTCCTTAAAACAAAGAATTATATACTTTCCAAGAATTTGAATTTTGCTATAGAAAGCATGCATAAACTATAGTGTGGAACTCTGATGGAAGTAACAAAAAAAACAACGTGAAATTGATACAGAAAAAGCAATGAGAAAACGACTTTAACATAACCACGAAGAAAATGTGTTGTAGTGTTTACTTCTTAATTTACACTTGGGTTTAAAGTGCCTATGCAATGGTTGGGGATTTTACGTATTTAGGATATTTGGAACCTTCTGAGACGATTTGTAATATATCTTCCTTTTCTAAAATTTCATCTTCGTGGACTTTTTTGCTGTTAAAGTTGACGGAAGTGACGTCAAAAGAGGAATTTGTCTATATGAAACCACTTTGCAGATTCCTCCTTTGACGTCACTTCCGTCAACTTTAACAGCCAAAAAGTCCATGAAGATGAAAGTTTAGAAAAGGAAGATATATTACGAATCTTTTCAGAAGGTTCCAAATATCCTAAATATGTAAAATCCCCAACCATTGCATAGGCACTTTAAGGATGTTTTGGATTTAGGTTTAGTCAAAATGGCTAGGCGGTAACTCGTAAGGGTTTTCATTGGGTTAGGTGACACACGTAATTAATTATTAATTATATTTCTTTATTAAAACCAAATTGGCAGTAAAAAACTGAATTATTTTAATTTACAATGATTACCAGAATTTTACAATTAAAAATGAGTCAGAGTAAAAGAAAAACAAAAAAACCCCAAAAACTAGAGTTTGTTAAAACGAAGAGTCGCTGCCGGAATAAAACTATTCGCATAACGAGATGTTCTGCACTGCGGATTAGAAAATAGTCCAGATTTACGTAGACTGCACTTAAGTGTTCTTCGTCTAAACAATTGAACTTATGAGATGGATTGATCATATTTGAAAAGAAGCGCTTACAAAGATCGGATCTACGCGCATACAAAGATGTAAGCTTGGCTTTCTCAATAGATTCACTATATATTCGCTGTTGGAAAATATGATGCGCATTGCCCTACGCTGGATCGACTCGATCTGGTCGGACAAGTATTGAGGGAGGCAATAATGCCACACTATTATATTATAAAGTACAATATTATAAAATAACATTTATACTATGCAAGCTCTAAATCCTCTGATCATGATTGGTTAATAACTGTGTAGGATGATTTATACTCCTATTAAAGGCTCCTTGTTACTCGGGCCACCTGCAGTGGTAGGCCGAGTCTAGGTTTCGGCTCGGGTTTCTTTTTTGGTTCCCCTCCCCTTTTTGTGACTACGCTATACTGCTGACCTGTTAGCCTCCTTCGCAGACGTTCTTATGGCTCGCTTACCCCCCCAACCTAACGTCTGCTCATAGTCAATCGAGATATGGTCTGGAAACTCAGCTAAAGTCTTGGTCTATCTTTTTGTTGCCTTTATACATTTTTGTGCACGGTCACTGAACACATTGTATTTTAGTATAATGAAAGAATTGTCCAATAGCAACGTTTCAGTTCAATCACTCAACCGTGCTATTTAGATATTAATAAACCTAAAACAAAGGATGTGCACAGTGTAAGGTACGGTTCAACATAAAATCCCAGCTCATTATAGGCGCTTTGAAGTTTGCCGAGTTTCCAGACCATATCTCGATTGACTATGGTCTGCTCACCCGAGAGCTACATTTCCTTTGTGTGCATGGACCAATGAAATTACACCATTGTCGTGCTAAATAAAGCCGTCCTGGGTTGCATGGTGTTGTTATGTGTAATTGGTTTAGTCGAAAGCTAATATTTTGAAAAGTTTAGCCTAGAACTTCACGAAATTTACGAAGAATATTGTTTTGACTATGTTCTTGCTGCCTACGCAAACAAATAAGCGTGAAAGTCAGTGTAAAGCATAAGAGCGTTAAGAGAAATTTAAGATTGTAAACAAAAGCTCAAAGGTGTTTATAGTGTCTCAAGCGACTGCCCGAATTAGTTTACTTGAAAGCTAACATTTCGCTTACTATAGCTCAGAGCTTTACAAAATTTACGAAGAATGGTATTATGAATATGTTCTTTGGTCGTGTAAATAAATCTGTGCGAAAAGCTTTAAAAAAGCACAAGTGTCGGCGACATGTATCTAACGGATAATAAATTTTACGCGATCGACTTTGTTACTCAGCTTCATATATTCCAGGCAGTGACGCTTTTATTTCATGTACTGTATTCATATCGCGTTTCACAGTTACAACATCATCTTCATTCTATTTACGCAAAATTTTTACTAAACTATATATAAGCAATAGTTTTCGAAATATTGGTTCAAACGGTCAGCTCAAGGTCGAAGGTCAGGTTTCCAGATATTGGAAGTCTGACTCTGATTGGTCAACAATTGGAAAGGAATTTGCTGCTCGGGTAAGCAACGTGCATTTTAAATTTTGATTGGTTGTGCTATGCTGCCGAACTAATTATGCAGTGATTGTCTATTTGTTGCTATAGTAAAAGTCATTGTCTTTACAAAACGTGCACGAAGTTTGTCAGTGAAGAAACTAAATAAAATTTTCGTTATATTATAAACCATATATATTAGAGTTTCGCCACTCCGAAGAGGATACAAAAAATCAACACAAACTTAGTATAGACTATGCCGTTTAGGTTAGTACCAGTTTCATCAGTGTCGTTTTGTTTAGAAAGCATTCCGCATTCGTACCGAAAACAACAACTAGCCATGAGTAAACGTGAAAAATAAACAATCTAGTTGTCAGTTATTTCTTAAAATATCATAATGCCGTTTAACACATTCGCAGGGGCGGTTTTAGACTACGTCAACTAAGTCGCGCGACGAAATGAAAATTTGACGTGAATATATAATTTTCGTTTGTTACACGTTAAAAAATTTACAAATAAAATCCTGCAAATAAAAAATAATTATCTAGTAATCTACAGTTCAGGCCAGAAAAATTTCCCCGTTGGCGTTTTCCCGTTTTCTTTACGCGCGAGCCCTAATTCTGTAGCTACGACTGATTTCGAGGGGAAGCAGTGGGATGCACGGGACATAATAGGAGAATCAAGGATCGGGTTCACAGTCATTTCCAGGCCGCAAATGCGATGCAGGCTCTCGGCTTGATGAATTTGGCGAAGGAAAGCAGTTAGTCACTTTTTGACGAAGTTGGTTGGTTTTTCAACGTTCCTGATTGGCTAATTTTGCTCTAATTACGACTTACGATTGGTGTAGAGGCTGAAACGTCATTTTGCAGGATACGCGCCTTTCTGAGTAAGTATGGTTAGCGATCGCTTCTGTTGTTCTAAGAGGCTATGCGCATATTCTGCGTCCTTTTTATATTCCCAACACTCAATAGCAAGGATACCTAGAAGACCTTTATGATGAAATATTCGTGAAACTTTCATCAAGTGCTTTATGCACTGAAGATGACCTTTTACAGAGGATTGAAAAAGATATATACCGAAACATCAATTGCGAGAATTTTATACAGTGAATCAGTGATGCGCTCTGAGGTCGTCTGAGGTATAAAGAAACCCTACTATACTGTATGATTTGAATATCATTATACTGGCTAAGTGAGTTCAGTGGATGAACATGAATAAAAGTTAAAATGACTTGGTACCGGAATCCCGAAGCTGTATGTTCAAATTTCAAAGACGCGATGCGTACATGTTACTATTGTGGCACACTCGATTAAACTGATTGCCTTAATGATTTCGGGTGAAGGGAAATTATTAACTCAATTTGACATAGGTGGACAGGTGTACATTTATTTTACAAATTATTATTTATTATATGGAGAAGAGTATTTTACTAGCAACTAAAACACTCGTAGAATCCATATTTCACTACATCCGGGAACCGAGTGGCGTATTTCTCGCATGTAACGCTCACGAGTGACATATCGACAAGTCAAAATTTACGCCTTTTGCCGTAAGTTTCGAATTAAGTAAATTTGAGCCAGTAACTTCTCTTAATTTAGTTTTTCACGTAAAATATGACGTATTCGAAGAAGCTGTTGTATTTTTCATTTGTATTTTCTAAAAGTTTTAGGTCAAGCGGTTGTAGTTTTTGCATTAAACCCAGTTTATCGACATCAATTCCACGCATAGTTATGAAAAATCATCCAAAGATATGGATGCGCTCACTCGTGAGATATTGTCCTTGCCACTCAAACATAAAATCCATATCTCCTCGTCACCGTGTAATATCCCCTTTATACACCATACACTTTCACACAATTATAGCCCATAGTTAATCTGATGCGTTGATAAAGCTTTGCACTATCTGGGGGTGACGACATAAATCTTTTACTTGAGGTTGTCGGTTACGTTGGTAAGCAACGTAGATGCAAAAACTGTAATTGTTATTGTCATACATATATGTAATTTGGCTGCATTGCCAAATTCCACGGTGAATTATTTTGCATCGAAATCAGTGTCACAGCCCAACTTTAAAACACTGTAAAGAGGTAGAACAAGCATCGCTACAGGGCCGCAGAGGTAGGGTGTGGAGATTGGAAGCTCAAGCAATCCCAGACTGGTTTGCGAGTTTTATTTGGGCGAAATCCAAACACGAGGAAACACGAGGTGTATCAAGGGACGAGGCGAACGAAGGGCAAGAAGAGCGATTAAGCCAGGGGCGCAACTATGGGGGTTGGGGGGAGGGTTGCAACCCCTGCCCTTTTTAACCCCTGCCATTTTTGTGAGACCTCTAATACTAGGTTAGACATTAGATAAACAACGAATTAATCATCTGTTGTAGTACGCAATACAATTATCCGTAAATCTGGCGAGACTCAGAGGCTTCTAGTTCGGCTTCAATCTCGTACACAGTTTGTAATATGCTACACCAAGTGTTTCCTAAAAACAACCGCTTTCTGAATTTGTGGGCTTAGCTTTCGAATCTCATGGCGAAAATAAACAAATCATAGAGATAGAGCTGGATTTTGGCACCCTGTAGGGTATGTTGGTGTGATAATTTCTTCGTTTTTACAGTAAAATTTCAACTATACTCGCTGTAGAATTAGATGAAAAAGTTCGCTCAAATTGCTGCAAATGGTGTTTCCGAGGTTCTAGATTTCAAAAATTTCCGGGGAGGACCCCCGGACCCCCTACAAATGCAGTCACTAATTGCCACTACTGCCCCCCCCCCCACACACACACACACTTTTTGACACCTTGCTACGGCACTGATCATTGTTGTGGTTGTGGTTGTTGAGTGTTCTCGAAGAAGCATAACGAGGATATCTAGTATCCCAAATTGTTTAGAATACTGAACGACTTTGCCCTTTTTTTGCGTTCAACCCCTGCCCTCGAAATTTCCTAGTTGCGCCCCTGAAAGCGGTAAGAAAAATAGTTAATTTTCGCTGTTAACTCATACATGTAGTTATCTAACAAAGATGTTGTGAACTGTCGAACTTTTTGTATCTACTGCGCATGCGCTAGTAGATACATTGCTGTCGTGCGTGTAAGTTTAAGTTAAGTTAAGTTAAGTTAACAATAGAATAACTTCGGAGCCAATGAGAATGCAGGGTTAAACGACAATGTACCGATTAATGTTAGCGGATGATGCCTTCGGAGCCAATGAAAATGCACAGGGTGGCACAACAACTTACGAGTGATAGCCGAATACTTTGCCACGAATCTAATAGTTCGCGCTGAGTTGAGCACTGAATTGGCGAATAGAAATACGATGAGAACGACAAGTTGTGTCACTATATTGTTGTGTCTATATAGTGGGTTTGTATGTGTTCGCGCTGAATGTTGATCTAAAATGCGATCAGAGCGACATTTTGTGTTAATTAATGTGTTGTGAATATGTCCTCGTCCACTCGTCGTTTTGTGAAGTGATTTTAAACTATAGCATAGTTGATGAATTAAATGAACTTGCTTTGCTAGTGTTCGCGCTGAATGATGTAAAATCCGATCAGAGCGACATGCTGTGTTTTAATATAGTGTGTTGTGAATGTTCGCGCTGAGTTGAGCACTGAATGGCGATCAGAAATACGATCAGACGATGTGTTGTGTCTATATGGTTTGTTGTGTCATTCCGTGTTTAGTAGCTAGTGTTTAGTGTAGGTGTAGCTCACCTACCGCGTTCCAGCGCGGGTAGGTGAGCTAGACCGGTCTAATAACCGAAATCCCGGTTGCACAAAGCGACATCTCGGTTAGGCGGGCTGCCTCGGTTCTCATATAAACGCAAGATGAAAATTAAATAGTAACAAACGCACGGTCTAGTCCGGCTCGCCTCCGTGTAAACAAGTCCTTTATAGTGTAGGTCTACGGCCCGTCTACCGAGATCAGGATACTTGCCAGCAACATTACTGATCAACAATTAAGTATATTTCAGTGAGGACATCAGGATTCAGGAAAGCGAAGAAAGAAAGCATGAAGATTAGCACATTTTAGCACGCGTCAGTTTCGCAAAGCCTGATGGGATGACGTAATGATTGCCATTTCGAGACATAGACAAAACGGAAAAAAATAGGCACGCTCAGCGTGCATGTATCTACTGCGCTATGACAAGCTTTCCATGAACGAGAAGACAGAGCGCGTGCTTGTTTGGCTTCGAATCAAGATCTTTCTGAAATCTGAATAGCCTTTTGACTAATGTTTTACGTGTACAGTTGACATGTTAGATCCTCAGCCAAGATGTCTTAGCTATAAGTTTTTGTATGCAGAAATCAACTGTACTTGGCACTGCTTGAGTTATATGTAGGCGTATACAATATACTTATTCAAAAAGCGCGCGTTGATCATTGTTCAGACAAATCAATGTGTTACCAGAGTCTAACATAGTAAAGCCGATCCGCCCGCACGGGCAAAGCTCACGTAATGGAAAGCGGCCTTTACCGAAGTGCATGCATAGTCAGTAAGAACTTGAACGCAACTAACGCAATCATATTCTTTTTGCTAATCACAAATGATGTAATTTTTTCCTTATTTTGATGAATGTGTACAGATAGTAACATTTTATTATGGACATCAATCGAGGTGACACGTGACCAGCGTAGCAGAGATAAGACCTTATTAAAAGGCGAGGTTAGATTTGACGACAAAGCGTTGCCGTTTGCCAACTTATTAATTTTATTCTGTCTAAGGTCAGACGATTTCATTCGTGGCATGTGGAGACTTCGCGGCAAAGCTAAGAGTAAAAGGTTAAAATGTAGTCCACTAATAGTTTCCAATTCATGGCAACACTCTTCAGCCCAGAACTTGGGTTCCTGGTATAATTGGTAAATATATATGAATACATTTTTTAATATACTAGCTATTAATATGCAAGAAAAATAAGAAAGTAAATTAAAAGTTGTTATTTACCTCAGTGGCGGTTTTTTTCTGGAAGATCTTTGAAATCTTCGAACCTCTATTGCATGTTCCTTGCGCAACGTCACATGTGTAACCCCGAGGGCAGCAATGCACATGATCCGAACAGCAAACGGCATTTGGTAAAGGACAACAACCGTATTGACCACTCGCTAATTTACAACAAGTGTTTCCATCAGGGCATTCTACCTGTCCACCTGTGCAGACGACGACACCTTCTCGGTTAATCTACAAAAAAAAAGATTATTTCTATAAAAAAATGTATTTAAATAGATATACATACATGGTGCAAAACTGCATATAGACAAAGAGAGTATAATAGAGATAAGAAGTTATTGAGTTTGAGCACCAATAGCAAAATTCTAAATTCTCGGCATAAATTAAGCTAAAATATTTAATTTAAGAAAAAATATGACTTATTCTTAGTAGGTAAAAACTTACTGACTAGTAACATTTTCATATTAAGTAATATTTTCTAAAAAGTAACAATTTTCTTAAAATAAAGAATTATACACTTTCCAAGAATTTGAATTTTGCTATAGAAAGCATGCATAAACTATGGTGTGGAAATCTAAAGGAAGTAAGAAAAAAACCCAAAAACCCCGTGAAATTCATACAGATGTCAGAAAAAGCAACGAGAAAACTTTAACAAATCCACGAAGAAAATGTGTTGTAGTATTTACTTCTTAATTTACACTTGGGTTTATTGATGTTTTGGATTTAGGTTTAGTCAAGATGGCTAGGCGGTGACTCGGTTTCTGAATAAGGTTAGGGTTTTCGTTGGGTTAGGTGACACACTATAATTCATTATAAAATAATATTTTTACTACGCAAGCTCTGTAAGGGTTAATAACCGCGTGTAGGATGATTTATACTCCTAGGAGATGTAGGCTCCTTGTTTAAATATTATTAAAAAACAAATAAAAATAAATAAAGAATAGAAGACAATTGTGCACGGAAATTTTCCAGCCGAATATAGTTTTGCAGAATTGCAACGTCATTGATTTTTTAATCTAAATAGAATTTGGTTTTGCGGCTCGTTTTTTTAGCGCTTTTCTTCAGTCAGGGAAAACCATTTGGTATTTATTTAGTAAAAGATAAAAAAATTTATTGTCAGATGGGGCCGAGGAAAATTAAGGTTTAATTTCACGAGTGTTTTCAAAAGTCTACAAAATTGCCCAAGTTGCGAAGCGACGACGGGGTAATTTGTAAGATTTTCAAAACACGAGTGAAATTAGACCTCAATTTTACGAGAACTCATGCGATTATGTGTTAATAATATAGTGGGCAAAATTATTCAAGAGCTATGTTATGTCCAGAAAATGTGGAAGTACATGTACCTTATCACGGTCGGTGCTCGGCAACATTCCAATTTTCCTTGTTCTATCGCTGTGCCTGTTGCTTTCTTTTTGTAAACACATGCAGGCAAAAGTTCGTAAATTTCCTAGTGTATTCATTTTCACTAATAGTTTACAGTCCTTCAATACTTTAAATTAGTTCGAAGTAAACAACAGATTTTGCAGATTTGTTGAAAAAAGGTCACTCCTCTGAGGTTTACTGTTGCTAAGTAACCAAGCGACCAATCACATGCAAGAACTGTCGATCAAGGAACAATCAAGTGGAAGTAATTTTGCCCTGAATTACAAAAAAATGCCCTCTTCATTAGCCAATCATATTCGAGTAATTTTGCCCTCTATATTATTAAATTATTTGACTCCCACAAAAGAATAATTGCAGTTGATATATCGTGTAATTTCGGCTTTGATGAAGAGCACAATGTTTTAAGGCAATGCCATATTTAAATTAAGATACATAATAGTGCTTTCTTGACTAAAAAACAAACGATTTTGCTGGTTATAAATATAGGGTGATTCCTTCCTCGACTGACCTTGCCAAGACCAAACCATCGTTATCTAGAAACACGAGTTTCAAATTTTTACTCACCCTAAGAACAATGAACTATCAACAATGTCTGTGAATACGCAGTACTGACTGTGATTCATCTCTTCCATTGCTACCTACCTCTTCATTGCATTTTCCAGATTCATCGCAGTTTAGTCCTGCTTTGGAAGTCCCTACTGCTTGGTGAAGTAGAAGGGATGCAATGAAAAGAAACAGCATGTTCATTCTTAAAAAGAAAAATTTATGTTTTAATAGTTGTGTTGACTGACATGCACATATAAATGACATATACATCAGTGCAATAGCGGTGCAAAAACGATGGGTAACAGTATTATTATTATTACTACTACTATTATTATTATTATTATTATTATTATTACTATTATTATTATTATTATTATTATTATTATTATTATTATTATTATTATTATTATACAATATACAATGATGATACAATCTCTATTTTGATTGGCTGAAAGCATACCGCTAATTCTAAATGTTACGGTGTATCTATTCACTTTTATCTTAGTACTCAAACGTTGTTGACATAAAACTTTAATTTTCTGCTCTTTTAACTGTTATTTTGTTGTTTACGAACGAACCAGTTCTTTGTTGCTTGAAGATACACATCCTTTGTATAATAAAACAATTATAGGAGTCGGTTACTGCATGAATCAAGAATTACTGTCAAAGCCGATTGGTTTATATTATCTGCCAAAGCCGAAGGCTGATAAACAAACCGAAGCCTTGATAATTCTTGATATCATGCTCAGCCTCGTCCAATTGTTGTTATTATTATGTTTTTGTTCTCGCACATTGGATTTCCAATGGAACTACAGTACTCCAGAAGCTTGGTGACAACAAGTCTGCTCAAACGTCTAGGACTTTCCTAAGAATCTTTGCCGTGTTCAGAATCACACTTTTCTGAAGCTCATCTACCCTGGTCTCTATACCAATATTCTCTTGTCTTTTCTTTAGTTTCTTTGGAACTGTTCCAAATGGTCCAATTACAATAGGAATGACCACTGTTTTTATTTTCCATAATTTCCTCAATTCTTTTGCTAGATCCTGACATTTTACCACTTTCTCCATTTCTTTCTCCTCAATACGGCTATCGTATGGTATTGCAAAATCTATTATTTTGCAACATTTACTTCTCTTTTCAACAATATAATGTCCGGTCTTCTTGCCTCTATTGCATGATCAGTCGGTATCGTAAAATCCCAAAAGCTACTAGGTTTATTGTGGGTAGGGATTTGAGTTACAATGAACGCCTTGTAAAATTAAATGTTATTCCTTTGGTATATCGGAGAGAAATTAGTGATCTTATATTATTCTACAAGTATCTTAAGGGTATGTATGACATTGATATTTTTCAGTACATATCCTTTCGTTCTTGCACTAAACCGCTCAGAGGCATTGACCATTTGTCTTTAAATGTTCCCTTTAGTAGTAGAACTGATGAGGCCTTAAAAAATAGTTATATTTAGTCCGAATATGTCGTCTGTGGAATGATTTACCACTTGTTATAAGAGAGTCTGACATGCTCTCTGTATTTCGGCGCGATTTAATTTCGATATATTACGATAAATTTCATGCTTTATATGATATGAATTAGTTTTGTAGTTTTTAATATTAAGTTGTAATATTCTAAATTCTAAATTTTATTGTTATTTTATGTAAAACCTATTGATTAATTGACTATTTGTGGTTTAAGCTTGATGGAATCATTGAATTCTGTTTTAAACCGACCACAAATGGCATTCATAATTGTAAATATTATAATGTTCATTTGAAATCTGATTAAATTAATATTTTACATTCATCATTCTCTAGCACTGGCTCAGGTACATGTTCATACCACTTTTCATTGGCAACGAAACCTTTCTCTTTGCAAACTTCCCAATGAATTTTCTTTTCCACCCAGTCATGCCTTCTTTTATATTCCTTTTGTGCTAATTTAGGGCATTCGCTCACAATATAATTGATACTTTCATCCACCTGTCTACGCATTCGACATTTACTTTTTTCTTGAATTTGATATATTCTAGCTTTCATCAAATTCGTTACAAGCGTCTGTTCTTGTGCTACCATAATACGGCTCTCAGTCTCCCTTTTTATACTTCCTTTCATTAACCACAGCCAAGATTCATTTCCTCTTACTTCTTCCGTCTGTCGCATAAATTGTTCGTGCATAACCTCCCACCATTGCTCCTTTCTTTCAGTTTCCTTGCGTATCTTATACTCAACCTCTGTTTCATTATTATGCCTAGCACTGATCTTTCTGGCAGCCTTTATCAGTCTTTCATCACTAATATTGATCTACCTTTCCAACCCCAAGATAGCAAGTTCTACACAGTCTTCAACACTAATCAGTCCTCGCCCAACCTTCCTCTCGCGCTATATAGATACGATCCACGTGACTCTTTGGATGGAGGCTATTATGCATGGTAAGTAATTTCCTGGTCTTTCTATCTAAATCTTGTATCTCAAACTTTCTCAAGTCCAGGAATGCAGCAGAATATCTCAAAAGAGAAACAGCCCAGGTATTAATAGCTTTGATAGTGGTAGTACTGGTAGTAGTAGTGGTAGTGGTAGTGGTAGTGGTAGTGGTAGTGGTAGTGATAGTGATAGTGGTAGTGGTAGTGGTAGTAGTAGTAGTAGTAGTAGTAGTAGTAGTAGTAGCAGTAGCGGCAGTGGTAGTAGTAGTAGTAGTAGTAGTAGTAGTAGTAGTAGTAGTGGTAGTGGTAGTGGTAGTGGTAGTGGCAGTGGCAGTGGTAGTGGCAGTGGTAGCAGTAGTAGCAGCAGCAGCAGCAGCAGCAGCAGCAGCAGCAGTAGCAGCAGTAGTAGTAGTAGTAGTAGTAGTAGTAGTAGTAGTAGTAGTAGTAGTAGTAGTAGTAGTAGTAGTAGTAGTAGTAGTAGTACTGAGTAGTAGTAGTAGTAGTAGTAGTAGTAGTAGTAGTAGTAGTAGTAGCAGTAGCAGTAGTAGCAGTAGCAGTAGTAGTAGTAGCAGTAGTAGTGGTAGTGGTAGTTGTAGTGGTAGTTGTAGTGGTAGTGGTAGTGGTAGTGGTAGTGGTAGTGATAGTGGTAGTAGTAGTAGTATAATGTTTATCATCATTATGATTATGATCATCATCATTATCAGCAGCATCATTATCATAATTACTTTATCTAAAAATAGGTCCGCATTGCGTACATGTGGATACTGGTATTTATTTGGCTTATATAATGATTGAACAATGTAATTGTTCAATAATTCTAACCCTTACCCAAACTCCAACCTAATCCCAACCTTAATCTTAAAATGACATTTTTTACCAAGCAACGCGGATTTCTGCTAAAACTTGGCGGAGCGCTTAATTAAACATGTCAACACTTGAAACATTAGTTGAAAGACTATTCAGTCTAGAAGTATGCAGATTATTGGTCTTTCGCCTTGAAACGTGATTGACTAAACATTTTTAAATACAGACATACATTCACACACACACATACAACCGCGCTCATGACATAGGGATATGGTTTAACGATCAGTATATCCGCAAAAATGGAAAACTTCAGCTCTCCGTAGCTACGAGTGGATACACTCATCTCTCCCCCCGGCCCCAAAGTAATCCCGCACAGCCGTTTATCGTCTTTCTGACTTTCACTAAGATTGTTTCTAACCAAAAAGAAATAATTTTTGACAAATCGAACAAGGTCCTCTATATATGGTCTTATATGAAGTACAACAGCGCATGAGAAGTTTGCATGTCAGTTTCTTGATGTAAACATGCATGATGTAAACTACAAGCCCGTTTTCTCCTGCTCCAGATAATAACGTACCTTTATTCGCTACTCTGGCTTAAAAGTTTTTTGAACGTAGCTTAAAGTGCCTATGCAATGGTTGGGGATTTTACATATTTAGGATATTTGGAACCGTCTGAGAAGATTCGTAATATATCTTACTTTTCTAAAATTTCATCTTCATGGACTTTTTGGCTGTTAAAGTTGATGGAAGTGACGTCAAAGGAGGAATCTGCAAAGTGGTTTCATATAGACAAATTCCTCTTTTGACGTCACTTCCGTCAACTTTAACAGCAAAAAAGTCCACGAAGATGAAATTTTAGAAAAGGAAGATATATTACAAATCGTCTCAGAAGGTTCCAAATATCCTAAATATGTAAAATCCCCAACCATTGCATAGGCACTTTAAAAAGTTACTGTTCATGACACGGCTTCTTAACTATATAACTGGGGTTCCAAGCCCCCCCCCCGGATAAAATGATTGTGTATGGATAAGCAAGTCAGTTGAATAGTTTCAGTTGTTATGTACAAAGTTATAGATAAATCTTTATATTAGTTAAATAGTTTTTATTTTGATAAGATGTATGTGGTGACGAAAAATCTTTTATAGTTCCTCACAACATTTTCCATATTATATTTGAGAGTGAATATGCTGATGAGTTCTGACACAAAGCGAAACAGTCAGAAATGTGTTGTATTTTAACTAGTTTTTATGACATTTAATGACCTTCAGTATTGTTAAAAATCACCCCTCAGAAAGCAGGAAATAGCATTTCCGAGACTCTAAATTTCAAAAATTTCCGGGGGGCTTGCCCCCGGATCACCCTACAAGAGTCCCTTTTTGTTAACGTTTAGGCACATAATTACCTATCAAAATTGCCTATCATGCATGGTGACAAATATATTGATCTATCCATCGTGGTGGAGCATATTGAGGCACAAAACGAAAACTAAATACTACAATAGACCTGTCTAAAGCCTTGCCATGGAATTCTATCAAGTTATAGTAATCTGTAATTTTAAATTTTATACGTAAAAAACTATAAAAATAAATGTGTATAAATACCACTTACCACTGGAAACGAAAATACAAGCAAATATACAGTTTGAAATTGTCACCTACATACTTCAAGGCTTTTGTATAAAGACATATATTTTGCTACCAAAGGTATATGAAGCTTATAAATAGTTTCATAGTTTCATAATGAAGTTATTTACTGTTTTTGTTACGAGTTTTGTGATATAGGCAAGTTGATCGATTAACGGGCAGAGTAAAAAAATACGAAAAAACACGTTTTACTGCTTAATAATACCAACGGATGCAAAAACTGAAGGCCCTGTTATACGGTGCAAATTTTTCATGCAACTTGTCTCGCAATGACGACTCATGCAGCGTTGTAGTTGCAAGACAGGGGATGTTACACGCTGCAACGCGTTTATGCAATTTTCCAATGATTTGGATTTTGATAAAAGCGGGTAGGCTGGGGAGAGACTCGATTGAGTGCCAAATCATAACAAAATATTGCGAGACAAGTTGCTGGAGGGGTGATGGGGTGTTACACTAAAGTAGTAATATTTCGCTTTATAAACAATAATTTTTGAAGAAATGTTTATTTATAAATAAGCATTTCTACAAAAATTATTGTTTATAAACAATCATACTGCACTGAATTGCTTATTTATAAATAATCGGTTATTTTGTGTGATTGTTTACAAACCATGGAAAATTGATTAACAAAATGTGCTAAATAATTTTTTACACCTGGCGCCTCATAGGTGGCAGGGCTATCTTTTTGTTTACATAAGCCATGTAAACGCGTTTCCTAGGGTGACCCTGGCAGCCGAGTTAATTGTTTCAATAAGAAAAAAAACGCGCACTGAACAAAATATCTTAACGATTTTGTGGCTGCCCTTCCTGTTCTTATACACCTTGTGAAGTCTTTTGAAGATATCAAGCAAATGACGCCAATAATAACATGTAAACCGAAAATATAGGGAAATGGTCACGCAGAAGGAAGGTGACCCTACTAAGAGTTAACCCTGCTACAAGGGTCACCCTACTCCATTTGTTATTACTGTTATTACGATTGGAATTCATCTACTATCGACCGAGTCTTAGTGCAAGGAGACAATATGTACTTGAATGCTTTCCACAATGGTCTTATCCCACGTGAAGAATTGTTGTCGCTGAGCAACCTGTACCAACTATTAACTAGGCGGCACTTCCTTGCGATAGTAACTTCTAGTTTTAAGATTCTATTTCTTCATTTTAATCTTAAAGGATGAGTGTCAGGGTCATGCATTGCGCGCTTGTGTTATTGTTTACATACGGGGACTTTGTTGTTGATTTGCCAAAAATAGGCGCATTCTATTTTGCGTACTCGTAGACCTTACGACCTTTCTAATCTATAAACTATGTCAGATACGGAGTCAAATTCAGACTTGGACGTGGAGCGCTATGATCCCGAAGACAATTTGAACGTCTATGGATCACCGATTCATGAATCTTCGTCCCACGAACTTGTTGGCGCTGAACAAGCAGAGCCACTTATTAGCGTAGAAGAAGCTGGGCCATCAAGTCATCAAATATGTGACCGAACTCAAGTAAGATCACGGTTCTTTACTAAATTGTTGTGCAAGTTTTGCCAAGTTATATTCCCCCGTGCCTAACTTGTTGCGCGTTTGTTTCTATTTTAGTTTTGAAGTTGTAAGAACACATGCAGCAAAGCCAGTGGTAGGAAGAAGCGTGGCTGTCCTTGCCGTGATGAAGGATTGCGCTGTGCTAAAGAGTGCACGTGTGGCACCAAGAAGTCGTCCTGCCGAAATATAAGGGACCTTACGATGCTAAGACGACGACGGCGGTTAAAAAGCAACATAAACTTTATAATTAAAAAAAGTCACGGCTGACTGACTATTATATTTGATATTTGAAGCTAGTTTACCGACTTTTAAAACGCCGCAGTACTGCTAAAAAGATTGTAGTGTCTATATTGAGGTCAATCTTAAGCAACAGTTCTCATCTTTTGGCCGTTGACGTCGTCCTGAAGACGTGAAAATGCCCTAAGTGGCGTTGTATAAAGAACGAGGACGCTGTTGAGATTACTCTTGGGACTAACAATTATTCATTCTCTTTGTTCCACAACTAGAATTCTTTTGTTTAGAAGACGTCGTCGTTGAAGTTGCCGTCGTACTTCGTAAGGTCCCTATAGATTCAACGACGACAACCGCCTCTGTGAATGTTAACGCCGGACGAAATGCATTTGAACGTCACCAGATTGCTGTTGAGGAGGCGAAACAACAAATTACGGTATGTACATGTTACCTAATAACAAATTATGCAAGTGTGTCATGCATGGAAACATTTACAATATGACTATATCTGGAGTATTTCTTTATAATTTTTAATGATTTTTTTTTCTTATTTGTTTTGGAAGTTTGCGCAAATTATTACATGAAAATTCGCTTCTGTTTGTCTTTTTGTGTTGTCAATGTCATTGCATGTCATTGTATATTATGACATTGCATCGCCATGCACTCATAAATAATTAGCAGTTGATGTTGTAATAAATTTTGACACAGCATTGACATTTTAGTTCTTTCATAAATTTTTCTACATTGCAATTTCGTCTCTAGAAGCAATTATATGTTCCAAAGAAATATGAAAAATTATCATTTCCTTTTAGGTATTTATTGGTACTCTGAATGAAGGACAGAAGGACAACATTCTGTTGGAACTACTGTCGAATGGTAAAGGCAGTCTCGACTATGCCAAAAATATTATACAGTTTGGAGTACCTCCACCAGTAATACCAGTCCAACAAAGCCCTCCTGGTGTACTTGTGGGGTGTGTAGACCAATGGCTAGTGAAGAGGAAAATAAATGCTGCAAGAAAATTAGATGTGTCACCTCGTTTGTGACCTTTCAGAACGTGTGTACTGACAGGGATGTCCTTATTATGGCAATAAGAGCAAGGGGTGACATCAGAGCTGAAGACCCAGATTATTCAACTAACAGTTTTCGAAAAGCTGCATACCGCCAGTATATTTTGTGGCGGTATAAAAAATTAGGAAGAGGAAACAGAAAGGTGTGTCCTTCTTGTGTGGTACTTGCAATAAGACATATTTATCCAGCTGAAGATGGGTACCATACTACATGGGGTTCCGGAGAGCCTGAGCTATACAACTATTTTACAGACTAAATAATTTTATTGGGTGGAATAGCGAGTACGTATTAGAAAACAATGTCAGAATAGATCACAGCTGTGGTTTGAAAGTCTTCTATTTATATAATATTCTTATACCAAGTATTACGGACCAAGTGCATAAATACAATGATGTAGCACACACAACCACAATTTCATTTTCTTAATTCTATAATTCAAGAAAGACAAAAACTCAAAATGAGTAATACTTTATAAATGAAAAGAATGGTGGTGATGGTATGCATTTATACACTGTAACAATGCTTTGTGTTATTTATGCGAATGGTCTATAGTTGATTATGTACATGTATGTATATAGATGTCACAAGCTGATTATAAAATATTTAATATTACAACATGGAGTAAATGAATGTTGGGTTATCAATGTCAGTTTTGTTGTAACCAGGGATACAGTATACAGAAAGAGGGCTTGTTGCACCTCTCACTCAGCATTTCCAAATCTAGACAGTGACTGTTTAACTAGGTCATCTGTCTTGGGGATTGGCTTTAATGCAATAGATGGGGATATTCTAATCGGGTGTTCAGCAGGGATTTCAACTTTGAGGTGAATGCTGTGACCATCCTTAACCCTCTTCTATAGCATTCTACAAGCAAGAATGTGCCAGTAGTCATATGTCTTTTCTTCCATGACATGTGAAACCTTCCAATTCTTTGACCTCTTGCTATAGGTTTTACTGTACTTATTCTTTTGTTTTTGGTGAGATCTGGTTTTCTAAATATATGGCTGTTGTGGTCTATGACTGCCAACAACGTTCTTGCCATAAATCCCTCATTCCTAAAATATAAAAAAACCCAAATAAAATGTCAGACAAACTGGGCTATTGATTAACCCATTCCTGCATGGCATGATTTCATGGCTGAGATGATTTCAATCAGGGGAAAGTAAGGGGCTGTCTAAAGTCAGGCTGGAATGAGTTAACCCTTTCATTTATACTAGAATAATGGCATGCAGACACACGCAGTATGAAGTACTCAATAGACGTTTGAAGCACTCACCTGATTCAGAGGATTGTTGCATTTGTTGGTCTGTCGGTTCTTCACACATATCCAGTAAATAATCCGCAAATTGACTATGCACCTTATGTGTAAATCCAAGCGAGTCTTTTTTCACCAACCAAGGGTCAAACACGTCAGGTCTCAGCCTGATTCGCTTGGTTTCAGCTTCAAAATTCGGCCTTCCACGCTTCGGTGGTGAAGCACTTGTGGAAGCCGACATATTTGAACAATATTTTTTACATTCGTAATCAAGTTTGCAACAAATAGCTATATAAATATTCAGTTAAGTATATTCTCTCATTGGAAAATCACAAAGTACCAGATTTACTTAAAGGATTGCCAAGATATTGACGGATTATATAACGAACTCGCTAGTCGGCCCATAAAATGGCCGCCGCGAGCGCGCAATGCATGACCCTGACACTCATCCTTTAAGGCGTTGTTGACCCATCTCACTGAAGTACCAAGGCAATCATTTGAAAAGTTTTTTCATATATCAAACTAATATTATTCTCGACTACATTCACATAATAGAATAGCTCATAATTCAGGGTATAAATGAGTTATGTTTAATATTTTACAATTTTATTCTTTAATTAAGATGTATCATTTCATGCTTCATGCTGTGAGGAACAATTAGTCTGAACACATCTTTTAACCTATATGATATATGTTTATGAGTGACCTTGAATATTTTTAACTTGCCCCTTGTAGCCAAAGACATGCCCTGACAGAACCCCCTTAATCTTTATAATCAACCCGACTTGCTATTTTAGTTGCACTACAAAACCTACAAATCTTGTCGAGATAAATTTTCGTATTTTAAGATTCAATTTCTTCATTTTAATCTTGTTTTAAGACAAAATATCTTGTCAAGAAAACCCAGCAAGATAATAATCTTGCAGACAGGATTTTAGGGATTTCAGGGAACAAGTTTTTAGGGATTTCAGTGCAGTGTGGTAGTGTCAATACATCCCAATTTTAGAACATAAGTATAACAAATAGTCTTTTAATCTTGTGACTTACTTGTTTGGATAAAAATAAATGAATCTATATACTACAGAAAGATGTTGCATAACAGAAACACAAAGTTCGCCGATCTTAGAGTTAATTTTATGGAAAGTCTCTGTAAAATAAATAACTCATTTTCTAAATTTAGCTATCAAGACCTTTTCATGTATGTCATTGCTATGCAAGACAAAACAATTATGACTTTGGTAGCTAAATACTGTTTTAATGTTTTAACAAGTTTTGAAAGTTTATAGTTGAGCACGTAGTCTAGTTTATACGTTATATGTATGTATCTTATATAGCAAATCTGGTATTTATGTTGTTTGAATAAAGATTCTTGCATGGAAATTCACAAGTTTACACCTAGCATCAGTAGATTTCAGACCGTGTCCTACTCCACACGATGTTTAACGAACGAGAGAACTCGCATGCAGAAGATAAAGCGCTGAGCTGTAGGCACTGAAAGTTGCAGTTTTCCGATGAATTATTGTTGTATTATTCAAGATAATATTTAAATGCAAAATATTCAATAAAAAGAACAAGATATGTAAAACAATCGCTTCCTTGCGTTGTTTTTCATTACCAAAACCACAACGTTTCTCGGTTTCTACATTTCCGACAATTTTCAACAATAGGGGGCCATGCTCCCCCTGCCCCCCCTCCCCCACCACGACGCACCTGAACTGAAATAGCAAACTGGCCAAACAACGCGTGGTGATGTCAGATGCAAAGCATGTGACTGAGTTAGGTCATCACTGATGGGTCACGAGTGTCAAAAATTGTATTGAATGTCTTTAGGAAAATTTTCCGCTACCTTCGGTTTTAAGGTGTGTGGAAAAATCAGTAATCATCTATATAAACTGAGCCACGGTCTCTGAGCCGCGGTACTGCGGATTTTGAGCAGATATTTCTAAAGTTTCAACTTTCCATATTGACCATATATAATAATATTAAAACGCGTATACTCTAACTAGTTATTGAATACGAATGTCTAGTTTGCTAATTGTTTATTCTTCATTAAAACGCATAAACAAGACAATATTTTCATTTTCAGGTTTGTAACTTTGTATTGCCGAACACAATGTATTTTTAAACTGGTTCTTAATCAACTCGGAGTGAAGTCTATCTTCAAGCCTCGATCAATAACAAGGTGAAGGTTTATTTTTTATGTGACCGGACGCGCAGAGACGAATTCTCGGAGACAATTATTCTCCTATTAGCTAAATTGTAACTTATAAACCTAAACCACATATATTATTTATACATACACAAACCTATTACAACACTACTCAACGTCATGCAGTAATAAAAGTTTGTAATTTTTACCTTAATATCTGATGTCGAAATCAAAACCACGCAAGCTGTCGAACCTATCGTTCCTGGCACACAAGAGAACTCGACCTGGCTTGATTATAGAATGTAAGCCGAGATATAAGTAAATGTTGCACAATTCCTGGCATGTGACTGTTCTGAAACAATAACCCCTGACATATACAATGATTGTGGTTGTCATCAATAATTAGATTCGTGTCATGCATGCAAAGATACAAGGCAACACAAGGTCACAAGCGCACATCTATCGTCACTATGTTATAGTCTGGCATTTGTACATGCATTCTTATAAATAATATAATGGATTAATAGAGCGAAATAACGATGTTCTTCATCATGAATCATGGACGCATATTGACTTTGTGAGCAGCATTTCGCGCATATATACTATTATACTTCGACATTTATTTTGTGTTTAGCATTTTTGACAGCTCACTTCGCTCCCTTATTAACGCCGCAAAAAACGTGATATTTCCAACAAACTCCCATGGCGAGTTACTTTGCTATATAGTGTAACTGATATGGATCATCAACACAGCTTGGTTATAACTAATTTTCTGTCCGAAACTTCAAATTGATCTTTAGTATTTTATTCTGTCTAAGACCAGACGATTTTATTCAATTCAATATTCAGTACGCCACCTTATCTACCGGGGTTACCCGGCGGAAACACTCCCAGACATACAAACACCTCTCTGTACGTACTGATGTCTGTACTCATTTTCCCCTCGCACTATCCCTGCCTGGAATAACCTTCCAGAGCAAATAGTTAATAACAAGTGCTCCAAAAGCTTCAGCAAGCACGTCCTTTCTTTTCTGAATTAGCTTTAAGTTTATTAATTATTACTTTTGTTTTGTAATATTGTAGTTACCGTCAGCTGTAATATAATTTGTTAGTTATATTTAGTTAAATTAGGATTTTATTACTGTAATTTACTTATTAATTTTACATCGGTTGTATGCAATCAGCTTTACCGATTAAAGATACAGATACAGAATATACTGGCTCTATAATTTAGGGATATCCATGGTCATGGTCAAGGACTGAATTGATTAATTTGAAATCTGATATACCTCGCTGAATCGGCAACGATTATGTGAGGTTATGTAATGACCAAGGTTAATAGCTAGGTAACCATGCGTGACGTATAAAAGTTGGTGTCAGTCGAGGGCATGGCTAAAAGACTGGTAAAGCGCGTGACCTAGCCATTAGCGCACTTGCACATCAAGTAATCGGACGTACGTTGGAAAATTAGAGAAAAATCTTGTTTTTAATCTTACACTGTCGACAAGCGAGGAGATAACAGAAAACGAAGGTCATTCGAGATCCCGAGAATCGACTTCGACCACGGACACCCAAGTTAACTGGGGGAGCTACATTTCGGTCTCAGGGATTCTTGGCCGGTACTTAATACACCGTCATTGACGCTATGGGGTCCAAAAGCAAAGATAAATCTAAAATAAGCCGCCAGGCATTTGGTTTGTTTTTCTTTGATATAACGCCAAATCGGCTTATCTGCAGTTAAGAAACAGGTGGGATTGTTACAGAGCCAAAAACACTCCCCGGTATTTCTACGGTAAGATACTGGTCGACAACTTCGTGGTGATCGTGTGTAGAAGGACAGTTTGCTTTAGCTGATTTAGTTGAACATTGTCGGAGTGAAAACCAATAGGAAATCAATCACTATAAATACTCACACAATCCCGTGATAAGTTAGTTCACTTTTGAGCGATCCGGATGTCCCAGTAATTTCATTTTCAAGCTATCAACATTAATCCTTGCCAACGTGTTCGTGTTAAGCGTGATTTGATTAACAGGATGAAATGGCTTAATAGAGGAAATGGAGAGTTCAATTTCGGAGTTGGATGACAGGGGCATCGATCTCGAGGTATCATTACCTTCAAATTATGAAGCTTAACCAACATTAAAACCACCATCTGATTGGACAACCTTTTAAAACGAATCCTCACCCCCATACCACCCCCCGGTAATCACGCCCCCCGGAAACCCTAAACCTAACCACAACCCTCCGGAAACGGCGGAATAAGTGTTAAAACAGTCCACCCACGTTTATATGTCCGACACGTCATGTTTTTGCGGAGATATATTAGTCTTAGCGTTAGGGACGATTATGAAGCCTTCGATAGTGAAAGATGTTGATTCGGACTAGGGTTCTTCTAAGTTTTCGGGGATCAATTGGACATCTCCACGAACTTGTGAGAAAAAATCTGCGACACCAATGTTGCCGGATTCGGTGCGCGACCAACTGACATGCGATCTTTATTAGACGAGACATCACTTCTTTTTCAAGGCTTAACGAAATCAACACGTAGAGCATACACCGCCTTTCAACAGCGCCCTATAGGCTTCTGCTATTGGAGTCAACAACTCAATGACAACAGTTCTACTCCACCCGAAAATGAACGAACTTTGATGTTGTTTGCAGCATATTTGTCGCGCACGCTCAAAGCAACTTCTGTAAAACTCTATTTCGCAGGCTTACGGTTAGACTTGCTCCAAGTCTGCCTCTTATTGTTTCGAGACGGGTTTGTTTCAAGATGGGTTATGTTTTGATTTAAATACAACGGACGCGTTATCTTTTCGTCGGCTTGTCGTACTGGTTTATTCCGTTTTTCTGCGCTGCGGAGAGTTCGCAACCAGATCGTCTTCTTATGACTCCAAGATTCATTTATCTCGCGAAGGCGTTAAAATTGACAGACATATCACCCCACGGTAATATTAGTATTATTACTAACAATAAAATCTTCAAAAAACAGATCAATTTCGCACAGGCCATACCTTGCGATACGTTTGCGCGGTTCGAGCCCTCATCATCGCGCAAATATAACATGGCCCTTGTTAGACACGTAAATGGGCTCCCTCTGAACCGAAACACGCTAACAATCTGGCTTAAAGACGCGGTAAGATGACTAAGGGCTCGAAGGAAAGGAATGTACTCGGGACACAGTTTTCGTATTGGCGCCACGAAGAACGCTGCAAGCACAACCGTGCGCATTTCCCGACTATTTAATCAAGACACTAGGACGTTGGGTTTATAACTAGTGACGTGTACCAACTATATTTTCAAACACCGTCAGGGGTCTAAGAGAACGTGGCGGGCCGATTGCCTACACAGAGAAGTGAATTACATGTATCTACATGTACATATTACTTGGCTTTGTTTGTCGCGCGCTTTTAAGCTTTCCTGGTGGTACAGTCTGTAGTCATCCAGCAGAGGTTTAGTACCATTTTTTGCCCGCGCTCGGGCATGGGATGGTCCAAGTTTTCGCGCGCTTTGAGCTTAGGCTGGTATCTAATTCTGCTCTCGACCAACACGGATTGGTGAATTATTTCTGTGCGCGCTTGAGTGTGAGCTGGTGCCCATTTTGCTCACATATAACAAGGTTTACGCGCGCTTTGAGCTTAGGCTAGTGCCTAATTCTGCTCTCGACCAACACGGGTTAGAGGGCTTATTTCTGTGCGTGCTCGACGTTGGGTTGGTGTCCATTTGGCTCACATCTAACGAGGGTTTGATACCCAATTTTGCGCATAGGCTAGTGCCTAATTCTGCTCTCGACCAACACGGGTTAGAGACTTATTTCTGTGCGCGCTCGACGTTGGGTTGGTGCCCATTTGGCTCACATCTAACGAGGGTTTGATACCCAATTTTGCGCATAGGCTAGTGCCTAATTCTGCTCTCGACCAACACGGGTTTGACGGACCTATTTCTGCGCGTGCTCGATCGTAGGCTGGGGCCAATTTTGCGGCTCACATCTAACGAGGGTTTGGTGCCCAATTTTGCGCGCGCTCTGCTCTCGACCAACACGGATTGGAGAATTATTTCTGCGCGGGCTTGAGTGTGAGTTGGTGCTCATTTTGCTCACATATAACAAGGTTTGCGCGGGCTTTGAGCTTAGGCTAGTGTCTAATTCTGCTCTCGACCAACACGGTTTAAAGACCTGTTTCTGCGCGCGCTTGAGCGTGGGTTGGTGCCCATTTTGCTCACATCTAACGAGCGTTTGGTACCAAATTGTGCGCGCGCTTTGAGCATAGGCTGGTGCCTAATTCTGCTCTCGACCAACACGGATTGGAGACCTGTTTCTGCGCGTGCTTGAGCGTGGGTTGGTGCCCATTTTGCTCACATCTAACGCCGAGGGTTTGGCACCCAATTTTGCACTCGCTTTGAGCATAGGCTGGTGCCTAATTCTGCTCTCGACCAACACGGTTGGAAGACCTATTTCAGCGCGCGCTTGAGCGTGGGTTGGTGCCCATTCTGTTCACATCTAACTAGAGACCTGTACCCATGCCGTCTAGCATTTGAAAGCATGGGCATGGTAATACCCAAGTGGTAAGTCAAGTTAGAAAATTGTACTTGGATGGGTAATGCTAAAGCATCACTCTTGGTTGGCAGTTCAGTATACCACCTGCATGGATCTTTCCTGAATCCAAGTACCACTACTCGTTTCCAGGCCACCTCGGTGTACAGCTTGCACCTAACCTTCCAAAATGGTAAGTAAGGTGAACGCAGATATTAAGTGAGGTTATGTAATAACCAAGGTTAATAGCTAGGTAACCATGCGTGACGTATAAAAGGTTGGTGTAGGGTGTCAGTCGAGGGCATGGCTAAAAGACTGGTAAAGCGCGTGACCTAATCATTAGCGCACTTGCACATCAAGTAATCGGACGTACGTTGGAAAATTAGAGAAAAATCTTGTACCCACCATCCCTCCTCTTACTCAATTCACTGAGATGGTAAGTAAGTCTTAATTACCACCAAGCAATTGGTGTGATGGGTGCAAGCTGCCCGAGTGGTTGGCAGTTCAAGATACGTACTAGCCTGGTACCCTGGCCCAATTTCAAAAGAAATATGGGCCAGGTAACCACTAATCTCATTCTCGCGTCATCAGGGCTAAATCCACTTATGACGATTGCAGTTTTATTCGTAGCCACGAAAAACGCGCGCAATTTTAACCAATAGGAAAGCAGAAGTCTTTAGTGGTTACCTGGCCCATATTTGTTTTGAAATTGTGCCAGGGTACCAGGCTAGGCGTGTACCACCTGCATGGATCTTTCCTGAATCCAAGTACCACTACTCGTTTCCAGGCCACCTCGGTCTACAGCTTGCACCTAACCTTCCAAAATGGTAAGTAAGGTGAACGCAGATATTAAACAGGCATATATGCATGTAAACAGTTTTCAGTTCTCGAAAGGGAATAAAGACAAGTCACTTCAGTTCTGAATTGCGTGCGGTGCGGCTGGCTCGTTATTCCGGAGGGTTGTGGTTAGGTTTAGGTCCACCGGGGGGTTGTGGTTAGGTTTAGGGTTTCCGGGGGTTGTGGTGTGGGTTGGGGTGGTGGGTTGGGAATTAGTTTTTTAAAATTAACGATTATTGGGTTATACGTCCATGTCCTATTTACACGAATTGCCATACTTAGGTTAGGTTGTGTGTTGGGGTAAGGCTTTCATGAAGTACTTGGGTTATGTAGGACATGGAATTATTACCGATTATTGGTAATTCTAGGCATTTCACACTTACTGATTATTGGTAATTCTAGGTAGGAGGATATGCTGAGCTAGAATAGCTGCAATCTCGTCCCCAGAGCCAGGGATGACTCAAAGGGAACTGTTCCACTATAGGCAAGGCTCTCTGTCAGGAAACTTGTTCTGACCAAACTATTCGTTATCTTGAAGATTAAGACTGCCTATTTTCCCATCTTTCTTCAGGAGTTCAGGGCTGTTCCTGCAACCCAAATGATTCAGCCGAGTCACAAGCCTTCTTGTCTAGCCGGAGAGCGTGTTATTTTTCCTACAGCAGCACGATTTAGTGCATTTTCAGTGTTATAGTTCACATTTAGACCTTTATAAATTGCACGTATCCTATACGGAGGAGCAATAATCAAAATGCGTCTGTACTGTAGACATAAAAATTTGCTTCAATGTATTAGCTGGGACTAAATCACGAATTCGCCTCAGTAGTACCAAGACCTTTATATTAACCTTCTTACAAGTTTTATCGACATGGACATATCAAAATAACGTTTCATGTTACGCCGGTCATGGTGACTGGTCAGTTCCAATTGTGACCGGTCAAAGGCGATTTTTGGCCGGTCAAATTTCATCACATTAAAAATTTGGCCGGTCATTGACCGGTGACCCCCCCACCTCCGCCGCCACCCCCCACCCCAATTTCCGCCAGGTCCATTTTACGTCTCGGGTTTTCCATTTGTCTCTACCATTTATGAATTATCACATTATTGCAGCATCATCACATGCAAGCATCACATGCAGTTTGCATCACGCGTGGTCCGTCCGGTACGAGGTTGGGTCCGTCCCCTTATAAGGCAGGTCTTTTTAAAACTGACTACGTCTCTCGGCTTGTGCTCGGATCATCTATGGTATCTATGGTATCAGCTTTCAACCTCGATTTCGTAATGTTTACCAACTTTGTGTCAATGTTCTTGTGTTGCCATTTTACCACGCAATTCGACGTATAATATATAGACAATGGCTTGCAACGAGTTAATTCAGTCTTAATCGTTTTTCACTATACATAAATATGTATCCCTAGTTATTAGTCAATTGCTGACTGCTATAGGTATATTAATCTTATTAATCTTGTTCTGTACGGACAAGTCGGACATATCAAACGTAATCGACCCGAAGGGATCATGAAGACAAATCACCAGCGGCAAAGCCAGTTGTGAAGTAGCTGTATGCCTGTATTTTCTAACAATGTTGCGATCCCTAGCAAGTGATTCGTACTCAGGGCTGTCTGGAAGCGCAAACGTGTTTAATGTTGTCGCGTTCTTCGTATTTGTTTTCAACCTTCTCCTTGGAAATGGCTATTTGTTTATCCCATACGTGTTCTATGATGCTGGTTTGTTTGCCTCCTGTTTGTTGCTGCTTTTTATCACGTTTCTTAGTTGTCTGACGGCAGTATGGACGTTGGAAGTCATGTGCAGAGCTCAGGTAATTTCTCATAGATTAATATAATGTCCGGCTAATAAGAGAATTCACATTCATTTTAAAATGTTACAACATGTGTCGTGACTAAACAGATATCGTAGAGTTCTTTTCAGTCATCGAAAGTCGAAACGTATCTCGAGAAACTCGCTGGTTTTCAGCGAAGATCGAGTGAATTATTATTTGTTCTGATCTTGCGAGCCAACAATTTAAGAGACACACCTTTGAGTGTGTATAGTACATTGTGTGTATTTATTATTATTATTATTAATTTATATCAACATCCTACAGGAATCGAATGTCCGCGAAAGAACCGACTGCGGCGACCTGTCCAGATTGATTCGATATCTCAACATTTATGCAGTGTTAGGAATAAAATATTACTACTTTAGTCGAGAATTTGTGGTAACTATATGTGTACTGTAATAGTAGAATAGTTCAATTTTGGTGTTGCGCAATTCATATAGTGACAATTTTATAGTTTATATAAATTATGATTAATGATATAGCAATTTCACTTTGTTCTGTCCACGAAGTCATCAAGTGCTTAGCTGACAGTCTGTATATGACTATTGTGTACACAAACAACTCTCACTCATTGTCCCAAGAATACAACCTTTGTCTGTGCAACAACAAAGGCACCTAATCCTAGGTATGCCATTAGGCATTTTGACCATTCGCGCATCTACTTCCCTGGAGTAAGTTACGGGTGGCGTGTGCTGTTAGGGTGCTGCCTCTCATCAATAGTTAAGCCCGGTCGGATGGGGTTAGTCAGGGACTGAAATTTGCGGAATCCCGATATCCACGGGATACTAAAATTTCGTTTTGGATACTAACTTCTGTTTTACTTGTATCCCGACGGGATACCACGAAATTTCAAAAATCGGGATAGCGGAAAAGGCCTCCGTTGGTCTCCTGATAGCTTTGTTAGCACCACTGATCTATATAAGTCACCATCTTGGAAATTGAGTGATAGCGTCGTTGATATTTGTCAATCTCGTCCCCAGGACCTTCGCGGGGATGGTTGTCAGCTTGCTACCCGAAGGCCTTCACGGGGATGTTTGAATATTAATTTATAAGTAGTGTTGGGTTTTTTTATTAAAATAATTTCGGTGAATATGCTAAAATATCTAATTAAAAAAAAAAAAACTCCTGCGGAATCAGCTCCTGTAGAAGACGTTGTAGTGAATGTAGTCGATGAAGAGGTAGAAGACGTCGTAGTCGTCAGAGACGAAGAGGTACGTGAACAGCAAACTGATCAACGATTTACAGAAAATGTTCGTAGACGTAAAGAAAAGCGCCAAGCTGATCATAGACGTAAATACGAACTTCAAAAGCGTCATCGTAAATTTTCCGCAAGTTGGAAAAAAGCTTTTCCCTGGGTCAAGTTGACAGACGATAAGATGTTCTGTGAAATTTGCTTGGCATATCCTACTTGGTGTGATAAGGACTCGAAGTTTGTAAAAGATGGATGCACCAACTTCCATATAAGAAGCCTACAGACTCAGTTTTCTTAATATATTTCTTGTGATGTACAGTCACCCATAGGCGGCGGAAGATAGGTTTGGTTGGGGCGGCTGAACTTCGAGCGCCGAAGGCGCAAGAAACCTCTAGGGGGGTCCGGGGGCATGCCCCCCGGAAAATTTTGAAATCTAGAGTCTCTGAAATGGCATTTCCTGCGTTTTGGGGGAACATTTTACAGAATCCTAAACGTTATAAAACCTTTACCGCCCACAACAATTTTTTCATTATTCTTCATTTTTTTCGGCCTTTCTTAATTCTTGGCATTTCGATATGGCTCATTCATAATACTTCTGGTCAGCAATCATCAAATGCTAATACGTGGAGTACTTCATGAAATGAGTTTTGAGCTATCACACGGTACGATTTTCACCAGGATTGTCACCCTGCAGTGATATGGAATTTTCAAATTGCTGTATATCAAAGATGTATAAATATTCAACGTATAATAACCGCTACCTTCGCCGCAAAGGCAGGGGGGCTCAGCCCCCCCCTTTTTCCCACTTTTACAAAGTTGGGGGGGCTTTAGCCCCCCTAGCCCCCCCGGTTCCGCCGCCTATGCAGTCACCCTGACAAATAGGTGGGATACTAGAAATTATGGTAACTAGTATCCAGAAGTGGGATACTGGATTCTTAGGGGGGATACTAAAACTTTGAACCCTGGTATCCCATGGGATACTGAAAAAAAATGTAAATTTCAGACCCTGGGTTAGTACTTGGATGGGTGACCGTTTGGGAATAGCCCCGTTCTCCGCCAGCTTGGGACTTATGTGAGTAGAGTTTAGTTGGTCTCTCCTGTGCTTCGAGGGTTTTTCGCCGGGTTCTCTGGTTTTCCTCCCTCCGTAAAATCAACACCTAAGTCTTAGTTGTCTACACATAGGAGTTTGGTGCCAATTGGGACGAAAGTTCTGTTCCTCTCTCCTGCCACACGTTAAGTGGCAAATTTAATAAATTCAAAAAAAAATTCAAACTCTGATATTGCATAATCAAAGGAAAAGAAAGTAAAGTAGAAAAAAGTTTTCCCACCCACCTCCCTTCCTAACAACTAATCAATCAACAGGATTATTTACTGTAAAAAACTAAATGTATACTACTTCGCTTTAAGAAAAACAAGAACTTATCAGTGTAGTACTAGAAAATTACATGTAAAATAAGTAATTGTCATTTATCAATAAAAATGTTTTCGGGGTGGGAAGTGGTGTCCTCAAGGCCACACTTCACCCAGGGCCCTTACCCTCACTCCGATGAGTCCGATCCTTGTCCTCCCGTTTCTGAGGGCCCTTTTTTCCCCTTTTTTTTTGGCCTAACTCCAGGCCGGCTTTACATCTAAGCAGAATCTGTAAGTCCAATTCGAACCGATTCGGACTACGAAAAAAAAATCTTTTAACTGATGTAATAGGAACCAAGGCCATTTAATGTCAAGGCCGGCCACCGAAAATGCAAAATTCAGTCCGGCCTAATTAGCATGCACATAGGCTTGTGGGGAAGGACATAATGCTTGTAGGGAAGTTGGTCTCTCCTGTGCTTCGAGGGTTTTTCGCAGGGTTCTGCGGTTTTCCTCCCTCCATAAAATCAACACTTAGGTCTTAGCTTATGTCGTGCACTTTAGTCATGTGCCTCTGGCTCGGATGATTGGGTGACCATGCACATCCTGTAACGACGTTAAATAAAAAAAAATCATTACTCATGTGAGCTGTTAATTATACTGATGATGAATCGCACAAGTAACAAGTTTATTTTAAATAAATATTTCCACGTTAGTCTGAAAGACAATGTCGTTTGTAAAACTAAGAAAAAGTTATTACGGAGACCGATTGTTTAGAATCTCAGGCTACTTGAAGCTTCGACTGAACAAAAGAAAAACAAAACAAAACAAAACAAAACAAAACAAAACAAAACAAAACAAAACAAAACAAAACAAAACAAAACAAAACAAAACAAAACAGAAAATTAAGGGCAGTGCAAATAAAAAAAGTTATACTTAGAATATGCTAGATTGGTTTTGTGTGCGAGACAGTGGACTGAAGAAGATTTTGACGGATATTCTGGTGTCGACCATTTTAGACAAATATCAACCAAAAGTTGGCAAAGGTTTCCTTCAATTTTTCTTTCGTTTTTACTTCCGCCCACAAACATATTCGTGAGCGGTTTTTGCCGGAGGCTTCTTCTATAATTTTGAAAATTTCATTATCAACAAATATATATTCTCCATTAATTCATTTAACTGTTATTTACTCTCAATGCAAAATATGAATTTTATAAGTTTACTTTAAGCAAAACTTTCAGCATTTTTCTATATGCAAAAACTTGCAAAGATTTGGATACAGTTAATGAAATTGAAGAACATAGTTCCTTATTGCCGTGGATTTAAATTTCGTGATATATATGCTTTGTGTTTGTGGATGAGATTTTTTTTAACACAAAGGAAAAAGTAGCTATATTGTATAGCTTGTTCTATGTTGAAATGAACGATATAAGATAAATTAAAATAACTATCAATTGCTTTGTGTGTTTGTTTGCTTTTCGCACATTTTCATGCCCTACTTGTTCTATGTTTTTTTATATCTTGTTTCTGCGTTTCATATATTAAAGTACTATACAACGAAAATGAAGTTCAAAAGAAACTCTCTTATTTGAGAAAACGTTTATTGAATCTATAAAGATGGACGTTTACAGTTTGTCCTTATCTCATTTCGTTCTTGAGATATTGGAGCAAACATCAATCTTTATAACTTCAAAAGTTATTTTAAATAAGAGAGTCTCTCCTGAACTTATTTTTCGCTGCATAAGCCCTTTAACTAAATTGCTTCCTAACAAGCTCCTATATAACAGCAGTAATAACATGTACGCAAGCATTGCATACCTGTTTTTTTCAATGGCCTTTGGCAAATTTTGCTTCAGATTTTACAGAGTACAGCCTAGCAATACACTTACTATTTTATAGCATGCTCTATTTAATCAAATATAATTTCTTTCTTTCACAGGCTCTTGAATATTATCAAGTCAGAGAATCCATGCAGCATGAAACGTTGAATCAATTTAAGAAAAAGGATTACGAGTCTCTTAGCAATGATGGCAAACAAATTAGTTCTACTTTACGTCCTAAACCTTTACCGATATATGAAATTAGCGCAGAAAGAAAGTTTGAGATCCCTGAATTGTGTGAAAAGTTCTTGGGGAAGGCAGCCAAGTGGATATACACTTTTGTGATCGGCGTTCAGACATTTGTGTTTCTTTGGTGGTCTGCCACTATTGCAGGGACAACAATCACAGGAATTCACTGGTTATTAAATGGTAGTAACAAATGCTATGATGGGACCTTTGGTGATTCACTTTTGACAGAAGTCCCTTTTTGCAAAAATCTGTATCGTATTTACATCGCAGCATTTGGAGTTGTTGCATTGCCTCTCTCTTTTTTGCGCCTCGGTTCTCAAAAACTTCTTCAGCTTCTATTTGCAATTCTCCGAGTGATAATCATGGTGCTGATTTTTGGTTTTTACGCATTGGTAGATAAACCAGTTATTGAAGAGCAGGTGGCAAATGTAACCTCTTCGTCATTACATGGGAATGAATCCAGTGAAGAAAATGAAATCAGTCCGTTTTCAACTAATGTTACAATACTCCAGTTAATTCCAATAATAACATGGGCTCAGCTTATCCATTTTGCCATTCCATGTCTAGTGCACATTACAAGAGCAAGAACATCGCTTCGAAAAGGATTTTGTTCTCTCTACGTACTGTGTTGGGTGGTATTCACTCTTCACAGTCTGTTATTAGTGACTTACTTTCAAGATTTTCTTAAACCCAATGTTCCACACAATTGGGTAAGTATATGTTATTTTGGCTTGGAAAATCAGTGCTACCAAGTATAGCTAAATAAGCGCAATTGAGATGATTTGGCTTTGGGAAATCGACCAATTATATTAGTTATATAAATTTTTAAAATGAATTTCCCTATTCTATTTAAAGACCACACGTTGTGGTAAAGTTGTATAGTTGGTAAAAGATTGACATTGCATGGTTTATAAAGTCATGATCACTCATAATATACGAGAGCTAATATTTTTGGAAACATGAATGCTTACTGTGGTTTAATGGGGGTTAAAATAAAGCCATAAACTTACAAACGAGCTGATTAGAAATCACACGTGTTTCAAAATCCTGGAACATTTTTACAGTTCTGCTACCGATAATTTAATCATGTTTCAAACAAAGTATTTTGCTTGCTGGCAATAGTTTGACTATTATTTTGTCATTTAATATACAGAATTCTTGTTTGTTTGTTTGTTTGTTTGTTTGTTTGTTTGTTTGTTTGTTTGTTTGTTTGTTTGTTTGTTTGTTTGTTTGTTTGTTTAGTTATTTATTTATTTAAATAGATCAATTAAATTGTTTTATAACAGTATATATTTTAAGAGTTTCCCAATTTGTAAAGGAGGGACTGCATACTGATGGACTTATAAAAATCAATGATTAGCTTCAATGAATTTAATTTATATTTATTTCCTTTCTTTTATTCCAAATTAAGGCATATTTTACCAATTCCAGCAGCACGTCGACCAAAACTGTTGCTTATGTCATCCAACTGTCGCCCGTTTTGAATGGAATATCTATCTATCCAATGGTGTCAGTTATATTGGCAGAAGTCTTGTTTTCTGCATTCAACGGAGCTGATAGCTCAACAATTCACAGCGATAGAAAACTCACTACAAACCGAATAATTAAGATATTAACTTTCTCGATCAGTGTACTGTCCTTGGTTTTTGCTTTGGAAATTCCAAACGTAGCCGAGATTGGTCAATTTGTTAATATATTAAGTTTGGTTATTGTGTTTGTATTCCCCACACTTCTGCAGTATAAGTCTAAAGTAGAGTGCAAGCATCTACTGAAGGTGAATTGTGAACGAGAAACAACCATAGAAAGTGCTGGTGCAAGACAGGTAGACTTATTTTGGTCTCAGCGAATACAGAATTCTAAATATCAACGTCAAAATAGCTTAGAATACTATCCAAAGGATACACCTTATTCTATGCCTTATTTAAGTTCAAACGGTTGTAGTTTAGTTGTATTGCTAGTGTCCATTTTGCTTTTGATATGTAGTTTTCTGGGAACGTTCTTCTAACAATAAGCTAACGTTTCGAGATTCAGGATTGACTATATATATACTATCAAATTATTAACATCAAATCATTTTAACTTTAGCAAATTGGCGAAGAACTAACATTTTGAACTGGTGTTTCATATTACACGACCTTGACAAATATTTAATTGTTGTAATATGTCAGACACGAGAATGAACGTCTGCTGAAACATTGTGAGAAATGTGGTTAAAAAAGAGTATTCTGTGACAACAAGCTTAGCACCACAGCAGCAGCTACCAGCCAACAGCAGGCTGCATGGCGGTTGCGGCAAGAGTAGCACACTACAATGACTGAATGATGACAATTAACAACACAGCAACAGCAACGTACAACAACAACAACAACAACAACAACAACAACAACAACAACAACAACAACAACAACAACACGGCTTCTCATATTGCATATTTTTATATTTTTCTGTGTTTTGCACATGCATTAGGCAGCATGGGCAGCGCGTGTCTATACTTGCCGGTGTGTGACTCTGATATTTGGTGAAGATAATCTCAAAGATAATTTGTTTCATAAAGAGTACATTTTTGGGGAGGGTCAAATAAGTGTACCAGCAGTTAATAAAGGTGTTGTATGCGGATTTTTTGGGGGAAGGCCATGAAGGCTTATATATAATTTATTAGGTTCTACAGATATATATATATATACTGCGGTACTGCAAGAAAAGCATTTGAGGTATATATATATATATATATATATATATATATATATATATATATATATATATATATATATATATTAGCCACTTTATCTGAAGTTGAACTTGAGAGACTTAATTGTAATTATTAAATATTTAATAAAATGTAGAACATGTGGAGCTGGTTGAAGGCATATCATTTTATTTTGATACGGCTTGCCCCAAAAGTTGGAAGCAAGTTGCTACAATGATTGATTAATAAATGCTTAATTAAGTTAATTTGTTTAAGGTCCTGGTAAAATTTATTTTATATTGAAATATTATAGCGCTAGTATTTAACAGATTTCTGATCAAAATTTATGCTTTAACAAGTATAAGTGTATAACAAATGCAATGTTAACCCCGCGACTGAATGCTTTAAAACTGCAAGGAACTGTAATTATATACTGTATCGTTATGGACCATCGTTCTTCAGTTCTTGCTTCATCTCTTAAAAGACATTTTTTAGCTTTCTAATTATACTGTAGTGCGGAGTCTGTACACGTTCGTAGACAAATCTATAGGACTACGTCAGTGGAGCTTGTCAACAAGACATGTTCACACACAGCGGGCTTGTTGCATGCAAGACGGTATAAACAAGTTGCAACAATGATGGCATTTTATGAAGCTATTTATACGGGCGAGCTTGCTGCATGTTGTCAACATTGTAGCAATGTGACGACGGGCTTGTTGACTATGCCCATCTGTGCAATAAAACTTGTTTCAATTTTATATTAAAACAATCAATATAAAATTGAAACAAACAGTCAAGTATGTTGAGTTGTGCATTCGTTTTATCTTCAGTTTTAATTGATAGACGTCGAATATTCAGAAACGCTCACAGCATGATACCTAGCTAGTTATTGGCAACGTAATGAATAAAGAAATCAGTTTATAAAATATAAAGTCATTAAAACACATTACGGTTATGTGAAGGTATATATAGAAGTAGAAGAGAATGATATTATAAAGCAACTTATAAACGACAAATAATGAAAATTAGAACTGTAGAAGTAATTAATTGCTGTGGCACCATACATTCTGTTTCGCCCCCCTGTGGTAACCGAACATTTTATTCACGCTATAAAATTGTTTTTGAATTTCAAAACGGTAATTTCGCCGCGTATATATGATTGTCGATTCGAATATTAGGCATATCCCTCGTCTTTCAATCTTAATTTAAGATTGTACGTAACTGACCTACATGGTGGCCAGTAAAACTAGAGACGTATTTCCAACTCAAATGGAGAATAAGTCTGTGCTTTACGTATTTAGTTTCATCGTATTCGTTGCTTTATTTCACTGTCGTGGAACCGGAGCAGGTAAACATTATGTGTATATGCATGCTTATACTTAATTTTGAAAACAATCAACCAGGCGTTCTAGTATATTGAGATGCAATGTGAACAGTTTTTCCACGTTTCTCTCTGATCAAACAAGAGTCGAATTGAAACTCTAGAGCTGAGCTGTATAAGTTACGACTTTAATCTAGATTTCAGGTAATGCAATTCTCGTAATATCTCCATGATGGTGTTTTCTCGCAAAAGCAATAATGACAGATCATCGTTTTATTATAGTTGAAGTTATATACTGACTTACAGGAAAATTGTTGTATTATCTTCAAAGTTACTGCCTAGGCTAGCTACGGTATAAACTATATAGTGACTGATAATTTAAGTTTTAATTGTAATAATCTAATAAAAAGTCCAAGCTAAGAATTGTTTACAAAATGAAATTGACTTGCGACCGTATAGAATTTGTTTAAATCACTGACGAAAGAATGAAATTGCAGAAGTGCAGAAACCCAAAGGCTATATATTAAAGTGCGAACTGTTCAGCCGAATCCGCCGTTTTATACTTATTCTCTTTGAGAAAATATATAGAGCCAAATAATAAACTATAAAGAGATAACCGTATAAAGAGCTAGGTAACAAAACGTTCTAACATTCTCTATATAGTACCCCATTTCCCAGATCCATGCTCTCATCTACATCACTATCCTCCCCATTTGGCAGTACTAGATGCTTTTTATTCTAATCTTGAATTGCATGTGTACATCGTAGTTTGTAAGATCTTTTAGAGGTCTGCCTTTCGCGACTTAATACCAGATAAAGATCAGATGACGTTTTCTAGTAATGTTTACATGGGGGATATGCTGAATGGGGGTGGAGGAGCGAATTCGGCTTCTGTGCATGACGAGGGTAGAGTGCCGAGTGCCGAGAGTGCAACTGAGGGAAAGAATGGGGATTGAGTTGGTGTCTGATGTCATAAAGCGGAACCGGTTGAGATGGTTGGGACATGTGCTACGGAAAGACGATGGTCACTGGGTGAAGAAGAGCATGTCGCTCGAGGTGGAAGGTACAAGAGGACGATTGAGGAAGGCCGAGGATGACATGGAGTCAGGTCGTGGAAAGGGATATGAGAGAGTGTGGGTTGAAAAGGGAGCTAGGATGCTCCGGACAGAGAGAAGTGGTGGAAACTGCTGTGGGGAGCCGGCGGCCAACCCCCGCGTAAGCCGGGAAAACGGCCGTAAAACGATTATTGTTTTTGTTTTTTGTTGTACTGCCAGCGATGGAATATATTTATTACGTGAGAAGCATAATTCTATTATCTATTTATGTATTCAGTATTAATATCACCATATGAATCGTGCTTATATAGACATGCAAAAACGCTTTGTTGCGTTTAAGGAATCTTACATAAATTACTCTTTATCGGTATAAATCATATCATGAACAATTTCCTTGTTTCGACCAAACCAAAGAAATTTAGGGAGCGATTACATGAGTTTTGAATTGATGTGGATGATTTGATCAGGCCGAAATTCGCAATTATCAAGTAAATAAAGCAAAGTTATTTTAGTTTTACTTTAGTTTTACACTAATTGATCTATTATTTATTTTGTAAGCCCATCGTTAATAAAAAGATTGTTATAGTCTTGGCTAACCCACGAAAGCGTCTTCACGAAGACTAATTAATTTATGATCGCTATGATCACGAAACACACGAACAACGTTTTGAATGATGTTCTATTTCAGTTCCTTTCAGCACTATTTATTCACACAGTCAGGTAAACGAACGCGTATCGAAGCGAGTTCAACGAATTTGACACTGATATTTTGGAAAAAGGACTGGACGGGTCCCTTTGAGTAATCCCTTTTAGCCGAAAACCTAGAATACTGGCAAAGCATTTCTGGTAGTTCATAGTTGTATAGTCACCCAATGCCATCTCACGTCATCGTGCAAATAGTCCATTGCTATACTCCGTCTCTGCAACCGTTTTTATAACAGAAGTTAGAAGAACAGCAAGTTGGCTCGTTCGTTCGTTCGTTCGTTCGTTCGTTCGTTCGTTCGTTCGTTCGTTCGTTCGTTCTTGGCACTAAGGTCAATGCCAAGATTATTCTAAAAGTTACAACAATTTGTGCATAGAGGCTTTTCCCCCCAAATTTGGCAGAGATGAATTATTTTGCAATTTCGATCGTCGTTAATGGATGAAACAAGAATGTGTTGTAATATGTATAATTATACTAGTTTGTAAAATAAGTTTTCTTAAAAGTGCTTTTCAAAGAAATGAAACACATGCAGAGTTATTGTTGGTGATGGTCAGGCACTACATGTGTTCTCAAGGGCGCAACGAGGATTTTTAAAAAGGGGGTCGTTTTACCACAGGGGTATGCCCCCCGAAAATTTTTGAACTTTGGGTCTCTAAACGGCATTTCCTGCATTCTGAGGAAACTTTTGAGCAAAATAAAAAGGTTTTAAATCACATGTTTAACCACTATTTTTAAGAAATATCTCGTTGATTTCGGTCCAAATGAGATTAGACTTTATTGTTTGAGAAAATTTTTGATAATTTATAAGTGTCAATTAGCCAAAATAACGTATTGATCGTGGGCACAATTTTCTTTCAGGTTTTAATTGTGCTCATGTTAGAGCAATAGAGTGTTGACTTGGTATTGTCTTCGTTCGAAGTATTATTCAATCTCAATATTCAATGGTTATACCCAATTAAACATAACACAGTAACACACCAGACCTCAAAATGGCGATCAGTATCCCCAGGAGTCACGACATTTGCATAAAACATAAGGAGAAAACAAGATCATGACAAACTCAAAGTTCAGTATAAAAACGGCAAAACTCAAAGGCCCCCAAAAGAGTAAAAGTAACTTTTGACCTCCAAAATTTCCATGCACCCCCCAAAAAAAGGGGGGGCGATCATCACCCTCCGGCCCCCCTCTCGTTGCGCGCCTGTGTGTTCTTGTTATTTTACAAACTAAACCGCGCAGGTGAAGAGAATGTGTGAAAATTAGGCACCCTTAATTTTGTGACAAATTTATATACGTTTTTATCCGAACAGAAGCCCAGTATTTTACCAATAACTACAACTGAAACAAAGCTAAACAGCTAATCATTAGTTGCAACAAATCATAAATATACTACTTTATGTGTTAAAAGTCTTGAAAAATTATATTGCTATCAAGTAAAAATTGGTAGCTATAACCATGCACCATGCATCTGTTAAATGAGTTCTAATTAAATTGGATAATTGATTATTATAAATCTTTAACTTTAACTCTGTATCTGAGCCCTGCAGTAGTTCAATTGTTAAGGCATTTAACAGGTCGTGCAGAATTACGTCTAGAGTGTGCATAAAGGACTGATAAAGGACTGGGATATAATCATGCTTACTAAAAGCCAGCGGCTGAATTACGAAGGACGCAGATAAAAGTGGCCGTGTCGAGGAATATCAAAGACGCCGCATGCAGCCGCCATACGACACAGTTCAGACCACAAATCACAGCTAAGATGTAGGTGTTGATTTTACGGAGGGATGAAAACTGGAGAACCCGGCGAAAATCCCTCGAACTCAACTCTCAACTATCAACTACAACTCTATACTCACATGAGTTCCAAGCTCGACAACGGCCCCTCCTAAGCCTGGATTCCCAAGCGGTCACCCATCCAAGTACTAAGCATGCACGTCTTACCGGGTTTAACTTTTGGTGAGAGGCATTGCGCTAACAGCAAACCTTACCCGTGCTCCACATATTAGCACGTGTGCGCAAATCGGGGGGTGCGTACGCCTCCCACCCCCCTGGATCCGTCCCTGTCGTCAGGGGCGGATCCAGGATTTTTCGTACGTTAGTCAAAATTTTCGTTTGTGAAATTTGGGGGGGGGGGGGGACGGAAATTTCCCCGGGGGGTATGATTAGTTATTAATACCCACACTAATAATACTTTTAAAAATACTTTTTGTCCTGGAAAGCCAAAGGCTGTTGATTAAAATATGAATTTCATCAATTGATGTCTATATCACAAATCACAATTTATCAGAGATCGTATTACACTAAGCCATGTGGTCTAACAAGTCAACAAGACATGGATAAATGGATAATACATAATAGATATCCAAATCAAAATCTTAAACTAATATCAGGCGACAAAAAGCATAAACAAAATGCCTACACTACAGTAGATATTGGTTCGGCTGGGTTCGCGGTATACAAGTGAAATATTTAATATTAATAAACTTTTCACCGCATATGCTAATTTCATAAACGATCATGCCAGCCGGTCATGGCGCATTGGCGCACAGATTGTTCGGTTAATACAAGTCCAAAACTACAAAGAGTCGAATTTAGTTAAAATAGAATATATTTACTTTATGGCCGTACAAGACTTGTTTTTCCTTTCTCGAACATACTTCGGGATGAAAGATTCGGCACCAAAATTCCTACTGAGGCAGAAGCTCGTGTTGTTGTTGATAGCACTCATTATATATAATATATGTAATAAAACGATATTCGATAACAAAAACTACGACTTATGAACTAACGTAAATATAATCTCCTTACCTTATCGCTGTACACTTCTTAGTCTTATTTCGCTGACGAGCAACACTTTGCACATAGGACTCCGATGCAAAATTTCTAGCGAGGCTGAATTTGCCATCTTGAATCGTAGCCAAAAGGTCTTCAACAGACCTTGTATTTGAAGCTTCTAATCGCTTCAACAGATCTACGTTTACCTTTGCTAAAGATGCTAGATCGTTAGCTTTAAACGCGGTCTGAACAATTTCAAAAATAGACATTTCTCGAGTCGTATAAATTCGACAATTTTCGAACAGAAAGACTGTAATACAGTAATACTCACTGGTATTACTGAATAATGCGAAATACCCCACGCAGCGAATGAGTCAGATCAAGCAATCGATGAGGCAACGCATAAGGCAAAAAAAATGCGCCAATGAGAGCGGAGATTTTTTCTCAATCACCCAATCAGAAAGCTCATATATTGCGTAAATAAGGCAGACCCCGCGAAGATGATGCAAAATGCATCCAGACCAATCAAATGGCTAGGATTTGTTCCAAATAACGCGAAATTCACGCCGATGACCGCTGTTTTGACTTTTTTACATAAGGCTCGGGCACTGCACGAATTTTCATAACTGGACTATTTTTCAATGTGATTTAGATGTATTACGTAAATTACGTAATTGCTCCGAGTTGTCGCTGTATGCAACATTATAACTGGACTATTTCTCGATGTTAATTAATTAATTAAATTGTTAATTAATTAATTAGTTATCTGTGGAAATTTTACGTTAGTCGCGTGACTCATTTGACTACCCCTAGATTAGGCATGTCCCGATTGTGCTCGGCAACTTTTGAGCAACTTTTTGCGTTTGGAGCAACTTTTTTCGGTTCGAGACTTCGAGCAACTTTAAGCAACTTTTTCCTTTTTGAGCAATTTTTGAGCAACTTTTTCTAGATTCAAAACTTTACAGTAGGAAATGCTTACATGTGATAGACAACTTCATTTCCTGCGATATTTTTCTGATATAAAATAATTTTGGAAATCAATTAATTGCGGCAATATGCTGTAATACAGCCTGTGATGTGATGCTGCAACAGCTGTAGCATTGCTGCTTATTTACCCTTGATGTTTACTGGCTAGGTACTAGGGTTACCTGTTTCCTCTTTAAAACAAAATGGCGGCTTATAAACCATTGAAATGTAAATAAATGCTAATTCATTATGACTGAATTAGAAGAGCCGTCAGACTTGTCAAGTTCATCAGAGGACGAAAATTTAGAAGAAGATCCAATTTTGGTAGCAGAAAATGCTTGTGCAACTTTTCGTACTCCAGCAAGCGCAGCCATTGCACGTAAGCGAGCGTACGGAAATTGTATAAAGCTCTTAATTAACGTAATAGTACGGGCAACTTTTTGAATTTTAGTAGCAACTTTTTTGATTTCGGGCAACTTTTGAGCAACTTTTATGCTTTTTTGCGAGCAACTTTCTGGTTTTTGGGAGCAACTTTTTGGGATTTTACGAGCACAATCGGGACATGCCTACCCTAGATCCGCCCCTGCCTGTCGTGGTTTGGTCCCTGTCTGAGCCGACATTTCAGTCGTGATTTTCCTAATGTTACTTCGAACGTTTTCTTCAAGTTGCTTGTCTAAAGTATATTATAAACAACATGTCAAATGGTAAATTTTGAAGAAATCTTTCTTATTTCAAAAGATATACACTGACAATAGACCTTTCCGCATGAAGTGAATGGATCACGTGATCTTTTTTTTTTGACAAATTTGACTGGCTAATGTCAAATGTTTGTCCGAAGTTTTGGATGTCCGAAGTTTTGCGAGAGCCAATCAGATTTCTCAACTCTTCATGCGGAAAGGTCTATTATTGTGCGTGGCATAAGTTAAAATAATAATTAACCTGTCAGTTGCATAACTTAATTAAACTTACTAAAAACTTAATAAGCAAAACTCAATAAAAACTTAATTAAAAAGTACTGAATTATATAATGCTTTATTTTTTTCCAGAATTATCTGTCATGGCACCAAAGTTGATTGAGATTTCTGCTTTAAGTTCCACTTCATTACGAATTACTTGGGAAAACTTACCAGAGAAAGCAGGGAACGAAACCATTATAAACTACACGGTGTGCTATAACGTTCATGTCTACAAACATGCCATGATAAATTGTACAAGGAATTTAACTGTGCCTCGAGAAAACCTTAATTTTACAAGCGTAGATTTATCAGAACTAAACGAGGCAACCACATATGATATCGCAGTTAAAGCTGCAACGATTGAAGGGTATGGACCACTTAGTTTAAAATTGAACGGAACAACTTTAGAAGACAGTAAGTAGAATTACTTCTGATTTGCATAATAGAGTCATGGAACTTGCTATATATATATCATGCATCATGCATCATGCATGATATATATGATTAAGATTAAACTTTATCAATCTGTTGTTTTTGAATAACATTAGTTAGAAAGATGGTAACATGTTTATATTAGATGGTAAAAAATTCCCCACTTTTTAAATGACCTGCAAGAAATGCGGTTAATTATTGCTGCTTCTTATTTTAATTAGAACCAGTGAAAGGACCAGAAATTACAAATATTAGAAAAATTGACTCATCTTCCCTGAAAGTTGTTTGGAAGAAATTATCGCCCAATGACGCGAATGGAAGAATAATAAAGTATACGGTATGTTACGGACTTAGCAGACAATCAAATGAGTTGTGTGTTATGAATGTCACGGTTCTTGGCGAGAATAGCACATGTGTGGTGTTAACTGGTCTTAAAGGGGATACTATGTACGAGGTTGCTGTTAAAGCCGCAACTAGTTTGGGATATGGACCAATTGGTTTGCGACTTCATAACAAGACTCTTAAGAGGGGTACGTATCATGTACATTAGTGCCTGTAAATCTACGTTTTGTAGGAAATGTTTAAAATTCGGTGCAGGTTTTGTTTAAAATAAGACAGTATAATAATAAAATACCAAAGTTTTAGGAGATATATTCATATATAACAAAACAGGAAAAAATGCAACAAACTGGAACAAAACAAAACTAAACGAAAGCAATGAAACAAAATCAGAGGAAATTACGCAAAACTGAATGAAACTGAACTAAACTAAAGTAAATACAATAAACTAAACTAAACTAAACTAAACTAAAATAAAATAAAATAAAATAAAATAGATCAGTCATAGTTTCAGTGGACATTCATGAATCAACAAAACATTTAAATAGATTGGTTCTTAGGCTACGTTTACACGGTACCGTGTAAACGGGGTCTAAAAGATACGCAAAAGAAAAATTAGCAGTTCAGTTTTTTTCCGATTTTGAAATGGCTAATGCTCTTAAAATTATAAAGAATGGTTTTGACAATTATTTGAATAGATTTATCTTTTTCTTCGAATATTATAAAAACTTAATTAAAAAGTAATTGTATAATACTTTATTTTTTCAGAATTATCTGTCGTGGCACCAAAGTTGATTGACATTTCCGCTTTAAGTTCCACTTCATTACAAGTTACTTGGAAAAACTTACCTGACAAAGCAGGGAACGAAACCATTATAAACTACACGGTGTGCTATAACGTTCATGTCTACAAACACGCCATGATAAACTGTTCAAGGAACCTAACTGTACCTCGGGAAAACCTCAATTTTACAAGCGTAGATTTATCAGAATTAAACGCGGCAACCACATATGATATCGCAGTTAAAGCTGCAACGATTGAAGGGTATGGACCACTTAGTTTAAAACTGAACGGAACAACTTTAGAAGACAGTAAGTAGAATTAAATCTGATTTGCATAATAGAGTCATGGAACTTGCTATATGTCATGCATCATGCATCATGCATCATCATCATCATTATCATTATCATTATCGTTATCGTTATCGTTATCGTTATCATTATCATTATCATTATCAACATTATCATTATTGTCATCATTATCATCATCATCATCATCATCATTATTATCATCATCATCATCATGCATCATGCACCATGCACCATGCACCATGCACCATGCATCCTGCATCCTGCACCATGCACCATGCATCATGTATCCTGCACCATGCACCATGCATCATGTACCATGCACCATGCATCATGTACCATGCACCATGCACCATGCATCATGTACCATGCACCATGCATCATGTACCATGCACCATGCATCCTGCATCATGCACCATGCATCGTGCATCGTGCACCGTGTACCGCGTGTATCAGGTATCATGCACCATCCATTATCATTATCATCATTATCATCATTATTATTATCATCATTATCATCATCATGCATCATCATCATCATCATGCATCATGCATTATGATCATGCATCATCGTTATCGGTTGGGGCAGTCAGAAAACGTTTCTCTACAGCAGTGATTCGACTTCATTTGAAATTTTTCTTCTTCACATATATATGCTGCTGAAGGACAACTAAATGTTTATCATCGATATCGTTATCATTATCTCATTATTATTATCATAGTTGGACGCGGTTAATTATTGCTGCTTTTTCTTTTAATTAGTACCAGTGAAAGGACCAGAAATTACAAATATTAGAAAAATTGACTCATCTTCCCTGAAAGTTGTTTGGAAGAAATTATCGCCCAATGACGCGAATGGAAGAATAATAAAGTATACGGTATGTTACGGACTTAGCAGACAATCAAATGAGTTGTGTGTTATGAATGTCACGGTTCTTGGCGAGAATAGCACATGTGTGGTGTTAACTGGTCTTAAAGGGGATACTATGTACGAGGTTGCTGTTAAAGCCGCAACTAGTTTGGGATATGGACCAATTGGTTTGCGACTTCATAACAAGACTCTTAAGAGGGGTACGTATCATGTATATTATAGTGCCTGTATATCTACGTTTTGTAAGAAATGTTTAAAATTCGGTGCAGGTTTTGTTTAAAATAAAACAGTATAATAATAAAATACCAAAGTTTTAGGAGATATATTCATATACAACAAAACGGGAAGAAATGCAACAAACTGGAACAAAACAAAACTAAACGAAAGCAATGAAACAAAACCAGAGGAAATTACGCAAAACTGAATGAAACTGAACTAAACTAAAGTAAAATACAATAAACTAAACTAAAATAAAATAAAATAAAATAGATCAGTCATAGTTTCAGTGGACATTCTTGAATCAACAAAACATTTAAATAGATTGGTTCTTGGGCTACGTTTACACGGTACCGTGTAAACGGGGTCTAAAAGATACGCAAAAGAAAAATTAGCAGTTCAGTTTTTTTCCGATTTTGAAATGGCTAATGCTCTTAAAATTATAAAGAATGGTTTTGACAATTATTTGAATAGATTTATCTTTTTCTTCGAATATTATAAAAACTTAATTAAAAAGTAATTATATAATACTTTATTTTTTCAGAATTATCTGTCGTGGCACCAAAGTTGATTGACATTTCCGCTTTAAGTTCCACTTCATTACAAGTTACTTGGAAAAACTTACCTGACAAAGCAGGGAACGAAACCATTATAAACTACACGGTGTGCTATAACGTTCATGTTTACAAACACGCCATGATAAACTGTTCAAGGAATTTAACTGTACCTCGGGAAACCCTTAATTTTACAAGCGTAGATTTATCAGAATTAAACGAGGCAACCACATATGATATCGCAGTTAAAGCTGCAACGATTGAAGGGTATGGACCACTTAGTTTAAAACTAAACGGAACAACTTTAGAAGACAGTAAGTAGAATTAATTCTGATTTGCATAATAGAGTCATGGAACTTGCTATATATCATGCATCATGCATCATGCATCATGCATCATCATTATCATTATCATTATCATTATCATTATCATTATCATTATCATTATCATCAACATCATCATCATTATCATCATGCATCATGCACCATGCATCCTGCACCATGCACCATGCACCAACATGCACCATGCATCATGCACCATGCATCATGCATCATGCACCATGCATCATGCATCATGCACCATGCATCATGCATCATGCACCATGCATCATGCATCATGCATCATGCACCATGCATCCTGCATCCTGCACCATGCATCATGTACCATGCACCATGCACCATGCACAATGCATCATGTACCATGCACCGGCCATGCATCCTGCATCATGCACCATGTACCATGCATCATGTACTATGCATCGTGCATCGTGCACCGTGTACCAGGCATCATGCCCCATCCATTATCATTATCATCATTATCATTATCATTATCATCATTATTATCATCATCATTATCATCATCATCATGCATCATCATCATGCATCATGCATTATGATCATGCATCATGTATCATCGTTATCGGTTGGGGCAGTCAGAAAACATTTCTCTACAGCAATGATTCGACTTCATTTGAAATTTTTCTTCTTCACATATATACGCTGCTGAAGGACAACTGAATGTTTATCATCGTTATCGTTATCATTATCTCATTATTATTATCATAGTTGGACGCGGTTAATTATTACTGCTTTTTTCTTTTAATTAGAACCAGTGAAAGGACCAGAAATTACAAATATTAGAAAAATTGACTCATCTTCCCTGAAAGTTGTTTGGAAGAAATTATCGCCCAATGACGCGAATGGAAGAATAATAAAGTATACGGTATGTTACGGACTTAGCAGACAATCAAATGAGTTGTGTGTTATGAATGTCACGGTTCTTGGTGAGAATAGCACATGTGTGGTGTTAACTGGTCTTATAAAAGATACTATGTACAAGGTTGCTATTAAAGCCGCAACTAGTTTGGGCTATGGACCAATTGGCTTGCGATTCAATAACAAGACTCTTAAGAATGGTACGTATATAAATATGTGCACATGTCTCTTACGTTAAAGTAGATTTTGTCAAACATGTTAAAAAATGCGGTAGACTGAGGTTTTGTTTGAAATAAGACAATAATAATAAAGTATTAAAATTTTTAAGAAAAATAGAATATAGAAAACAAAACAAAACGAAACTAAACAAAACTAAACTAGAATAAACTAAAATATAATAGATTATATATAGTTTCAGTGGACATTCATATCTAGCAGTATGAAGCAACAAAACATTCATCATCATCATCATCATCATCATCATCATCATCATCCTGGTAACTCCTCACGGAAGGTCAGGCCTTCTTGTCGCAGCTCTCCGTTGTCTTCGATCTAAAGCTAAACCTTCTTCGATGTTATATCTACTCAAATCTCCCTTCACACAGTCCATTCATCGTTTCCTTGGTCTACCACGTGGTCATTTTCCATCTTCTGTTCTTTCCGTTACCCATCGAGTGATGTGATGTGGCTGATCTCGTCTTCTGACATGTCCAAACCATCTCAGTCTCGCTTCCTCGATCTTCTCTCCCTGTCGTCGCACTTTCACTTCTTGTCGTATATCATCATTCCTTCTTTTCTCTCGTCTTGTGGTCCCGGCAATTACTCGCAGACGCGTCATCTCCGCAACCTCCAATCGCTTCACTTCAATTTCCTTCACCGGCCATGTCTCAGCGCCATATAACATTGCCTGGTCTGACCATTGTTCGATATACTTGACTCTTCAAACTCATTGGTATCTTCCTGTCGTACATAACTCCCGACACCTTATTCCATGCATTTCCTCCTCCTTGTAGTCTTGCCCGAATCTCTCTGTCTAATTCACCGTTCTCTTGCACCCAGCCACCCAGGTATTTAATTTAAATTCTCTGACTTGCTTCAATCGTTCACCTTCAACATTGATGTTAAGTGTTGGCACATCTATATACCTTTCGCGTCACCACCATCATTTCGCTCTTACTCTTATTCATCTTCATGCTTACTCATCTTTCAACCAGTCGAATTGATTTTCCACTGCTCGTTGCAAGTTCTCCTAGTCCTCTGTCAAACCTGACCCACTTCTTGCTGATAAAATCCAAGATTATGATGAATAACAATGGACTCAGAACTGAACCCTGGTGCAAACCAATTCGCACTGTGAAGGTTTCTGTCGTGCCAAAGCATGTTCTGACTTTCGTCATTGGGTCTCTGTATAGGGCCATCACCGTTTCGACCATATCTTCTGACACTCCATATGACCGCAAGGTGGGTACGATCAGTCTACGGTCTACTTTATCGTATGCTTTCTCCAAATCAATGAATGCCCAGTAGCTGTCCTTCCCAAATGCCAGTTTTCTTTCAATTTGTTGCCTCAGTACAAACATAGCGTCTACTGTCCCGCTACCTTTTCGAAATCCGAATTGCTCTTCGTTCAGTTGGGGCTCTACTACTGGTCGCATCCTGGTATCCATGATTCGTTCGAAACACTTCATCATTTGTGCCATCAACTTTATCCCTCGATATTTAGCACATTCATAGATGCATCCTTTGTTCTTAAAAATCGGGACCAAGATCGCTTCTCTCCACTCATCCGGGATCCTCGTCTCACTCCAGATTTCCTGGAATAACGAATGTAGCCAGTCTATTCCCATCTCCTCCAAACAGTCCAACATCTCTACTACCACCTCGTCTGGCCCAGATGCCTTACCACGTGCCATTTTTTGTAAAGCACAGACCACCTCTTCTGGTAATTGTTGGTTGCTTCTCCATGTTCTTCTCTACTACTGGCAGATTTTCATTAAATTCATTCTCTTCATTGAGGAGTTGGTTGAAATACTCCATCCATCTCTTTTTCACGTGATCACCCTCCACCAACAGCAGACCGTTCTCATCGTTCACAAATGGTGATACCACCACACCCTCTTGTCTGCGGTTTCTTTCTTTGGCCATCTTGTATAACATCTTTTGAGCTTTCTCTGGTTTTTCTTCCAGTTCTCGATAGAGGTCGCTACACGCTGCATCCTTTGCATCTTTTACTGCTTTCTTTGCATCCGATTTAGCTTTCTTGAATGCCAATCTTGTACTAGGTGATCGATATAATTCCATTTCCTTTCTCTTCTCCTTCTTCGTCTGGATGACATTTTGTACGTCCTCATTCTACCACCATTCCTCTCTTTCCTTCCTATCCTCAGAACCAAACTTTCCTCTTCCACACACTTTCTCTGCTGCCTTCACCATGTACGTTTTCAATCGCAACCATATCTCATTGGGGGGCCATGTCGGCTTATCTCCATATTGCTCCATGTTGTTCATCACTTCCCTTAGATAGTCATCTCTGTTCAAATGTATCTTCGCGATCTTGATTCTCGTCTCTGTTGAACCCAGTTTCTTCTTCTCAAACTTCTGTACGTCAATCTATGCTACCACTGGTTAGTGTTGTGTTGCCACAGTCTCTGACGATATCACTTTACAATCTTTGACAAATTTCCAATCACAACCTTTGATGATGATCAAATCAATTTGTGAAAGACGACCTCCGCTCTTGTATGTGACACGGTTGGTTTCCCTTTTCTCAAACCAAGTGTTAACAATTTTCCATCCCGCACACACCTCCAAAAGGTCTTTACCTTCTTTGTTCTGCCGACCATAGCCAAACTTTCCCATACACTCTTCGAAGCCCATTCAGTCAACTCCCAAATGACTGCTGAAATCTCCTAGCATGATTAATAGCTCATCAGGTGTTCTTGCTGTCAGTTCTAGCAGGTTCTCCCGGAACTCTTGCTTCACTTCTTCGTTACGACCACATTGCAGTGCATATGCAGATACGATGAAGAGCATCCTGTCTTTACATTGCACTCTGACTGCAATTAATCTGTCCTTCATTATTATTACTTCCACCAGTGTCTTCTTCAATTCCCCTCGCAGGATGATTCCAACGCCATTCTTCTTATCCTCACTGCCGATGTAGTACAATTTGCAATTAGCTCCAATCTCTCTTGCTCTCGACCCTTTCCACCTCACTTCCTGCACACACATCACATCAATCTTCCTTCTTTCGATCATATCGGGCACTTCCATCCCTCTACCACTCATTGATCCCACGTTTAAGGTCGCCACCTTTAGAATTTTCTTTTTCTCGGGTTCCTTGTTTAACCTCCGATGACTGTCAACCCAAACCGTATCACCAGAGGGGCACCTAATGGCATACTGGCCTGGGACTGCCAGGCTTAAGGCAGGCACCGGAACTGAAAAGCTCTCCTACCAATAGTGATTCACCTCTGGCGAGGCTTCTGTAGGTACCACTTGAAGCCTCTTATCATCGGTAACTATGAATCATCCTTACTCGTATCGTACCATTTGCGACAAAAAGGGTTAAAATATTTTACATTAAACAAAACATTAAAATATATTAATTCGGAAGGGTGTGCCAAACAAAAATTCGCTTCAGTTTATTTTTTTCCGATTTTGAAATGGCCACTGCTCTTAAAATGATAAAGAATTAAAAAAATTAATCTTTTTCTCCGATTATTGGAAACATATTAGGGAAGAACGTTAGTTAAGAAAAAAACAATATTGAGATTTTTTTAGATCTAAAACGAAATAACCTACTGTACAGCTTTTAATTACTCGGGCTTCCTATGGTAGGCCTAGCCTAGGTTTCGGTTCGGTTTTTCCCCCGTTTTTGGGTGTATGTCACGATCTTGCATTTGTGCACCTTTTACTTCCGCTAATATTCATAGTTTCGGTGAGTTGTTAGCAGTGTGACTGAGTGAGGCCGTGAGGCATGTTGTAAGCTCTTTTGGAGTTGGACAAAACGTTGAACAGCTTTGCCTTTTAATCAAGGTGTTCTTGCACATTGTTGATAGATTTCGAAATAGACTGACTGACTTTGTAGTTTAAAGCTGGATTTCCACTTGGCGAAAAATGTCGCGCGAAGCGAAATTTTCTTTTGTCTCCGCTCAGGTGGAACTAATTAGCCAAGACAAAAGCAAAAGGTCGCTTCGCTTGAAAAATATCGCCTAGTGGAAAACAGCCTTAACAGTGATCAGATGTGTGCACCACATTCAGCCTTCGATCTGATCTTCCTCGGCCCACTCCCACCTTTGCTAGCGCGGTATAGAGTCTCTGCGGAAGAGAGAGGCCTTCGATTTAGGCTTCGATTTAGGCTTCGATTTTGTGATTGCTGCAATAACACTACAATCAATATTTTTTACCCAAGCACCTCCTCACTTAGCCCGGGTGAACGCCTGACCAAGGCGTCTTGTTTATTTTAACTTTGCACGATGGTGTTACGTGACTATAACTATAGCAGAATGTTATTAACGATAAGATATTGGCAAAGCATCGATTCTTATAGTTGTAGTCACATAATTACACCATCGGACGTCATCGTGCAAATGATCTTTGTAGAAAAAATACGCGGAGTCGTTAAATGACGTTATGCCTATGATTCGCTTTCAATAGCTTTAGAAATCAACTCTTTCTTAGTTAATTTCCATCGCTGACTGCAAGCGGGTGCGAGGAAGACTACTCTTTCGGGGGCGGCATCCGACTATCAAGTCCTATGTATTTTACTCTGGCGAACGCCAGACGAAAAGGAAAAATCCACAAACAGGAAAGGATTAAAAAACATAAACCAATTAAATAAATCCCATAATACATCTTTATGCACGTATATTCTCAATTTCATAGTTTGAATTCTATTCAAACTATTGTTGTAAACGTTTGTCTATTTTCATGCCATTGAATTAAAAAGAATGAAGATGAGGCTATAGTGTGTGTAAGATTGTGCACTGTGGTGTTTAAAATTTATGCAATTGTTCATACATCTATGAATTGTTGCTCTATTGTGTCCCTGACAACAATTATTGCAATTTGGTCTCAATATCTTTTATCCTTTTTTCTCTTGTTAAATATAATGCTGTTTAAATGGAAACAAAAGATATCACACTCAAGAGCTTCCTTACTTCAATAAATGCTTGTTTGGACATACCGATTGAAGTCAACGAAATAATACACAACTACGAGTTCTGCATTGGAAGATTAAGTAGCCGGAGCAGTGAAACCATTTGTAATAACGTTACAGTTAATTATTTCAACTTCTTGAACCTAATTCCTGGCACAGAGTATGAGGTTAAGATAACGAAATTCAGGTTGCAGGATGGCTTTAACAAATCTTTCAGAGTAAATACAACGACAATGGAGAGCGGTAAGCAACAGTATAATATAAAGTAATATAATTTTTTCACTGCATTTGCACACATTCTTGCTGAAAATATGCTTGTTATTATACTTTGACTCGTGATCGAACTTAACAACTATAATTTCAACACTTTTCGGTCTATCGTTTTCAAAATATCAAGTTTTATCACGTTGTTTTTCAGTGTACTTTACTGAGTTTCAAGTGCAACTGATAAAAATAAACGAGAAAAACTTACAATCACGAAAAAAGAGGCATTATATTTGTTCATAAATAAAGTCTATACTTAGCCAGTGTATATAAATTTCAACTTTAATCGTGTATCATACAATTAAAAGTTGATTATAATAATAATAATAATAATAATAATAATAATAATAACAACAACAACAACAACAACAACAACAACAACAACAACAACAACAACAACAACAACAACAACAACAACAACAACAACAGCAACAGTAACAGTAACAGTAACAGTAACAGTAACAGTAACAGTAACAGTAACAGTAACAGTAGCAGTAGCAGTAGCAGTAGCAGTAGCAGTAGCAGTAGCAGTAGCAGTAGCAGTAGCAGTAGCAGTAGCAGTAGCAGTAGCAGTAGCAGTAGCAGCAGCAGCAGCAGCAGCAGTAGCAGCAGCACGAACACTAGCAGCAGCAGTTGTAGTAGCAGCAGCAGCAGTAGCACTAGCACTAGCAGCAGCAGCAGCAGTACTACTACTACTACTACTACTACTACTACTACTACTACTACTACTACTACTATTACTAACCGCAGCAGCAGTAGTAGCAGCAGCAGCAGCAGCAGCAGCAGTAGCAGTAGCAGTAGCAGTAGCATGCAGTAGCAGTAGCAGTAGCAGTAGCAGTAGAATGATACATGGATGCGCGAAAATAAGAAATCTATTTTCAGTGTTGACCAGCTCGTTCGCTTTGCTCACTTGTGAGATGTCCCGTTTAACTCGAGAAATATATCATATTTCCAAACATCCATGTTTTGTTGTTTCTTATATAAAAAAATCGTATTGCCCTACAAAAATAGAGCAGTATATAGTTAATGCATTTCATATTATAATCGACATTTAGAAGATATTTTCTGCTCTAAATGTAAACATATTGTTCGATGTAATATTTAAAACACGATCAGGGTGTTTTATCAGATTTAAAACCACGAGGGCGCAGCCCGAGTGTTTTAGATCTGATCATAAAACGCGTGATGCGAGTGTTTTGAATGGCTTCAAAAACGATTCGTTATTGGATGTTATGTTCATTAGTATTCTTTATATAAAATTGTATGTTCATTAGTATTCTTTATATAAAATTGTGTATGGTCAGGTATAAAACCACGGACATGGTACTGATTTCCTTTGTTTTTCCTCATGAATTGTTAATGAGTTTTTGAAATAATTGTGTAACGTATGTAAATATTTAATTAATAACTACTTAATAACCGAGATTGAGGTCTTTACGTGATAGTTAAAATATGAGCGGCCGATCTTATTAGATAAGATCATTTACAGTCAGAAAAAGCTCAATTTGAAGCACTAGTGCCTATTAACTTTGATAAAACCTTGATGTTTTATTAATCAAGGTTTTATCCCTAGTTAAAGATGCTGATTAAACATTCATTTCTTTTGAATTTTCCTCATGAATTATTGATGATTTGATAAGGTAAAATATCAAACTGAGGTCTTGCTGTATTGACTGAGCGATAGCGAGGTTAATGCATTCAAGGCCAAACGGTCGAGGTTATTAAGTATAGTTTAATTATTATATGGCATGGCACTTTTTATTACAAAATCAATCTTGTATTCCTTGGTCTTCGCTTCTTTTAACAGGACTAGCGTTATTTTCTGTAGTTTCTTTCTCGTCTGGATACTAAAATTTACTTTTATAATGTTCATCCTAATTTATTTCATTTATTTTTATCGTTTTGCAGTAGTAACTTTCTTATTAGGATTTTTTGTTTGTTTCCAATCGGGCATTAACAATTTTCATAATGACCGCGGGCGTTACGGAGAAATCTCGCCACGTCAGCAACCAATCACAGCGCGTAATTTTACCGTACGTAATTCGTGCTATATAATAAGTTCGTTTTATAGTCTGTAACTTAGTTATGTAGTAAGTTTTATGTTTTATTAATATAATTGTATTATTTTGTAAATAATGAGGGACAGCATGGATAACACCATATGCATGGTAAAGATGCTACCCTCTACTTCCTTAATAAATGATTAAATTAAATGAATATGAATGACATATGTGAGAAATATCGATTTTACTAGTGGCGGAAAAAATTAATAAACTACTCTATTTTATATAATAAAAAAAACTGATACACTATTTCATAAGAATTTGAAGTTTCTTTTTCTATTTTTCAGTATTCATCTAAGTATATAAAATAATAAACAGCGAATCAAGTATAAAATTACACCACAACATCTATATTTTATGTTCTTTGATATTTTAGGTCTACATAACGTTGCTTTGCAAAAAGGTTTTACCTATGAACGTATTAAGAACGAGACGCAGATTTCAATCCAATTACCGAGGCTGGATACCGATGAAGTGGAAGTAATCAGGTGATATGTTACTTAACTCTTAACCGAGAATAATTGTTGTCATTTAACTACTTCAATTTTATACTTTGTTTCAATAACGTTTATACATCAGACATTTTTAATCAAGTAGAAATTCACAAGAAGACTACAATTATTTTACAAAAGAGAACAATTGAGAACAATACGTATACGTCTAAATATTTCTACAACTGGCCAAAACACTGGACATGACTGCGAGGGAAGCTTTCTAGCAGCCGGAATATCAAATAATTAGTACAGAACTTAACTGCAATGCCAGCTAATATCCGGAGTTGTATTTTAATACATTTTTGGAAACGTACCCATGCATGGTTAATGTTTTAAGATAAACTCGGAATCAAAATTAAAGTTCCTAATAGGATTAAATTTTATGTAAAACAAAAATTTCGATAGTTTTTTAATGTGTAAATTTTTGAACAAACGCTTCTTCAATGTTTGAATCAAAACCAGTTTCATTTCCAACTGATATTTATTAAACAAATTTTCAACAAATTAAAATGATAAGTTTAATACAGATCGTATAAAGTTCCTTACCTCCATTTTTTATTGATACACTTTTCACCTCTTTTCTCGTTCTATACTACCTCGGCTTTTTCTTTGTTTTCGCGGTTTGTTCGTTCGTTCGTTCGTTCGTTCGTTCGTTCGTTCGTTCGTTCGTTCGTTCGTTCGTTCCTTCATCTGTTTGTTTGTTTGTTTGTTTGTTTGTTTGTTTGTTTGTTTGTTTGTTTGTTTGTTTGTTTGTTTGTTTGTTTGTTTGTTTGTTTGTTTGTTTGTTTGTTTGTTTGTTTGTTTGTTTGTTTGTTTGTTTGTTTGTTTGTTTGTTTGTTTGTTTGTTTGTTTGTTTGTTTGTTTGTTTGTTTGTTTGTTTGTTTGTTTGTTTGTTTGTTTGTTTGTTTGTTTGTTTGTTTGTTTGTTTGTTTGTTTACAGTATATGTTTGTTCGTTTGCAGTATATGTATATAATATACAGGTACAGTACTAGTGCTGCTTTTTACATTTAAACAAAACTTGTGCGTAAAAATGCACTGTAAGTAATATTATTTAGTATATTATTTTAGATTCTATTATGTTATCGTAACAAGATTGGCCGGTGGAAAAAAGGATCCCATGCTACCTAGATTAAAAGACGTATCAAATCACGCACTGAAGACATACGAAGATGCTTCAAAGGATTGGAAACAGTCTTTACCGTATGTGGCAATTCGAAACGAAGGTTATCAAATCAACAAAAACATTATAATTGGTAAAGATGACCAAGTCGATTTAGTTAGTTCTAGATCAAAACCATCTACATCTACGAAATACAGAAATGGTCCTCTTATTGACAATTCTGAATATGGAGTATTCATAAGGGTCTTTTACGAAATGGTAAGAATATGCCGGTTCGGAAATTTCTACCAAAGTTTCTATATTTATTTATAGGGAATATCACAAGCGGGGCAAGAATTACAACACTAGTACTTAAAAGATTACTAAAATAACATAAACCAAAACTCACTGACCCTAATTATAGTATCAACATTAATAAACTTCCAACCACAACTTCATCACCATCAACATTTTAAAATTGACGGAATACTAATACTAAAAGCTCCCTTTTCTTTGTGTGTCTGTCAAATTTAATAACTGAAAAATTATCGTGAAGTTACTTGTGTATTGAAATAATTTCTATTTTTCTTTCTTTTTGTATGAAGGACTCGTATTCTTCTTCTAATATCTTAGTATCCCAAACAGCAAAGAAAACGGATGGTTTGTGATTAGTTAATTTTTGTTTGTACATATTATTTGACATTTTTTGGCTCCAGATAAATGCCTTCTATTCTTTTTTTTCCGTTTAACTCGTATATCATGATTATTTAATATTCCGTTTGCTTTACATTTTTTTACAGATTCTGGAAGTAGTACACTTGATAAAAACATAATAATAATAGTTTCTGCGCTGGCGGGCGGAATTCTCATCTTTGTTTTTGTCGCAGTTACTTGCTGCTTATGTCGGAGGAAGAAAGGAAAGAACACACAGAATGACAGTAACGTGCAACGGGCTGAAAACTCTGCTTTTAATAATAACATGTATAGAAAAGAATCCTGCGACAACATGTCCCGCCATGGATCAGTTTTTCATATATCACTTGACAACACAGCTGACACCAAGTTTGAGACGTTTAAGAGAAATGATGCTACAATGTCAACTGATGAATCCATGAATGCTGAGCAAGAAAGGTACGAGCAACTTAATATGGAAAACATGAAGAAGCCTGAGTCCGTATACACTGGTTTAAAATTAGAGAAACCATCTAACAACCCAAGTGCGTCAAAAAAACAAGAACACATTTACGACCAGCCTATGTCTTAGAAGTTAATTAAGATTGTTAAAAGTTGCGTGAGGTAATTTTTTGCATTTAATAATTTACATGTCATGTGCTATTTTGGTATTTTTATAAGATAAATTTTTTTTGAAAAGCTCAAGTAAATTTCAAAAAAACCCTGATACAGTAAAAAGAATGCTGAGTAAGCTAGCCATATACATAGATGTTAGACAATTTTCAGAAAAAGATGTTTATAAGACAAAAAAAACTCTGAAAACTTGAAACTGTGTTTTAAAAACTTGACGGAAACATAATTAGGTAGCCTGTGTACAGCCTGAATATGCACTCTGTAATCGAGTCTGTGGAAACTTCAACGGTAGCTTGTCGACCTCCTCGCTGAGTTTTTCAGATTTGAGAAGTAGATTCCGAGTGTCCTAACACTCATATTTTTCATAATTGTTTATTTGATTGGATTATTTGATCTCACGAGGATTGCCAGAGAACCATTCGTAATTTACTCAATCAGAATTTACTTCTCATATCTGAGAAGCTCAGCGGGGGTCGACAATTTATCCTTTAAGTTTTCACAGACTGAATTACACTGTACATTCAGGCTGTACACAGCTAATAATATACATGACAAAATTACTGCATCCTGATTGGTCGAGAGGAGTGCAATTTCAATGTAATACAGTGCAGAAAAGGTGTAATAAGTGCAAATTTCAATGAGTATTAAGCATTCTGATTGGCTAATAAACAACCGGAAACTACCGGAAAGCCAACGAAATGCTTATGCGGATTTTGAAGGATGGTTTTTCCTCACGAGAAAATCCAATATGGCGACCAAAACATAGAGTTGTCGAAGAACATTTCGATGAAATACAGAATGAATTTTGCTTTAATATTGTCATTAAAGTTCCTGAAAGAAGACTAGAAGAGGATAGATGCTATGAGTAAAACGTTTTACGTATTTAGTGAACAAAGCGAAGCAGTTTTCAACCATTTATGCTTCGAGAAGTGGAGCAATGAGTGGTATGTAAACTTTGTAGCCGGAGGAACATTTGTGAATTGTTTAACATTTCATGTATATTATTAATAAGTAATAGCATGGTTTCGAGTGCAATTTTGGAAAAACACGCACTCGTGAGTTTTTCAAAGACCTCAAATTGAAATAGTCTTTGAAAAACTCACTCGTGCATGTTTTTTTCCAAATTGCACTCGAAGCCATGCTATTACTAATAATTAGGCTTAGTGCTCAAATACGCTCGATTACGTGTTAAGATAATTTACATTCTGATAAAAATTAAAAGCTAATAATTCGTTGCTTTGCTTGCTTGTTTTGTTTACCGGACCTATAGCCACTTCGATTTATAAAATACAATTTTACCTTAGAGTTTAAAGAACATTTTCCTAGTTTTTATTGACCTATAGAAATTAAGGTTAATAGTTAAAATTTGGGAGAACTCGAAATAACTGTGGAACAGGAAATGCTCACTTAGAAATTCAGAGAGATTTAAACAGACAAGCTATTTATATTTTTCAGAGAATTGTCATATCAGACGATATTGTCTGATAAGATTAATGCAATCAATCTGATATAACTCTTGAAATATGTAACCAATGTAACAATTTTCGAAATATAGTAAGGTTAGATATACTGCCGAAACAGAGAATGTAGGAGTCTAACGTTTTGACGAAGGGCCCGCTTGAAACGTTAGACTCCTACATTCTCTGTTTCGGCAGCATATCTAACCTTAATATAATATAATATAAATATGTTTGCTAAGCTTTCGGCCTGTTGACTCAGGCCCTCATCAGAGCAATGACAATGGCAATGACAACAAGTTGTTGGCTGACGTCATTTATAAACTAAGCAACTGATCAATTTAACCTTACTATATTTCGATTGTTGCACCCTGTGACCTGTTCAATAATTGTTTACAATGATGTCTATTACATGAAGTATAGCAGTCCCGAATTTGATATATTCAAAATGGCGGAAATGTGCGAAGCGGTGCAGTGCGAAAATGTCGCATTTTGGCAATGCTAAAATATGCAAATGAGTGCACTAAAGAGACAGAATTAGTACTTTAACACCACCTAAGGTAAGTTTAAGCATTTTCCATTATAATTATATGACAGAATAAAAATGTATGAGTCGTATTTGATAAAAGTGGTCGACTGATGACAATGGTAGTTTATAAAATAAAATTTTGAAAACAAGCGCGGCGATTGGTTGAAAGCCGTGTTTCTATAACTTTATGGAAACACGGCAAGGTCCACGTCACTCAATACGCCATCATTACCGTGTAGGATACGCCATTATCCAGTATGGAATGTTCCAACCTCGTACCCAGGGCCATTTGTAGGGAACTGAGTCAAGATGGCCGGAACAAATGGCCCTGGTGGAGGCTCGGGTATCTCAGCCTCTGATTGGTCAAGAGCTTATGGCGTAAATCAGACGGTTTAATTTTGTATTTTTTTTTTTTAAATTGTATTTTGACCTTGTCGGTTGTTCCTGCCCATGGCACGAGAAATTATATTTCAAACCATGCAATAATTAGCTGTAATTAGGTATAATTACTGTGTAAAGGACTGAGTTCTAGTTATCAAAATGCGCAATATACTGCGCATTTTGAGCTAGCCTCCACCAGGGCCATTTGTTCCCGCCATTTTGTTTTTGGCCGCCATCTTGGCCCAGCCCCTACAAATGGCCCTGGGGACGAGGTTGGGAATGTTCTATTTCTGTGCACAGCACACCTCAGTCGGCGGCTTTGATTGTGCACCATCATGTGCACATTAAGATTTAATGACCGTATATTTGTAGGGGGGTCCGGGGACACCCCTCGTAAATATCCTGCCCGTAAATATTTTGAATTTAGGGTCTCTGAAATGGCATTTCCAGCACTTGGAGCAAAATCTAAATCACGTTTTAGGTAGTACATGTATATCCCATTATTTTTATGATTATTATTCCTTGGATAATTTTGTGCACCAAGTTGTGCACCAACTTAGGTTGTTGTGCACGGCACATGTGCCATGGCAATCGCTTTCTTTCCATACTGGGCCATTATATGCCATCATACGCCATTATGATGATTTCTCCCAAACATACACCATTATGATGATTTCTCCCAAACTTCCACTTGTGTTTCTATAACTCTATGGAAACACAGAAAATGTTTTTTATTTCTTAAATGGCACACAGTGTGTGTATTCTTATGAGTCTTCTTGGCTGACAGAAATAAAGATTTAGCCAAACCACCTAAGATTGTTGAACGTTTAGATTTATTGAACGTTTGGATTTATTGAATTTACCACAAAAAAGACTTACAAAAGTAAGTTGTCCTATTTGTAATGAACAAATATCATGGATTTTTAATATTTTACTCTTCTTAAATAAAGGACTACTGTGCGCATCAAATTTACTTTTGTTTATTATTCTGACTATGCATTTTTGGAGTCATTCAATACAGCAGAGATTACTTTTGTATGTAGATGCCCAAACTATACTACAATAGTACAACTAAGGGTAAGATTGAATAGCTGAGTTAAAGATGATTATAATGATGTATTATTTTTTTTTAATGTTATAATTCTGGAATAATTCTGTTTTAATTTGTTAATTTCCAAGACTACACGCTGTGGCGCACCATGGGGGGTGCAAAAAATATATTTCTGTTTTATTGTATTGTGGTATTGCCTTGATTTTTTCAATTTGAATTTGTGAAATGTTGCTTTTTATTTTGTTAATACAAAGTTTGTTGATAAAATAATTTATTGTCTAAATAGTAACCTTTTTGTTATGTAGATTATAATAATATTTTTATAATAATTAGCATAAATTAGCATAATTTGCAAAATGGGTTGTCCTGACAACCTAAAATTTGAATAGTAGAGGTATTTAGAGGTATAGTAGTGGTATTTTGTGGTATAATGCCATGTTAACCCTCAAATTGGTGAGAGCAACTGCTGTGGCTGGGTTTTGAGCCGATTTGAGCCGATTTGAGCCAGCCGGCAAAGAGTTAATCCATTATTAAAATTCTGTCAAAACATGTAAAGTTAGCATTGAGTGCCAGCGCTTCCATTAAATATTTCCCTATACTGTGTTCCCTGTGTTTTATGACTATATTTTATTTTTTACATATATAAACCAGGTTTAATAACAGGTGACCCAGGTCAAGTACTCCTGCTTAAGGGTCAAGTCTGAATCAGGTAAGTGAAATAAATACACAGTAATACAGTAGAAAACAACACCAGGTATGGTTTTATTGCATTATTGCATTATTTCAGTTATTTTATGTTTTATTTGTTGATAAAAATCTCAGTTTATATATAAAGTCTATAAACTCATAATTATGTAAACATATTGTCACAGCCATGCTGTTTGCCTGGGTTATTGTGGTTTAATTAAAGGATAAATGCAATGTAAAAATGCATAAATTTTTTCATCATAATTTATTTAAAGATGATTGTGAAACACTATAATAATATTTGCTTCATAAGCGGTAGCATTTGGATATGAAATGTAGTTAAGTTGTGTTAAGAGTAATACGTGTACTGTGGTACATGTGCAGGTTTAGTGTATAACTGACACACGTTTCTCCAGGGCTCATAACAGACGTAAGAAGGAGTGTACTGTGGTGTGTCAGTTTGGGAGTTTAGAAATATTTTCGTAGTTTTTGAGCTTAACAAACGGCTTATTAGAATGTTGGAGGTTCAATTTCGGGTTTGGAAATATTTTCTGAATATTTGAGATTGACAAATCATCTACAAATTGTCTGTTACCAACAATATTTGTCTCTTGCAAACTGACTCGTACATACATATAGTCTGTGGATTAGGTAAATGTAAACCATGTGTACCAAATTTAGAATAAGTATGCACTGCATACATGCATCTACATTTAGGACTATTCACGCAATCCAATTAATTGGATCTGATGTTCCTCCTGATGCACATGATTTATTTTAACTGCAAAAGTTACAACAATGGTATTCACAAAAATTTGTGAAGAAACAACCAAAACTGATATACTTTAGTAAGTAAATCCACTCATAGTTAATAGAAAATATACATGGTTTGGAAGCTCACAAAAGTCATTGTTTTATGTTTTTGTTCAGGTTTATGGAAATTTTTGCACTTTCACGGTTACTGAACATATTGTGTTTTCTGAATAATGAAGTAATCATCCAATAGCAACGTTTGGGTTCAATCACTCAACCGTACTGTTTAAATATTAATAAACCTAAAACAAAGGATTTGGCACCTTCATGTGCCTTTCAACATGAATCGTAGCTTGATTGTTAACTGCTTTGAAGTTTTCCAGGTTTCCAAACCATGTCTATTTTCTATTAACTATGATCCACTAAATTAGATCACGTAAACAGACCTTTTGGTTGAAATAATCATAAAATACATTGACAGTGTACTACATGTATACAGAATATGGCCAATTTAATTTGATATTAAGACACATAAAAATTAACTTTTACAGATGAACATTAAGGTTAGTTAATATTTGACGAGTTTAGCATGCAAAAATTTGCTACTAATTACAATATACACATGCATGAAGAAATATTACCATCATGATATGTTAACACCAACTTTAGATCTAGGTCACTTTAACAAATTTCTATAAGAATGGTCTACTGGCTACAGGTGAATAGGTTGCTGGCTGAACTTGAATCATAACTACTTGTTACTACTACAGTATGTTGGTACTGGCTTCATGACTACCTGCTAAATATAAATAGACAAGTATAAATACACAAGTGATTATAGAAAATCGCACCCGCCGATTGGTCGAGCGCTTCGGACTAATTCTCGATAATCACCTACAGAGTTTATTCAAAATGGCCGCCAGCCAATTTGTCAATGCGCCAGACAGGGAAATTAAAGGATAACGGATGAACAAACCTTCCCGAGGCAAAGGGGAAATTTAATCGCTAATTTCCCGAAAAGTCATGGTATTAGTTTGTAATATGATCGCCGAGGAAAACTTTGAGAATCTTACCAACAGGAAATTTACACCGTGCATGTTGATGAGGGAAAATATATGCAAGCGGGAAATTTAGAAGAAGACAAAGGATTTCTTTGTCTTCTAATTTTCCCTCATCAACATGCATGGGAAAATTAGAAGACAAAGGAAACATTTCCCTCTTGCATGCATGAGCAATGGGGGAAATACGAGGTTTACATTCCCTCGGAGAACAAAAGAATCCGAGGCGATCATGGTATTATTATAAGTAATACCATGATCGCCTCGGATTCTTTTGTTCTCCGAGGGAATGTAAACCTCGTATTTCCCTCATCGCTCATGCAAGAGGGAAATTTATCCTTTGTCTTCTATGAGGGAAAATTAGAAGACAAAGAAATCCTTTGTCTTCTTCTAATTTTCCCGTGCATGTTGATGAGGGAAAATTAGAAGACAAAGAAATCTTTTGTCTTCTTCTAAATTTCCCGCTTGCATATATTTTCCCTCATCAACATGCACGGGAAAATTAGATGCAACTTCTCTGACCAACCGTGTAAATTTCCTGTTGGTAAGATTCTCAAAGTTTTCCTCGGCGATCATAATATTACAAACTAATAACATGACTTTTCGGGAAATTAGCGATTAAATTTCCCCTTTGCCTCGAGAAGATTTGTGAAAGTCCGAGGGATCGCTAATTTCCCTCAAGTCATGTTATTACTTATAAATATTCACCTCGCCTTCGGCGAATAATTGTTAAATACATGGCGGCTAGATACAAAATGTCAATGAATATAAGTCATTAGTCAAACGTTAACTAAACATTTTCAGCACAGCAGCCAATAGTGATGTGTTTCGTAAACACAAATACTTAATTGAACTAAATTTATTATAAGTCGTAATCATATGCCAATGTAGATGTCAACGGAATTTATCAGCAGTTTTTACGAAAAATCAACATGTGAAAATTGGTAATTACTACAGTATCTAAGGAGGTGTTTGCCGAGATCGTACTTGTGCTATTATTTCTTGTTAATTTTCATCTTGTGTTTATATGAGAGCCGAGTCAGCCCGCCTTGCCGAGATCTCGCTTTGTGAGACCCGGATCTCGGTTACCCGGGCTGGGTTTTTCCCATGTAAACACGATTGACCGGGCTAGCTCGCCTACCCGGGCTGGCGCTAACAGCTTCGTACACGTGACAAAATGTGTTGTTATCAGCTTTTTTCGACATATTAACAATTCACAAGTTCTGCTTGTTCATGTACAGTTCATATTTAAAACAATGAGACTTCGTTTCTTACCAGAACTGATAAATGACCCAAATAGCACAACAAGCAAGCCAGCCCGGCTAGGCTAGCTCTTCTCATGTAAGCACAATATAAAACCATCTCGACAAAGCGAGCTAGCTCGGGTATACCCGGGCTGGCTCGCCTCCATATAAACACCCCCTAATTTACTGCCAATTCCTAAAAACTTATTTATAGAAAGGTGTTGCTTCGAGTGACGAACCATACCGGACAAGTATAGGTGTTATTATTATTAACATTATTCTCCTTCCGTCTTCACTGCCCCTATATAATAAAATTACTTAAAAAAATACTTGTTTCAAGATTTTCTTGTTCCGTCTCCAAGATTTCTTTTTTTGTTTTCTTGACAAGATATTTTGTCTTAAAACAAGATTAATATCTTAAAACAAGAAATAAAATATTGAAAACAAAAATATATATTTTAACAATATTTGTGGGCTTTGAAGTGAATATTTGTTGCATGATATAACTGTGTCTTAACTAAGTATGCCCTGATCAATTCCAAGCGTATCCACTTCTCAGGCGCATTTTTGGCACACTGCACATTTCAATAGACTATTACTGACTGTAATAGCCTATCTTTTCAGTAATAGCTAGCTGCGTGCTCGTCGACAGTGGCGTAAGAAGCAAAGTGATGTTGGAGGAGCACATGCAGCTTCAAAAAGGCACTTTGTTCGGGGGTAGAGCTTCAAAAGGACACTTGAAGCACATGTTTTATCAAAAAGGGCACTTTTCTTTCGGAAAAAATATATGACACTTTACAGCAAAATTGGGGGGGGGGGGGGGGGGGGGACGTTCCCCATTTCTCCCTGGTTCCTATGCGCCCCTGCTCGTCAACTTGTATTTCGATATGGATCAGATATCAATATATCTTTGCAAGTGTTTTGCTACTAAACATTAAAATTTCAAATGTAAACAAGCGCCAGAAAATTGCATGTCAATTAGTATTTCTGATTAAATTCGAATTTTGTGCATTTTCAATACTTTAAACTCGAGTTGAGCTGATCGCATGATGCATGATTTAAATGTTTGGTGTATACGAATATTATACATGACCTTGCATGAGGAGATACGAATTTTATCTTCCATTTTATCTGTGTTCGTAATAGATCGTTTTCATGTGACGTCACGGCGGCCATATTGGTGTACCAAAACAATGAAATGGCGGCCATATTGGTGTACGGTATGGGAATTAGCTCTTTCTTATTCAAATATTTCGTACTTTCACAAGTCGGGTATCTTTCTAAGTGAGTGAAGCGACGAACGAGTGCATGAGATCAGATCGAGATATTACCAACATGCACGAGAAGATAAAATTCGTATGGAAAAATCGGTTATGAAATTCTCTGTTTATTTCATGAACATAACGATCTAAAATTATGGTTCATTTTGAGTTTTGACTGCACTCAAATATAAGATATGATTGAACTGATATCTTTACGTGTAAAATATCGTGTTTTTTTACATGTGTTTAAATACGATTTAAACACATGTTGTGGCAGAAATTATGTCAACAGTTTGTCGGAAATATTCAACAAAAACGGGGAAGGAAACCCACTCAAAATCCAACGCTTTTTGAGCATTTGTTGGATATTTATGAGATTTGTCAGACATTTATGAAGCTTTGCCCCCCGACCTGAAAAGGTGAATTTCCGCCACTGGAGAGACACGAAAACGAAGAAACTATCGTTGTTTTGCTTAATTTCTACCGCGCTGCACAATTTCGCCCATGTATGTAATGAGTCCGCATGGTGCATGCCACATGGCTAGAAATGGCAGGCATACCAACTTCATGGATGAATTATTTTTTGTGCAGGTAGTGCGCTAATATCCACCAACTTAAAAGTTATTGCTTTCTATTTAGTTCTACATTTAGCTAATAGAAAACCTTGTATAAAATATTCAGCATCTTAAAAGCATATCAAAAGTATTCTTGATGCACATGCATGCAGCGTGCAAATTAATGTCACTTTCGATTAATTACCTTGCATGTATCTAAACTGTTTTATATTTGACTTTCCATTGATATCAAACAATCACCATGTGCATGAGACTGATGAAAAATGACAAACTTTTTTGAAACCCAAAGATAGCTATATTCTATATTGCTTTCAGTTCCAGTCAAAATGGAAATACCTTCCCACTTCCGCTTCTGTAGTTGCATGTTGTGTGGTTGTGTATTACTGTATTTCTGTAGCCGCTACTGAACGCGAGGAAAGTCCAGCGATAAAAGTCGCCAATTCTTAATGTATATTCGTCCGTAATTGGTATCGATTTGACCAAGGGATAAATATCCATTGTATTATGAATAAATGCAATTTAAAGCTAAATTATACTATTTATGTACAGTTTTCAACAAAAAATTTTCTCAGGCTTCGGTAGCGGCTACAGAAATACAGTAATACGCAACGAACTACAGAAGAAGAAGTGGGAAGGTATTTCCATTTTGACTAATAATGTCAGTTTTACTTTCTTTATTACTACATTATGCATAAAGCTATTGTGTTTACAATTGCCTATATAGGCAAGGCAGACATGCATTTTACTTCCTTGTTCGTTCCGTGTATACAGCTGAAAAGGTATTGGTGGTTCACTAGTAAAATATTCAGTTCTACAGCAATAAACAGCGTTTAGTTCAAATTTTTTGCCCACATATCTTTTACAATGAAGCAAGGTTACCTGTTGATTCTTACTTTGGAATTGGTTGTAACTAGTCTTTTTTTCTGCAACGGCGAATCAAGTATGTATAAACCATGCATGTCGTGTTAAATATTATTAGTCAATATCCATGCATGTATACTGTGCCATAATATACTTCATAGATCTGAAAAATGTATAAATACACACAAGTGTTTAACAGCAATGATTTTTCATAACTTATTTAGCTTGCATGGAGGCTTTTAAAACTGAACAAGTTCTTTAGTAATATCATATTTATCAGTTATCAGTTAACATGTAAACGACACAGCTGTCACGGCATACTCTGGTTCTCCAGCCGTGTCATTTTGTTTTCTTTTTACCATGCGGCTCATATTTTTCTTATTTACCTATATGAAATTAAACGCTGCGTTGTTTATTAGTTTTAATAGCTTCTACAATATTGTTTATACTCTATTTCTAATTCATCATCATCATTATCATCATCAGGGCGGCTTAATTATAGGGCCGAGTAGTGTTGGCTTTTACAATCTCAGACCATTGTTCCCTGTTCATCATCACCGTGTGTAGATCCTCCGATTCCAGACCCGTTTCTTTAGCCAACTTGTTGATAAATGTGGTTTCCGGCCTTCCTCTATTCACAGTTCCATGTTTTGGTTCCCATAAAATTAGGCTTGAAACAAGCTCATCACTTCGTCCATGGCAATGTCCGTCCAGTGAATCGTAATCTTCTTTCTTTGATACATTCAGCAATTTTAGGCAAACCAGAGTACAAGACAACACGTTAACGCCAAAATAAAGTTACATATATATATATATATTTAAGAAATGGCCGCCCGTGTTTATATTGTCTGATGCAAACACGAGAGTGAGTTGGGGGAATTCGAAAGTGGGAGTATTTCTTTTATGAAATAAGGCTAAAAAATGTGCCGCGACATCACAACCGTGTTTACATGCATAGCCTGATATAAATACGGTAATTGACCAATCACAGCGTGCGTAAGACGCAACCTATTTTATAAATATATATATTTCTAAAATTCATTAATAATTCATGAGGAAAACACAAAGAAAAATCATAAGCGTATCGGATCTATATATGTGATATAGACTCGCTCTAAGTTTCTCGCTGTATTTATTTTTTTTATTTATTTATTGTATATTATGTATGTATTTATCGAAATATAGTAAGGTTTCAGTACTTCCGAAATTATTGAACGTAGTTTAAGGGGGCGATTACATGGACCGGGCTGGCCCGGTTAACCGAGCTGGCCCGGTTAACCGGGATGAGTTTACGAAACGAGTACATGGAGGGGGACTAGCCCGGTAAGCCGGGATGATTTCAGGCCGAAATTCGCAATTATCAAGTAAATAAGGGCAAAGTTACATTAGTTTTACTTCAGTTTTACACTAATTAGTCTATTATTTATTTTGTAAACCCATCGTTATAAAAAGATTGTTAAAGTCTTAGCTAACCCAGGAAAGCGTCTTCACGAAGACTAATTAATTTATTAAATCTTCACTTTGATCACGAAACACACAAACAACGTTGATGTTCTATTTCAGTTCCTTTCAGCACTATTTATTCACACAGTCAACTAGTCAAGCAAACGAACGCGTATCGAAGCGAGTTCAACAGTTTTTCAGCCCGGTTTGCCGGGATGAAAACGATTACATGGACATTTTCATCCCGGTTAACCGGGCTAGCCCGGTTGCGACAACCGGGATCCCGGCAAACCGGGCTAGCCCACTTGCCATGTAATCGAAATGTTAAAACAACATGTGTTTTATATATAAAGCGGGCTAGCGCCCGGTTAACCGAGCTAGCCCGGTCCATGTAATCGCCCCCTAATTCTAACGTTTCGAGCGAAGTATTTCAACACTGCTACGCAGCACACTACGTTTATGGTATATATATATATATTTATATTTATATACGTATACATCAAGTACATGATCAGGGGATCAACCGAAGAGGCTAGAAATAGTTAAATATATTTTGCAGAAGCGATATTTTAGCTTGCTTAAAATAACAAAATTCTAAAATATTTCATTATTAGAAAAAGCATATATCTCTAGCTTATTTATTTTTGCAGGTAATTCTATTCGATTGCAAGGACCATTTATCAGTAATGGTATTGGGCGTGTTGAAATATTTCACCAAGGAAAATGGGGAACAGTTTGTGATGACGACTGGGACTTGAACGATGCTGAAGTGGTTTGTCGACAACTTGGCTTTGCAGGAGCTGAAGAAGCTCTTCAAGGTAGTGAAGTTCCAGATGGTACTGGAACAATATGGCTTGACCAGGTTGCTTGTGCAGGAAGTGAACAGTACTTAGCCAACTGTGGTCATCCAGGATGGGGAAAGCATGATTGTGGACACGGTGAAGATGCCGGTGTACGATGTAATGTAACAGGCAAATTTTATGTGTAATTTATTATTGTTTACCTTGTTTGAGAGACGAAATTAAATGATTTTTTCTCACTAATGAACTATTATGCATATTTTTTGCACTGTTTAATAACATTTTAATCAATTTTCTCTATTTTTTATCATGACTGGCTGATGACGTCTGTTTAAAATTTAAATCTTTTACTAGGGGTATTTATACCACATTTTTCTTAAATATCATACATTCGGGCATTGGCAGTGAATGCTTAGTTTCAATGTTCCAAACTGGCTTTGATACCGCAACTTTTGATCATCATCATCATCATCATCTATATAAGCCCTGTCAGTCCTGCCCGTGTAAGGTCGGACACTTCTTGTCTCCATCTCCTTTTATCTAACGTATCTTGATCTTGAAAGCCTTCTTCTTCCCCCACTTGTTTCACTCCATCAAACCATCTTTTCCTTGGTCTCCCCCTTGTTCTTCTTCCGGGCAATTTCCTTATCGTTGCACTTCCCACTGGGCTATATTATTTTCCTTTCTTCTCACATGTTTATACCACCTCAGTCTACTCCTAGGCTACTTCTAATATCATCATTTTTCATTCTGTCTTTCAAAGTCACACCTCTGATCCTTCTCAACATTCGCATTTCTATTTTTTCTAACAGCTTCTCTTTCGTCTTTCTTACGTACAGTCCAACACTCTAGTGAACCATACATCAGCACCGGCCGTACTGTTTGAGACATCTTCACCTTCAGTCTCCTTGGCATCTTTCTATCGTTAAAAATTCCTCACAATTCTTTCCATTTTGACCATGCTGCCGACACTCTTGCTTTCACTGCCGCTTCCGACCCGCCTTTTTCATTTAAAGTTGCTCTAACATATTTGAACTTGTCCACCCGCTGCAGCAATCCGCCACTTCCATCCGGTATTTCTGAGAAATTATTATTACTATTACTAGAAACCATTATTCCTGTCTTGCTAATATTAACTTTCAACCCTTTTGTTTTTATTTTTCCCCCCGCCAATTTATCTAATTCATTATAAGATCTTCCTCACTTTCTACCATCAGTATTAAATAATCCGCAAACAACAGCTCCTAATGGTAGTCCCTCTCTAAATTCACTTACCACATCTAACACTATTATTTATAATTATGAGCTGAGTGTTGATCCTTGATGTAAACCTACTTCTATCAGAAATTAATCCGTCACTATGGGTTGTCCTTACTGCTGTTTTTGCTTGGTAAAATGTCGCCTTTATCAGTGTAATCAGCCATTCGTTCTGTTACGCCCTTTTTCTTCAAGCACCAGTAAACGAACTCCCTTGGAATTCTGTCATTATGCTTTTTCTAGATCTATGAAGGTGAAAAACAAGTATCTGTTCGCTTCCCAGTATTTCTCCGGTGCTTGCATAGCTATGAGGATAGCATCTATTGTTCTTCTTCGTGCTGGCATAAATCCAAACTGCATGTTGCTGATGGTGGCCAGCTCTCTTAGTTTCTGATCTAAAACTCGTTCCAATTACTTCATACTATGTTCCAACAGCTTTATACCTCTGAAATTGACACATTCTAACGGATCTCCCTTCTGTTTGTACATTGACAATGTTTAGCTACTCTCCCAATCTGTTGGCAATTTCCAACCTCGTGCTATATTTTTTCTAACACTTTATGCATCATGTCTATTCCCTCATCTCCCATTGCCTTTATATAAGTTCTATCGGCAATGACATTAGTTTCTTTCCCACTTTTGCTCTGTTTCACTGCTTTAGCTACCTCCACTCGTTTGATGTTCTCAATTGGGCCTTTTGTGCAAGCCACTGGCTCCAGTTCCTCGTGTTCATTTTCAACGTTTAACAGGGTGTTGAACTACTCTTTCCATCTGGTCCTTATTTTTTTCTCTCCAGCTGTCAGCAATCTTCCCTGTTCATCTCTGATAACTCTCACTTCTCCAATGTTCTTTTTGGTACCTGCCTTCTGCTTTGCAATGCGATATATCGCCTTCTCTCCTTCTTCCGTGTCTAGCTTGTCATACCATTCTTTCAAGACTTCTTTCTTTGCCTGTGCCACCACTCTTTTTGTATCTCCCTTGGCTATTTTGTATTCTCCTTTCGCTTGTTCCGTCCCATTTTTCTGCCATTTCTTAAAAGTTTCCTTTTTCTTCCTAATACTTTCTTGTACCTCAGCTGCCTACCACCATGTTTCCTTCTCCTGCTTCCTGTCACCATTCCTGTCGGCACATTTCATCAGCGCTGTGTTTCTGGCTCCACCTTCCCTCCACCGTGCTCTGATTGTCAAGCTGCACTTTCTTTCTCACTTTCGTTCAGAATTCTTACACACTTTTACCTTTTAGTTTTTAAAACTTTATACGGCTTTTTCTTCTCCTCTTACATACCCTTTTATTAATTTCTTCAGTACATTAACATTCGCTACCACTAGTCGATATTGTGACACTACTGCTTCTCCTGGTACTGTCTTGCAGTTTTGCACCAATTTACCATCTCTTTTCCGTGTCATGATGTAATCAATCTGTATGTTGTGATTACTCCTGAAAGTTATTAGGTGTTGTTGCTTCTCAAAATAGGTGTAAATCAACTGACCGTACCAATAAAGATGGCGACTTGTACATTTAACCACAATCCTTTGCGTGCAGTAAATATTGTTTCTTGCAGAATTATTGGAAGATATGGTTTTAAAACAATCAACTTTAGTAGGAATGAAGTTTTTGCTTACTTAATCCATCTTAGCAGTTAGCATGATAAACAATGTTTAGTTGTTAATTGGGCTGATTTGAGGTTGCAAAGCATTGTGGTTAAATGTACCGCCCCCATCTTTTTCGGTACCGTCAATTGTAGGTCTAAGCCCTCCAATCCGTTTCCAGAAGCCTTTCATCTTCCACATTCCTTGTTCCATAATCTTTCCCACTATGAATCCTGTCATATCCTCTCTGGTGTTTTCCTATATGACTGTTGACATCCACTCCAACAAAAGTTTCTTCGTAGGCTGTATTCTCTCAATCAGTTCCTCAACTGATGCTGTCAGAAATTCCTCTTTCTCGTCAACTCCAGCTCCAACTTGCGGAGTGCTGATACTACGCTCACTGCCTCTTCATATATCACCAGTCTTACTTTCATCAGCCTATCCGATATTCTGTTCACTTGATGAATTACTTGGTCCTTCAAGTCTGGGCTTAGTATAATCCTAACACCATGTTTTTCTGTTTCCATCACCACTATAGATAATCTTATAACCCTCTCCTAACTCTTTAGCACTCTTTCCACCCCATTTCTTCTCCTGCACCCGCACTATATATCAACCTTTCTCCTCTTGAACACATCCACCAGTTCTCTACATTTTCCCGTTATTGATCCTACGTTCCAGGTTTGAGTACTGCCGAAATTATTGAACGTAGTTTCTAACGTTGCGAGCGAAGTATTTCAACATTGCCTACGCAGCACACTGCTTTTATTATATACATATTATATTTATATACGTACATCAAGTACATGATCAGGAGATATCAACCGAAGAGGTTAGAAATAGTTAAATATATTTTGTAGAAGCGATATTTTAGCTTGCTTAAAATAAAAAAGTCTAAAATATTTCATTATTAGAAAAAACATATATCTCTAGCTTATTTATTTTTGCAGGTAATTATATTCGATTGCAAGGACCATTTATCAGTAATGGTACTGGGCGTGTTGAAATATTTCACCAAGAAAAATGGGGAACAGTTTGTGACGACAGCTGGGACTTGAACGATGCTGAAGTGGTTTGTCGACAACTTGGCTTTGCGGGAGCTGTAGAAGCTCTTCAAGGTGATAAAGTTCCAGATGGCACTGGAACAATATGGCTTGACGAGGTTGCTTGTGTAGGAAGCGAAAAGTATTTAGCCAACTGTGGGCATCCAGGATGGGAAAAGCATGATTGTAGCCACGGTGAAGATGCCGGTGTACGATGTAATGTAACAGGAAAATTTTATGTGTAATTTATTATCGTTTACCTTGTTGGAGAGAACAAATTAAAATATTTTTTCTCACTAATGAACTATTATGCACACTTTTTGCATTTTTTTTCTCTATTTTTATCATGACTGACTGATGACGTCTCATTAAAATTTAAATCTTTTACTAGGGGTATTTATACCACATTTTTCTTTAATATCATTTCGTGCTTTTGCAGTGAATGCTTGTTTCAATCTACCATGCAAACTGGTTTGATACCGCAACGTGTCGTCATCATCATCATCATGATCATCATCATCAGGAATGAAGTTTTTGCTTACTTAATCCATCTTAGCATGATAAACAATGTTTAGTTGTTATTTGAGCTGATTTGAGGTTGCAAAGCGTTGTGGTTAAATGTACCGCCCCCATCTTTTTCGGTACCGTCAATTGTAGGTCTAAGCCCTCCAAAGCGTTTCCAGAAGCCTTTCATCTTCCACATTCCTTGTTCCATAACCTTTCCCACTATGAATCCTGTCATATCCTCTCTGGTATTTTCCTACATGACTGTTCACATCCACTCCAACAAAACTTTCTTCGTAGGCTGTATTCTTTCAATCAGTTCCTCAACTGATGCTGTCAGAAATTCCTCTTTCTCGCCAACTCCAGCTCCAACTTGCGGAGTGCTAATACTACGCTCACTGCCTCTTCATATATCACCAGTCTTGCTTTCATCAGCCTATCCGATATTCTGTTCACTTGATGAATTACTTGGTCCTTCAAGTCTGGGCTTAGTATAATCCTAACACCATGTTTTTTTTTGTTTCCATCACCACTATAGATAATCTTATAACCCTCTCCTAACTCTTTAGCACTCTTTCCACCCCATTTCTTCTCCTACACCCGCACTATATATCAACCTTTCTCCTCTTGAACACATCCACCAGTTCTCTACATTTTCTCGTTTTTGATCCTGCGTTCCACGTCCCTATTCAAAACCACTATTCTTACCACTCGCTTTTTTAGCTGCTGTTGCAGTCTATCCGCGTTACTACTACCTCTTGCAGTCTTTCCACGCAGCCGAGGGATGCCTATGTGCGTTGCGTTTGGGGAAAGCTCTAGTATAGGTGTTTTCTTCATTGGAAACAAGTTGCATAATTAATTTACTGGCAAGATTTTCATGCATGGTCGGATGCCTTGCTGACTGACAGTTTTTGGCAGTGGTAGGTCAGCTGCTGTCTTTGGCTGTAGAGACTGGCCTACCCAGCAGAGGATGACCGTTAGCTCTTAATGGAGCTCCTACGCCCTTTGACATGTATTGTTTTTAGTCTTGTTGATGGGTGATTTCTGCTTACACCCTCTTCACCTAGTTTTCCAAATGGGGTTGCCGGTTTTGTCTCTGACGTCTCGACCACGAGGCAGATAGTAGCGCTCTGTATTTTTACGTTAGCTTAACTTTTCGACCTTTTTCTTTGCTGGTTTAACAAATTACCTTCTCAAGGTGGTGCAGGGCCGGATTATTCACAAAGCACTGTATAGGCACTGTTCCCAGCGCCTACGAAATTGATGGCGCCTATAGAAATAGCAAAATATATTTTGTAGAAGCGGTATTTTTATTCAATTTTATCAACATTAATTGATTAGCTTCTTTAAATTAAAAATTTTAGAATATTTTTTTATTAGAAGAAACATATAATATATATCATTAATTAATTTTTCCCAGGTGCTCCAAAAATTCGATTGCAAGGACCACTTATCAGTAGTGGTACTGGACGTGTCGAAATATTTTACCAAGGAAATTGGGGAACAGTTTGTGATGACGACTGGGACTTGAACGATGCTAAAGTGGTTTGTCGACAACTTGGCTTTGCAGGAGCTGTAGCAGCTCTTCAAGGTAGTGAAGTTCCAGATGGTACTGGAACAATATGGCTTGACCAGGTTGCTTGTGCAGGAAGTGAACAGTACTTAGCCAACTGTGGTCATCCAGGATGGGAAAAGCATGATTGTGGACACGGTGAAGATGCCGGTGTACGATGTGATGTAACAGGTAAATTTTATCCGTAATTTATATATTGTTTATCTTTTTTGATTAAAAATTAATTCAATAACGCTGCATTATGCTTATTTTTCGCACTCTTTCAGAGTTTAAAAACATTTTAGTCACTTTCTTTTCTTAATTAACTATTGACATCAGTATTAAATTTTAACTTTTACTAGGGGTATTTGAAATATCACAATGTGGTATTTTTTTAAAAAAACTGTACATCCGGGTATTTGCAGTAAGCCAGTAAAATACAAAGTTATTAACAGTAAGATATTAAAAAATAAAAACAAAAGAAAAAAATATAAATAAATAAAACTACGGTTAAAGTAAAGGATGCGGTACAGAACTTATGTTGGCATTCAGGCTGGGATTAAATTTGAAACTAACAAACTTTATGTATTGTTTTCTTCTGCCAAACTGACGTCATTAATTTAATTGCGGCATCAGCCATCAAATCTGCTTGGTACTTAGGTAATCTCCACTTAAGAAACTATTTTCGTAGTTTAGGCAACATTTTATTACATTTTATTACATTTTGTAATTTTTGTTCGATACATGGCAGATTGGCCGAGATGGTTTTCGTCAAATTTTACCAGATTATTGCTAATCTACGAAAAAATTACAACAGACAAATGCTTATACTTACTTTAGGAGTTGTTGGAGTCTAAATTTCCATTGGTTTGGCTTATAATCGCCGAAAACCTTGATTATTTGTTTTTTGACAGATTCAAGTCATCGGTCTCGATAAATACTTCATGGCATATTGTTATTAAGGTCTCATTGTAGGATCATTTAAAGTGCCTCTCACCTCTACATAGACTTGGATCAAGTCTGTCTCTCGAGAGGACGTCGAGCGCGCCGCAAAGCGGCGCGTGAGAAGAATGGGGAGAGGGAGAGAGAGGCAGACTTGGCTCACTTGCAGCGTTTCAAATTTTGGCGCGAAAATTTATGAAGTTGACACAGTGTTTCATTTTCCGGTTTTATGCCCGAAGTGTATGTAATCTTGCTTCATGTTTCAACGTTTACAGCGTTATGTCTGTTAAGACACAATATGAAACATGACAGATAGAAACTCAGAGAATACAGCAACGAAGACTGTAACGCGTTTAGCATTGTCTGGTAGAGCAAGTGAAACAATATGTATTCTGTGTGGTAGTAAAGTCGTTAAAGCTGATTTCAGAAGAAAGATTTTCTCACCCAGCTTTAAGAAAACAACCGCTTGCGTCAAATATTTGGAACATGATATTAGCAACGAGGTTTCCCGATCAACAAATATAATCTGTAGAAATTGCGCTGAAAGAAAATGCCAATTTGGTAAAGAAAGTAAGCGAAGTTCGAAATAAGTTCAACGAGAAGACCAAGGAGAAGATATTTGCCGAAAAAGAATCGTTAGAGTCAAATAAACGCATGTAAGGACTCTGGACCTAATGAGAAAACAAGACAAGACTGTCGCGGTATGAAACTCCAGGTATCGAGAACTTTTTCCAGACCAAACAGCAGAAGAAAGGTACTGTTCCCCGGCACACATTGCATGTCCTTAATTTCATCGTATCCGAGTAAGCGCAATCCATATCTAATACCATCTTTAAACGAATTCATCTCAAAAAATAGACACGCCTAGGCGTGCATGTATCTACTGCGTTTAATGCCTATAGCTGCTATGGTAAAAACAATGATGCAACTGTGTACTTGTAACAACCTTGTATTCATAACTGAACAAGATTCTTGACAAAATTGATGGAATTGTATAGTTGTAACAACCTTGTGTTCAGATTTAGAGATGAACAAGATTTTTGACAAAATTGTCTATGCTCACAGGCCATGCTGTGTTTTAACTTTAAAAATAGAACTCACTCAACTCAGAGTAAAGCCTGAGCAACGTGCAGAAGGCTAAGCGTTAACAACTCTACTCATATCTGGCATGAGTTCCAAGCCCGGACAGGTGCATGGTCACCCATTCAAATACTAACTCAATCCAATTGGGCTTTACTCCAGTCCTCAGTGGTGAGAGGCAGTGCGCTAATAGCTTGCCTATTAAAGCTATGTATAGGTAATCACATGGAGTCGAGGAAAATGAAAGTTTAATTTCAGGAGTGTTTTCAAAATCTTACAAATTACTAAATAAATAGGATTTTGAAACCACGAGTGAAATTAAACCTTAATTTTACGAGAACTCATGTGATTAGGTGTTAATAATATAGCAGGTAAAATTATTCAAGAGCTATATTATGCCCAGAAAATGATGAAGTACATGTACCTTATCACGGTTGGTGCTTGGCAACATTCCCCATTCCAAATTTCCTTCGCTCTATCGCTTTGCTTTCAGATTTCTTTTTGTAAACACCGGCAAAAGTTCGTATTGTATTCATTTTCACTAATAGTTTGCACTCCATCAATGGTTTAAACTGATTAGTTCAAAGTAAACAAAAAATAATTTTCAGACCAAAAAACCTTGCAGATTTGTTGAAAAAATGTCCTCTGAGGTTCACTGTTGCTAAGTAACCAAGCAACCAATCACATACAAGAACTGCTGATCAAGGAACCAATCAAGTGCAAGTAATTTTGCCCTGAATAGCGCTCCGTCGTGATGATGTCAGGATTGATGTTTGTCCGTTTTACCCACAATTCTTGCAGTTCGAACAATAGATAATGACTCATTTGCAATCATTTGAAAGTCAATTTTGGTTTGTTTGTCCGCTTTTTGTGCTTTTAATAGCAGCTGGACTGTACGCTATTACAAAAAAAAATGCCCTCTATATTATTAGGTACGAAAACCTATAGTCATAAAGTATGGTAGTAAAGCTTTAAGTAGGTCAATCAAATTAACATTTAACAACTCACAAAATTTGACTTAACTGACTAATACAGTATTTAAATATTTTCGTTACAACAATTATATTTGTCAAACAATATAATGCAATCTAGTTAGAAGGTAAAGAAAATAGCTTGAGATAACAAGCATCTCCAGTATTACTGCTGTAAAATTTAATAGTGAATGAAAAAGAAAACGATGTCCAGCAAATTATGTCATCAAAATTATAAGAGCAACGTCCATACATTAATTGTTCTTCAAGATATATGCATATATGCAGTAAAAGGTACAATAAATGTTTGCACAATCATAACACAGATTTTGCATGACTTTGACAACTGCAGGATACAATTTTACCATTAATACTGTATATATTATAGACTTGCCAGTTCATTTGACATTTGACTATTTGTCATCTACATCGACAATATGCTATTTAATAGCATATTTCGCTCGTGGACTACCATAGCTTTTGGGCGTTGTTTCTTTACCATGAAGCTAACTTTGTTTTCTTAGAAGAAGGTCATCCATTTCTGTTCGGCAACGCACAGTCTTGTCAGTTTACGAAGCTCGATCAGACATGTTGGCCATTTATTAAATTGCCTCGTCTGAAATTATATGAAATCGTCCACGCAACGAGGCAACGACCCGATTAATTCGCTTTCAAAACTTTTATCATCATTCCAACAATTCACAATTAAGAATTGCCTACGATTCATACTTAAAATACTTACTAAATTTGTAAAATCTTCCTCTTGTTGAATATGCCCCGCACTCCCGCTAGTTGAACATGCTGTCAACACTCAACAATGACTTATGAAATACTTGGTGTACAGTAGTTATATTGGTTTCGGTGATTTGTCGTGAGTCAATCGTTTTATTCTATGTTTTGATTGGCTCCGAAGGCATTCTTTTGTTAACTTACATTACACGCACGATAGCAATGTATCTACTCGCGCATGCGCAGTAGATACAAAAATCGTGACACTCACTGACAAGTACCGAAGCCGAAGACCCCAAGCAACGAAATAAGTCACTTTTTGTATTCCGGTTCATTGTAATGAGCGGTGATTAATGACGTAAAGACACGCCTCCGACCCAAAAACAGGTCGGTAAATTTTGGCGCGCTGCAAGTGAGCCAAGTCTGTCTCTCCCTCCCTCTCCCTCTCTCTCCCTCTCTCTCCCTCTCTCTCCCTCTACCCATTCTTCTCGCGCGCCGCGCTCGACGTCCCCTCGAGAGACAGACTTGTTCCGAGTCTAACCTCTACAGGGATTATGATATTTATGATAATATATTTATGATATTTGGAACATTCTGAGAAGTAATGTAATATATCTTCTTGGACAAAAACTTCATCTTCATGGACTTTTTCACTGTCAAAGTTACCGGATGTGACGTCTACCAGGACTACTTGTGAAATTGAAACAAAAGAAAACCGGTTTGCAAGTCCTGGTAGACGTCATATCCGGTACGTTTTTGGCTGAGAAGATATATTACATTTCTTCTCAGAATGTTCCAGATATCATAAATATATTAAATCACCTACCCAAGGGGGATAAATTTGGTTAAAAACTCGATAAATTATAACAAATCGGTGGCGGAAAATATTAGAATCGGTTTGAAACACATTTCCAAATGTAATACGACACCTATACATGATATAGACGCTCAGATGTAGGTCACATGTCTAAACATATTTTTTGCGTTATTCGGTGCTTATTACTTGCGTTTTGTTGTTGTTGTTGTTGTTGTTGTTGTTGTTGTTGTTGTTGTTGTTGTTGTTGTTGTTGTTGTTGTTGTTGTTGTTGTTGTTGTTGTTGTTGTTGTTGTTGGACCAAGCAGCAAGCCGTTTCTAGATAAACAGTACGTATATGTTCTTTGATATACTGTGGCTCTTTCTTGTATCTCTATACTCAAGTCAAACTAGTGCTTACTGATGTCAACACGGCATTTTTTTGCTTCTGTACTGGATAAGTTTGCCTATTCTGTCTTCATGGGCAAACCTCAGAGATACAGCGATTTTTCCAAATGGAACCAGCTAGAGTACTAGTAAGACAAAAGTCATTTAGTCACCTGAGCAATGAATGAGCAATAACTGAAGTACAGTGTAGTGATAACCGTTGAAGAAAATTGAAAACGAATTTGTATGCGCTATAAAATGGTACATGCGAAAGATTTTGAGCACGCTGGAAAAGATGGCCAGCAACCTCGTAGCCAGACATCCAATGCCACGCACAATATGTAAGCTAAATAACAGGAGCCTAGCTAGTGGGATATGCATGCAGGTCTGTGAGTACATAAAAGGATTAATGATAGACCACTTTCATAATACTAATGTAAAAAATATTTTATGTACATTTAAATTAGCCTTCCTATAACCTCGCTGTGAAGTAAAGATTCTTTTGAATAGCAGACACACAAACGAGGCCAGACATAAAAGAACATTCAAATAACTCGTTATTCTGAAAGTGATCTCTAGTACAGACAGCTACAAAATTTTCTTAGTTTAATTTTCGATGTTATTTTATTGTGAAATGTCTCACAGTCCTACTTCGCTCGGACCAGGACTCGACATTCTTCCGTTCAAATTTTCCAGACAGATTACATTTAGTTAGATTTTCCTGACAATTTTTTTGCCCCCCTTCCTGCTCCCACACTTGTTAAGGCCTGGCCAAACGCTTTCAACATTTCATTCAACATCGTTCAACATTGTTGAATTCAACCGTGATTCAACATGCTGAAAGCGTTTGGCCACCCTGTTGAATGATGTTGAACGTTGTTGAATGGTGTTGAATGATGTTGAACGTTGTTGAATGGTGTTTAATGATGTTGAACGAAATTTAAACATGTTCAAATTTTCGTTCAACATGTGTTCGACAATGTTGAACGATATTGCATGAAATGTTGAAAGCGTTTGGCCAGGCCTTTACACCACTGGCTACTGAATACATGCAAATTTTAAGAAAAAAGGCCATAGCGAATTGTAATTGAATACATTGCTATATCTTTTGTATTAAGAACATCAATGTTTGGTATCTACATTTGGTGCTTGTATTCTTAATACTGTGTTTCGTTTGTCAATCTGTAGTACCTGGTAAAGGACCAACTATTAGTACAATAACATCTCCAACGTCTACTGAACTAACAGTTGTTTGGTCGAAGTTGTCAGCGGACGACGCAAATGGAGTTATAACCAGTTATACTGTCTGTTACCAACTTACCAGCAGTGGAAGTGGTGTTTCTTGTAGCAATAGTGAAACAGTCGATGGTGCTGATACTACGACGGTGACTTTAAGTGGTTTAAATGAGGCTACAACCTATGACGTTGCGGTTAAAGCTACTAATAGAGGGGGAACTGGAGTTCTTGGCACGAAAAAGAGTGGAACAACTCTTGAAGCTAGTAAGTAATTAATGGTAATGTAATTAATTATACGACGAGAGCGAATGGCTCTACCTCGTTCCCAGGGCCTTTTTGAAATTGGGAGAGCGGGAAAAGGCCCTGGCATCGGCTGGTGGACCCTGCATTTTCATTGGTTGATTGCTTTTCTTAAACATTCCTCAGGATACATAATTATGGATATAGTTTTGTGCCAGTTATAATCAAATAGCTTCAACCGTGCCTCAACGGAACCACCAACGGGACCAATGAGACTGCCCATTTCAGTGAATTTCTCCCACTGGATCGCATTACTCCGAATTATTGCATACTAAAGTAAATTGCTGGACTGCGGGTGCCCACAAAAAATGTTTCTCGAGTTTCTTTGTGTTCGGGAAGATGTTTTAAGGTGGCTCCAGTTTCTTGAAAAATGGAAAATACAAGTTTGTGAGTCCAAAACACGTGATTAAACTATTCGGAAAAAGAATAAAACTAAATGTTAATCAAATAAATAGCAACAGTTGTTGCTATGGCAACAATGACATTTCAAAATGGCTGCCAATTACCCTTCAAACTAATTTAATTCGAAAAAAAATTTGGTGATCCCCAATTTTTTTTCATTAAAACTTTCCTGGAAGTATGAGTAATCAATAGGCCGATTTAAAAAAAATTCTGTAAAACGAAATTTCTTAAAAATTAACAAACATGATTTTTCTGAAAAAAAATTTATTCCTTCTGCAGAATTTTTTTAAAATCGGCCTATTGATTACTCGTACTTCAAGAAAAGTTTTAATGAAAAAAAAATGGGGGGTCACCAAAGTTTTTTTCGAATTAAATTAGTTTGAAGGGTAATTGGCAGCCATTTTGAAACGGCATTGTTGCCATAGCAACAACTGTTGCTATTTATTTGGTAACAGTTTTTTATTGTCAGACTGTTTAATTATGCATAACATTTAGTTTGATTCTTTTCCCGAATTGTTTATGTACGTGTTTTGGACTCTCAAACTTGTATTTTCCATTTTTAAAGAAACTGTATGGAGCCACCTGTTAGTCCATTTTGAATTTGTTTCATTCGACAACAAACACGGCAAAGAAAAAAGCTGGGAATTTTCCACGAAACCTTTGTATTACAACCTATGTATTTCAACGTCTTTAAACTTTTTACTTTAAAAAGTAATTAAATTTTTGTGTAAACGTTTTTCTCAAAGCCTTTTTTTGCTTCAAAAGAGTTATCGGCGTGAGTCGCCAACACTTCGGGCTACTTTATGTCGTCGGAAGACCTAACAAGATGGCGCCGTCCAATAGACCTTTCCCCATGAAGTGAATGGATCGCATGATCTTTCTTTTTGACCAATATGATTGGCTAATGTCCAATGTTTGTTCGAAGTTTTGGATGTCCGAAGTTTTGCAAGAGCCAATCAAATCTCTCAACGCGTTATCCACGCACTTCATGCGGAAAGGTCTATTGGGGGCACTTCATGTAATACAAAAGTATGGGGGTCCCGCAGTCCAGTTATGTATAGGTCAGTGCCAGTGGCCATTAACGACCACATTTTAACGGCGTTTCCGAGAGGTTTATCTACTACTCTTTGTTCATTGAGATTTTTTGCTTTGAAACTGGAAATGAATATATACAACCTGATACTAGTACTTGCGTTAATGGGATTAATTTCTCACAACTATATTTTTTATCTGAACTGACTGAACATTGTACTAAAGCCTGGTTTCGATTTGGTCGTTCGAGATCGTTGAGATGTAATAGACTTATTAAATTCCTATCCTAGGCTCCTAGAGACTCTGCCAACGGCCGCTGGCTTTTACAGTATAAAGTCCCAAACTCGAACTTTACTCGCACTTTCATGCATATGTGCTCTCAAAATTAAATGGATTTTGTACTGCTCCGGCACTTTCTTTGTGACTACACAATTTGGCTCTTGTCGAAAGTCGCTCATCTTAAAAAGAAATACCTCGCACTTTCAAAGTTGATACTTTGAACTCGAATGCAGTGGCGTAACCACTTGGGTTTGGAGGACAAGAACCTCGATCTCGTAGGGGGTCTGGGGGCATGCTCCCCCGGAAAGTTTTGGATTTCTGGGGTCTCGGAAACACTATTTCCAGCATTTTGAGGCAACTATTTAAGAGTATTCTGAAAACCATAAATTACATAATTTTGTCGAAATCAAACCAGAACATAGAATGATACACGTCAGAATATCTTTAGATTTATTTATAAACAATCGTAAATGTAAAACCAAAGTTGGACGCATTTTGTTTTAACCCCTATAGTATTGTAATTTATAACGTATGCATGCCTGCAATATATATAACACATCACTGTCTTCTCACTTGGCCTTAAACAACTGTACCCCCACCTCCTATACAAGTTTCTTCACGGATTTAAACTTTTCACGAGAACGGTCTTGGAGACCATTGGGGGAGGGGGGGGGGGGGTATTGCCCGCCCCCTCCTCGCCCCCTTTGGCTACGCCAGTACTGCTCGAATCGTCCTTGGTGACGGTGATCTAAATTATTTCACAAGTATTCTGCACATTCGCACAAATCCTTGGCAATGCTGCTCTTACTGAATACTCGAACCATATGACGACTTTCGAAAGACGACAGATTGAACTCCGAGCAAAGATTTTTTTCTGCGAGAGTAGGTTTTCACAGAATTCGCCAAACGTTATCGGAATCCGCCATTATCGCTACTATAAGAACAGATCAAACTACAGGGCAGTCAGAGACTGCATGCATATACCTCCGCCAGCGGGTTATTAGAGATGTTTAAAAAGAGAACGAGCCAGGCTAGCTCACGAGACCAAGACATGCATGTATGAATAAAATGCTTGATTGCATTCGTACCAAAATTAGGCAAAAATATTTGCATAAAATAAAGATAATGAGCGCAATCTTATACACGGAGCATTTCTTATACACGGAGAATTTTGCGGTCAGATTTTTAGTAATTTCTCATCCAAATTTTAACTACATTCAAAATTTAATGGATTGGTCGTGGTCGTTGGTCTATGACCAACCCTTTCTGCAAACTTTCATGAAAATCGGTGCAATAGTTTTTGAAATCGGTATCCTGGCGACAAACAAACAAACAAACAAACAAACAAACAAACAAACAAACAAACAAACAAACAGACAGACAGACAGACAGACAGACAGACAGACAGACAGAAAGGAGTACAAACATAACCTCCTGGCGGAGGTAACTATAAACGTGGACGGATTGTGACATATTGTCGAATATGAGTCACGACCAAATTCCAATGAAACTTTGCATATTTAACAAAACCGATCAACCAAGGTCATTTCGCGCTCCCTTCACACAAATGGTCCTGGGGACGAGGTTGCTTATACCTGCTTTTTTCATTATTTTGTTTTCTGTTAAATTGGTAATTTTTCTATTCTGTTCATGTGCTATTAGTTGACTGTTAGTTTTCACTCAGTTCTCCATTTTTAATTGCTGCTGCAGTTTAGAATTAACAGCCAGTTTTATCTGTAGTATACTACCTATTCGTTATCTTTAGTGGCTTCATTTTTGGAGCCGGATCGGATGAGCAATCCGGTTTATATAGAGATAAGTGATTATATTGTTACACCGTTTAAAACGGAATGTAATGTTTTTGATATTCTGGATAAATAAATTTGAATGATTCTATCATTTTACTTTTGACGAATGATTTTTTAGACATTTCTAAGTAATGTCTAAACACTAAAGTGTTGTTTTGTAATAGTCTGGAATTAGAAGAACACGAACACAATCAAATGCAACCCTGTTCTATACACAGAGCTCTATAGCATTTCTTGCTGGCTCTCATAACGAGATTAGTGTTTAAAAATACTTCGTTTATAGACTGAGATAAAAAGGTCATTTTATTTACACAAACTTACTATACACTATTAAAACAGAAGTTTGCTTAACTTTGCTGTCTCGATAATTTAGCAAACGACAAAAAAAACACAGACTGGGTCTGCAGTATGTTGCTTCGTAAACGACTGCCGATAAAAATAAGATGACGGCATGGGTTTTTCAGTCAGTGGCTAAGATGGCGGCCGCCACGGAATCTTTGTATGTTTTCGTAGCACCAAGAGCCACATTAAAAACATTTCTGCTATTGGTATCAAACAAAGAACACTGTACACGATGAAGAAGTATTTTTAATCTGCCGGTAATCGATAAACTTGCCCACATCACAAAACTCGTAAACAGTCAATAACTTCATTATATGAAACAATACATATACGTGTATGTACTTTTGGTCGTTAGTTGACAATTTTTAACTGTATACTTGCGTGAATATAATACTTCATGCCCCGCTTGTACATATTCTTAATACTGTGTTTCCGGTTTGTCAAATTGTAGAACCTGCTAAAGGACCAACTATTATGACAATAACGTCTCCAAGAGCTACTGAACTAACAGTTGTTTGGTTGAAGTTGTCAGCGAACGACGCAAATGGAGATATAACCAGTTATACTGTCTGTTACCAACTTACCAGCAGTGGAAGTAATGTCTTGTGTACCAATAGTGAAACAGTCAATGGTGCTGACACTACGATAGTGACTTTAAGCAGTTTAAATGAGGCTACAACTTATGACGTTGCGGTTAAGGCTACTAACGGAGCAGGAACTGGGGTTCTTAGTGCGAAAATTAGTGGAACAACTGGCGAAGCTGGTAAGTGAATTGATGCCGTATGAATAAATTATTATTAACCCGGTGACAGATTCTTTAAGGGATTTACTATCTCCCGGGCGAGGATCGAGGGTGGGCACGAGATTCATATGGTCAGCTGCAGCTGGCACTCATTGATGTAACAGTAAAATTATGATAAGTTAATCTTTTACTTGACTGAATTGATGCTAAAAGACTTTAGAAACATCCCGGCAGATTATCACCGTGAAGACTGACTGAACGACATGAATTCGACTATTCAATCAAACGTCAGTAAACTTTGATCTAAAATGTTTCTATTCGGCAGAACGCGGGTATCGAAATCCTGATGAAACACTCCTCCTCGTGTATGATATATAACTTGAAAACATCTAGAAAATTAATTATTTGAAAGTTTGCATGGCGATAATAGTATTTAGGATAAGTTCAGCCTCGTACCCAGGTCTTATCTCCGCTCCCGGAGATAAGACCCTCGGTACGAGGTTGGGATACGTTTTGTGGAACACCACGTTTAATATTTATTTGCTAAGCTTTCAGCCTTGTTGACTCAGGCCTTCATCAGAGCAATATTTTGACTTGACGCTTGTATTGTTGATTACAGTGTTTTATTTGTCAATTTGTAGTACCTGTTAAAGGACCAACTATAAGCACAATAACGTCTCCGAGAGCTACTGAACTAACAGTTGTTTGGTCGAAGTTGTCACATGACGACGCGAATGGAGATATAACTAGTTATACTGTCTGTTACCAACTTACAAGCAGTGGAAGTAGTGTCTCCTGCACCAACAGTGAGACAGTCAATGGTGCTGATACTACGACGGTGACTTTACGTGGTTTAAATGAAGCTACGACCTATGACGTTGCTGTTAAGGCTACTAACGGAGCAGGAACTGGGGTTCTTAGTGCGAAAAGGAGTGGAACAACTGGCGAAGCTGGTAAGTGAATTGATGTATGAATAAATTATTATCAACCCGGTGACAGATTCTTTAAGGTGGCTCGACAGTCTAAATCACAAGACTACGACTTCAAGTCGTTTAAACGAGGCTACAACCTATGACGACGTTACGTTTAAAGCTGCTAATAGAGCGGGAACCGGAGATCTTGGCATGAAAAAAATAGAGCAACTTTTGAAGATAGTAAGTAAATTAATAATATATATATTAAATGATTATCTAACTGGTCTACTGCATTTAATTTTTCGTTAACTGGTAGCATACTAGATTTGTTGGGGGCATTTTCTGCAAGGTAGATGACGCAATAAACTTAATATTAATAATGACTACCGGTAAAGGGGCAATGATGGCAAAACTAGCTTGACATCAAGAGTGCGTATCGTATAATAGCGGTCCACTTCCGGGATCGCTATTTATTAGGCGTGAAATGGTGGGGGAATTACTACGTTGTTCAAGCACTACCGTTTGGCCTTCGAACAGCATTATTTATTTTCAACACCTTCGCTGATATGCATGCTTGAGTGGATTTTGCGCGCTAACCATGGGACCCCAGATCTTTTGTACTACCTGGACGATTACTTCACTCTCGGTCCACCTAACTCGGATTTATACACCCGTTATTTAACAACAATTAGGGATACCGGTGCACGCGGCTTCAGGTCCCACTCGCACCGGAGAAGTGCATCGGCCCCACCACGCGCATAGTATTTTTGGGCATCGAGCTGGACTCAATTGAATTAAGCGCACGCCTGACAGTTGACTAGCTTACAGAACTACGCATACTAATAACGAGTTGGCAAAAGAAAAAAAAATCCTGCACTAAAAGAGAGTTGGTGTCTGATCGGGAAATTGCAACACGCTTGCATGCGCCGTTGTTAGACCGGGCGTCCTTTTGATACCCTTTGCATCCTCAAACAGCTCCACCACTATTTCCGGCTGTCCAGAGAATGTAAACTCGACATCGCATGGTGGAACGAACGTTTAGCAGACTGGAACGGGGTGAGCTTCTTTGATCATCCTGCGTGGAAACCAGCCCCACACATCTATATCTCTACGAGCGGATAGGGTTAGGTGGCCTACGGGGGTGAACGGCCCAAGAACCAATGTGCATTGCATGCAAGTAACTTTTCCCAATTGTGCTGGTATGTCCCCCACCATGTCGACAACGGGTTCAGTTTCAATGTGCTAACGAAAGCGTTGTATCGATCTTGCGAACTGGCTCTTCAATGGACCCAGACATCATGCATTTGATGCGTTTTCTGTTTATTGTCACGACTCGCCTTAAGTTTACGGTTAGTGTCGTGTATGTCCCGGGAAAGCAAAACGACATTGCTGACGCTTTATCTCGATTTCGTTTGCAGGTGTTCTAGCTTTCGCCTAGTTCCGACAGCATCGCCTCAACCAACCCACACCCCACAGCACTTACTCGAGCGATTAACCTCGCTCTCCTTCAACAACGCGCTTTAAATCTCATGGCAAACGGAATAGCTAGCTCAACTAGACACACCTACACAACGGCTCAACGTCGCTTCGTCGAATTTTGCTATAGGAAAAAGTTGCTCACATAGTCAGGAATCCCATGCCCGGTTCAGAATGGACATTGATGCTCTTTGTCACTCACCTCGCAGATTCGCTAAAAGCAAGCTCAATTAAAGTTTATCTGGCAGGGGTGAGATCGCTGTACATCGAGCGGTGTTTTCCAAACCCATTAAGAGAATCGACTGCGCTTGTAACGGGTCCTCCGTGAAAACGAGTGCACGGCAGTGAGAAACGCGACCGACGCCCTGTGACGATCCACGTACTCCGACAAATTGAGCGACAACTGACACTGACATACTACGAAGACTCTATGTTTTGGGCGGGTTGTTGCCTAGGGTTTTTTGGGGTTTTTTTTGAGATCGGGTGAATTTACGACACCATCCAACTCATCATTTGACCGCAACTTTCACCTCAGCATTCACAATATCCAAGTAGACCAGCTAACATCCCCAAAATACCAAAGCATCAAACACTGACCAGTTCCGGAAAGGTTGTGATCTACTGCTAGCTACATCGGGTTCCTCTATTTGTGCTGTCGCAATGGCTGCAAGGATCTGCTTTACGAGCTGGTCACAGCTTTAGAGTTGGAGCAGCGACGACAGCGGCTCAAATGGGAATTCCAGACCACCTCATCAAAACGCTTGGACGTTGCGGGGAAGCAACGCTTATCAACTTGACAGCGTAGCCTCGCAACTAATTAGGCAATTCATTTTACTATATTGATTTTGGTTCTTGTTTATTTTCACAAGGATGGCCAGCAACCAGGTTGAACAGCCAGCCTGACATCCAATGCCACGCACAATATGTAAGCTAAATAACAGGGGCCTAGCTAGTGGGATATGTATGCAGGTCTGTGATGCACAATGTAAAAATTATTTTATGTACATTTAAATTAGCCTTCCTATAACCTCGCTGTGAAGTAAAGATTCTTTTGAATAGCAGACACACAAACGAGGCCAGACATAAAAGAACATTCAAATAACTCGCTATTATGAAAGTGATCTGTAGTACAGACAGCTACAAAATTTTCTTTCTCACAGTCCTACTTCGCTCGGACCAGGACTCAACATTCTTCCGTTCAAATTTTCCAGACAGACTAAATTTAGTCAGATTTTCCTGACAATTTTTTTGCCCCCCTTCCTGCTCCCACACTTTTTACGCCACTGGCTACTGAATACATGCAAATTTTAAGAAAAAAGGCCATAGCGAATTGTAATTGAATACATTGCTATATCTTTTGTATTAAGAACATCAATGTTTGGTATCTACATTTGGTGCTTGTATTCTTAATACTGTGTTTCGTTTGTTAATTTGTAGTATCTGCTAAAGGACCAACTGTTAGTACAATAACATCTCCAACGTCTACTGAACTAACAGTTGTTTGGTCGAAGTTGTCAGCGGACGACGCAAATGGAGTTATAACCAGGTATACTGTATGTTACCAAGTTACCAGCGGTGGAAATGGTTTCTCCTGCACCAACAGTGAGACAGTCAATGGTGCTGACACTACGATGGTGACTTTAAGTGGTTTAAATGAATCTACAACCTATGACGTTGCTGTTAAGGCTACTAATGGAGCAGGAACCGGAGATCTTGGCACGAAAAAGAGTGGAACAACTCTTGAAGCTAGTAAGTAATTAATGGTAATGTAATTAATTATACGACGAGAGCGTATAAGCGAATGGTATAATTGTTCTATTATGTAGCGAAAACATTTATAAAAATAAAGAAAAACTCTACCTCGTTCCCAGGGCCTTTTTGAAATTGGGAGAGCGGGAAAAGGCCCTGTCATCGGCTGGTGGACCCTGCATTTTCATTGGTTGATTGCTTTTCTTAAACATTCCTTAGGATACGTAATTATGGATATAGTTTTGTGCCAGTTATATTCAAATAGCTTCAACGGAACCGCCAACGGGACCAATGAGACTGCCCATTTCAATGAACTTTTCCCACTGGACCGCATTACTCCGAATTATTTTTCATACTAAATTAAATTGCTGGACTGCGGGCGCCCCACAAAAAAGGTTTCTCGAGTTTCTTTCTGTTCGGGAAGATGTTTTAACTATCCATTTTGAATTTGCTTTTTTCGACAACATGACACGGCAAAGAAAAAAGCTTGGAATTTTCCACGAAACCTTTGTATTACAACCTATGTATTTCAACGTCTTTAAACTTCTTACTTTAAAAAGTAATTAAATTTTTGTGTAAACGTTTTTCTCAAAGCCTTTTTTTGCTTCAAAAGAGTTATCGGCGTGAGTCGCCAACACTTCGAGCTACTTTATGTCGTCTGAAGAACTAACAAGATGGCGCCGTTCAATAGACCTTTCCCCATGAAGTGCATGAATGGATCGCGTGATCTTTCTTTTTGACCAGTATGATTGGCTAATGTCCAATGTTTGTTCGAAGTTTTGGATGTCCGAAGTTTTGCAAGAGCCAATCAAATCTCTCAACGCGTTATCCACGCACTTCATGCGGAAAGGTCTATTGGGGGCACTTCATGTAATACAAAAGTATCGGGGTCCCGCAGTCCAGTTATGTATAGGTCAGTGCCAGTGGCCATTAACGACCACATTTTAACGGCGTTTCCGAGAGGTTTATCTACTACTCTTTGTTCATTGAGATTTTTTGCTTTGAAACTGGAAATGAATATATACAACCTGATACTTGCGTTAATGGGATTAATTTCTCACAACTATACTTTTTATCTGAACTGACTGAACATTGTACTAAAGCCTGGTTTCGATTTGGTCGTTCGAGATCGTTAAGATGTAATAGACTAATTCCTATCCTAGGCTCGTAGAGACTCTGCCAACGGCCGCTGGCTTTACAGTATAAAGTCCCAAACTCGAACTTTACTCGCACTGTCATGCATATGTGCTTTCAAAATTAAATGGATTTTGTACTGCTCCTGCACTTTCTATGTGACTACATGCACAATTTGGCTCTTGTCTAAAGTCTTAAAAAGAAATACCTCGCACTTTCAAAGTTGATACTTTGAACTCGAATCCAGTGGTGTAGCCAGGGTCGTAGGGGGATCTTGGGGCATGCTCCCCCGGAAAGTTTTGGATATCTAGGGTCTCGGAAACACTATTTCCTGCATTTTGAGGAAAGTATTTAAGCTAGAGTAATCTGAAAACCATAAATTACATAATTTTGTCGAAATCAAACCAGAACATAGAATGATACACGTCAGAATATCTTTAGATTTATTTATAAACAAGTCGTAAATGTAAAAACAAAGTTGGACGCAGTTTGTTTTAACCCTTAGTATTGTAATTTATAACGTATGCATGCCTGCAATATATATAACACATCACTGTCTGCTCACTTGGCCTTAAACAACTGTACCCCCCCCCCCCTCCCCTCCTATACAAGTTTCTTCACGGATTTAAACTTTTCGCGAGAACGGTCTTGGAGACAATTGGGGGGGGGGGGGGGTGGGGGGCGCTATCGCCCGCCCCCTCCTCGCCCCTTTGGGTACGCCAGTACTTCTCGAATCGTCCTTGGTGACGGTGATCTAAATTATTTCACAAGTATTCTGCACATTCGCACAAATCCTTGGCAATGCTGCTCTTACTGAATACTCGAACCATATGACGACTTTCGAAAGACGACAGATTGAACTCCGAGCAAAGATTTTTTCTGGGAGAGTAGATTTTCACAGAATTCGCCAAACGTTATCGGAATCCGCCATTATCGCTACTATAAGAACAGATCAAACTAGAGGGCAGTCAGAGACTGCCTCCGCCAGCGGATTATTAGAGATGTTTAAGAAGACAACGAGCCATCCCGCTAACCAGCTCGCTCACGAGACCAAGACATGCATGTATGAATAAAATGCTTGATTGCACTCGTACCAAAATTATGCAAAAATATTTGCATAAAATAAAGATAATGAGCGCAATCTTATACACGGACCATTTGTTATACACGGAGAATTTTGCGGTCAGATTTTTAGTAATTTCTCATCCAAATTTTGACTACATTCAAAATTTAATGGATTGGTCGTTGGTCTATGACCAACCCTTTCTGCAAACTTTCATGAAAATCGGTGCAATAGTTTTTGAGATCGGTATCCTGGCGCCAAACAAACAAACAAACAAACAAACAAACAAACAAACAAACAAACAAACAAACAAACAAACAAACAAACACACACACACACACACACACACACAGACAGACAAACAAACAAACAGACAGACAGACAGACAGACAGGAGTACAAACATAACCTCCTGGCGGAGGTAACTATAAACGTGGACGAATTGTGACATATTGTCGAATATGAGTCACGACCAAATTCCAATGAAACTTTGCATATTTAACAAAACCGATCAACCAAGGCCATTTCGCGCTCCCTTCACAGAAATGGTCCTGGGGACGAGGTTGCTTATACCTGCTTTTTTCATTATTTTGTTTTCTGTTAAATTGGTAATTTTTCTATTCTGTTCATGTGCTATTAGTTGACTGTTAGTTTTCACTCAGTTCTCCATTTTTAATTGCTGCTGCAGTTTAGAATTAACAGCCAGTTTTATCTGTAGTATACTACCTATTCGTTATCTTTAGTGGCTTCATTTTTGGAGCCGGATCGGATGAGCAATCCGGTTTATATAGAGATAAGTGATTATATTGTTACACCGTGTAAAACAGAATGTAATGTTTTTGATATTCTGGATAAATAAATTTGAATGATTCTATGATTTTATTTTGACGAATGATTTTATTAGACATTTCTAAGTAATGTGTAAACTCTAAAGTGTTGTTTTGTAATAGTCTGGAATTAGAAGAACACGAACACAATCAAATGCAACCCTGTTCTCTATAGCATTTCTTGCTGGCTCTCATAACGAGATTAGTGTTTAAAAATACGTCGTTTATAGACTGAGATAAAAAGGTCATTTTATTTACACAAACTTACTATACACTATTAAAACAGAAGTTTGCTTTACTTTGCTAGCTGTCTCGATAATTTAGCAAACGACAAAAAAACAACAGACCGGGTCAGTATGTTGCTTCGTAAACGACTGCCGATAAAAATAAGATGACGGCATGAGTTTTTCAGTCAGTGGCTAAGATGGCGGCCGCCACGGAAACTTTGTGTGTTTTCGTAGCACAAAGAGCCACATTAAAAAAATTTCTGCTATTGGTATCAAACAAAGAACACTGTACACGATGAAGAAGCTTAGTTTTTGCATTTGTTGGTATTAATTCTTAAGTCAGTAAAACGCGTTATTTCGCCGAGTATTTTTACTCTGCTCGGTAATCGATAAACTTGCCCACATCACAAAACTCGTAAAAATACAAGACAAACAGTCAATAACTTCATTATATGAAACAATACATATACATGTATATACTTTTGGTCGTTAGTTGACAATTTTTAACTGTATACTTGCGTGAATATAATACTTCATTCCCCGCTTGTACATATTCTTAATACTGTGTTTCCGGTTTGTCAATTTGTAGAACCTGCTAAAGGACCAACTATTAGTACAATAACGTCTCCGAGAGCTACTGAACTAACAGTTGTTTGGTTGAAGTTGTCAGCGGACGACGCTAATGGAGATATAACCAGTTATACTGTATGTTACCAACTTACCAGCAGTGGAAGTAATGTCTTGTGTACCAATAGTGAAACAGTCAATGGTGCTGACACTACGACAGTGACTTTAAGCAGTTTAAATGAGGCTACAACTTATGACGTTGCGGTTAAAGCTACTAATGGAGCAGGAACTGGGGTTCTTAGTGCGAAAATTAGTGGAACAACTGGCGAAGCTGGTAAGTGAATAGCCTGGTACCCTGGCCCAATTTCAAAAGAAATATGGGCCAGGTAACCACTAATCTCATTCTCGCGTCATCAGGGCTAAATCCACTTATGACGATTGCAGTTTTACTCATAGCCACTAAAAACGCGCGAAATTTCAACCAATAGGAAAGCAGAAGTCTTTAGTGGTTACCTGGCCCATATTCTTTGATTGGGCCAGGGTACCAGGCTAGTAAGTGAATTGATGCCGTATGAATAAATTATTATTAACCCGGTGACAGATTCTTTAAGGGATTTACTATCTCCCGGGCGAGGATCGAGGTTGGGCACGAGATTCATATGGTCAGCTGCAGCTGGCACTCATCGATGTAACAGTATATAACATCAGTTGAAATCAGGCGCTCGTGTTATATTGAAATCATATGAAAATGCATTGTCGGATTGTGGTTGGACTTTTTGATATAAATTCGAAATTTGACGTTCAGAGTAACAGCATTAGACAACTGAAGCGAATAGCCAAATACTCTGAGTCCTGTCTTGCAACACAGAAGTAAAAATTATGATAAGTTAATCTTTTACTTGACTGGATTGATGCCAAAAGACTTTAGAAACATCCCGGCAGATGATCACCGTGAAGACTGACTGAACGACATGAATTCGACAATACCCACGTTCAGCCGAATAGAAACATTTTAGATCAAAGTTTACTAACGTTTGATTGAAGTTTAAGACGAGTCAGTCGTATCGATACTGCAACTTGTACTGGTATTAGAAATTAGTAAATAGCACATTATTGTAAATGTAAAGTCGAAAAACGAATGAAGTCAGTACTGATATATTCGACTCTCCAAAATATAGCAAAGTCAAGCGACGGTCCACATGCCGGCTGATAATATACGGAAACAAACCCTGACTGCCGAAAGTCCGGCCATCGATGTCCGCGTTGCACTGATGCTAATCGATGAGTGTCAGCTGCTGACCATGTGGATTTCTTGCTCACCCTCGATTCTTCGCCCGGGAGATAGCAAACACAATTCTTTAAGGTGGTTCGACAGTTTAAATCATGAGAAAATACGTTCACTATTTTCTTCATGAAAAGTTTTGCACAGGTCTCGTGAGCTTCATTTTAGTTCATTGAATAGCTCTAGGGCCAGTGGTCTTGATAATTGAAAATGAAAGACCTTTTAAAGACCTTGAAAAAGTCTTGAAAACATCTAGAAAATTAATTATTTGAAAGTTTGCGTGGCGATAATAGTATTTAGGATAAGTTCAGCCTCGTACCCAAAGACCCTCGGTACGAGGTTGGGATAAGTTTTATGGAACACCACGTTTCATATTTATTTGCTAAGCTTTCGGCCTTGTTGACTCAGGCCTTCATCAGAGCAATATAATAACAAGCTGTTGGCTCACGTCATTTATAAACTAAGCAACTGATCAATTAAATCACGCAAGCACACAATAACGTATTAGGTAGTTTTAATTAATTAATTAATTAATTCATTAATTAATTGATTGATTAATTGATGTCCCTGTCCCTCCTGAGAAATCGTCTGATGTTTTGCAATCTCAATAGATTCCCTCACATTTCGCGTGAAGTATTGCTTGTCGCTGGCGAAGAGTGCATGACGACTCTTCCCACTAAACACAGCGGTCATACTCCCAAGCGTGTTTAGCAACCGCAGTTTTTTCATGTTGCGCTTTTAAGAAACACGTCTTGTGCTCCTACAGGCGAGTAGAGAGATTCCTTTCCGTTTGTATACCCGATGTATACTAAGCCTATATTAAACTCGCAAGGAATGCGATGAACTCCAGGCTTTGATAAGCTATCCACCTCTTCTTTAAGTCTAAAAAGTACCTTGAACAATTTGTGTTGACTGCTGTAAAACACCTTCATACCAGCACGATTTAGAATCCTCTCAATCTTGTGGGATGCTGGTCCGATGTATGGAAGATAAACCGAAGGTGGTTCTTCCTGGTTACTCGGTTCCAGATGTACTGAAAGTGCCATAGTTATAGAAGATTGAATACGTTTTTCAGAGAAACCGTTGTTAGTTAAAACCAGCTCAAGGTGATGTAATTCATCCTGAAGATGTTCTTCGTCACAAATTGTTCGCGCTCGATGAAGACCATAAAACTTTGCATGGATATACTGAAGCAGATAGGCGTAAACGTCGGTAAAGGGTTTTAGGTAAACTTCGGACCAGCATCCCACAAGAGCGGGAAGGTTCTAATTAAATCAGGCTGGTATGAAGGTATTTCACAGTAGTAAACAAATTATTCAAGGTACTTTTTACATATAAAGATGAGGTTGATAGCCTATCAAAGCCTGGAGTTTATCGCATTCCTTGCAAATGTGGTTTAGTATACATCGGGGAAACGGGAAGGAATCTCTCAACTCGCCTCAAAGGAGCACAAGACGTGTTGCTTAAAAGCACAACATGAAAAATCTGCGGTTGCTAAACACGCTTTCGAGTATGAAATATCACAACGTTTGAAAAATTTAGCTATACACGATCTATAGTCGTGTAATAGAATGCAATTGCCTATTTTTTGAGCGCGTTACGATCTCTTATAGGTGCACCTCTATTTTGACTTGACGCTTGTATTGTTGATTACAGTGTTTTATTTGTCAATTTGTATAGTACCTGTTAAAGGACCAACTATAAGCACAATAACGTCTCCGAGAGCTACTGAACTAACAGTTGTTTGGTCGAAGTTGTCAGCGGACGACGCAAATGGAGATATAATCAGTTATACTGTCTGTTACCAACTTACAAGCAGTGGAAGTAGTGTCTCCTGCACCAACAGTGAGACAGTCAATGGTGCTGATACTACGACGGTGACTTTACGTGGTTTAAATGAAGCTACAACCTATGACGTTGCTGTTAAGGCTACTAACGGAGCAGGAACTGGGGTTCTTAGTGCGAAAAGGAGTAGAACAACTGGCGAAGCTGGTAAGTGAATTGATATATGAATAAATTATTATCAACCCGGTGACAGATTCTTTAAGGTGGCTCGACAGTCTAAATCACAAGACTACGACTTCAAGTCGTTTAAACGAGGCTACAACCTATGACGACGTTACGTTTAAAGCTGCTAATAGAGCGGGAACCGGAGATCTTGGCATGAAAAAAATAGAGCAACTTTTGAAGATGGTAAGTAAATTAATAATGTATATATTAAATGATTAACTAACTGATCTACTGCATTTAATTTTTCGTTAACTGGTAGCATACTAGATTTGTTGGAGGCATTTTCTGCAAGGTGGATGACGCAATAAACTTAATATTAATAATGACTACCGGTAAAGGGGCAATGAAGGCAAAACTAGCTTGACATCAAGAGTGCGTATCGTATAATAGCGATCCACTTCCGGGATCGCTATTTATTAGGCGTGAAATGGCGGGGGAATTACTACGTTGATCAAGCACTACCGTTTGGCCTTCGAATAGCATTTTTTATTTTCAACACCTTCGCTGATATGCATGCTTGAGTGGATTTTGCGCGCCAACCATGGGACCCCAGATCTTTTGTACTACCTGGACGATTACTTCACTCTCGGTCCACCTAACTCGGATTTATACACCCGTTATTTAACAACAATTAGGGATACCGTTGCACGCGGCTTCAGGTCCCACTCGCACCGGAGAAGTGCATCGGCCCCACCAGGCGCATAGTATTTTTGGGCATCGAGCTGGACTCGATTGAATTAAGCGCACGCCTGACAGTTGACAAGCTTATAGAACTACGCATACTAATAACGAGTTGGCAAAAGAAAAAAATCCTGCACTAAAAGAGAGTTGGAGTCTGATCAGGAAATTGCAACACGCTTTCGCCGTTGTTAGACCGGGCCGCACGTTTTTACGGCGTCCTTTTGATACCCTCTGCATCCTCAAACAGCCCCACTACTTTTTCCGGCTATCCCGAGAATGTAAAGTCGACATCGCATGGTCAGGGGAACGAACGTTTAGCAGACTGGAACGGGGAGAGCTTCTTTGATCGTCCTGCGTGGGAACCAGCCCCAAACATCTATATCTCTACGAGCGGATAGGGTTAGGTGGGCTACGGGGTGTTTTGCAATGGGCAATGGTTTAATGGTAGGTGGCCAACGGCCCAAGAACCAATGTGCATGGCATACAAGGAACTTTTGCCAATTGTGCTGGTATGTCCCCCACCATGTCGACAACGCGTTCAGTTTCAATGTGCTAACGAAAGCGTTGTATCGATCTTGCGAACTGGCTCTTCAATGGACCCGGACATCATGCACTTGATGCGTTTTCTGTTTATTGTCACGACTCGCCTTAAGTTTACGGTTAGTGTCGTGCATGTCCCGGGAAAGCAAAACGAGATTGCTGACGCTTTATCTCGATTTCGTTTGCAGGTGTTCTTTCGCCTAATCCCGACAGCATCGTCTCAACCAACCCACATTCTCCAGCACTTACTCGCTCTCCTTCAACAACGCGCTTTAAATCTCATGGCGAGCGGAATTGCTAGCTCGACTAGACGCACATACACAACGGCTCAACGACGCTTCGTCCAATTTTGCTAAGGACAAAGTTGCTCGCACCGTCGGGATTCCCGTGGCCGGCGTCAGAATGGACATTGATGCTCTTTGTCACTCACCTCGCAGTTTCGCTAAAAGCAAGCTCAATTAAAGTTTATCTGGCAGGGGTGATCGCTGCACATCGAGCGGGGTTTTCCAAACCCATTAGATAACTGACTGCGCTTGGAACGGGTCCTCCGTGAAAACGAGTGCACGGCAGTGAGAAACGCGACCGACGCCCTGTGACGATCCACGTACTTCGACAAATTTAGCGACAACTGACACTGACACACTACGAAAGACTGTTATCATTGTTACGGTTTATTAAATGCACTGTTTCTTACAGGGTAGCTGGCTAACTTTAGAACGAAACGATTAAGATTTTTATCTGCATTTCGCGCTTGTACATATTCTTAATACTGTGTTTCGTTTGTCAATTTGTAGCGCCTGCTAAAGGACCAACTATTAGCACAATAACGTCTCCAACGTCTACTGAGCTAACAGTTGTTTGGTCGAAGTTGTCAGCGGACGACGCAAATGGAGATATAATCAGTTATACTGTCTGTTACCAAGTTACAAGTAGTGGAAGTGGTGTTTCTTGCAGCAATAGTGAGAAAGTCAATGGTGTTGATACTACGGTGGTGACTTTACGTGGTTTGAATGAAGCTACAACCTATGACGTTGCGATTAAGGCTACCAACGGAGCAGGAACTGGGGTTCTCAGTGCGAAATGGAGTGAAACAACTAGCGAAACTGGTAAGTGAATTGATGCCGTATGAATAAATTATTATTAACCCTGGTGATAGATTCTTTAAGGGTTTGCTTTCTCATGGCCCTCGCCAGGCTGAGCACAAAATCCACATGGTGAGCAGCTGACACTCATCGATGTAACAGTATATAACATCAGTTGAAATCAGGCGCTCGTGTTATATTGAAATCATATGAAAATGCATTGTCGGATTGTGGTTGGACTTTTTGATATAAATTCGAAATTTGACGTTCAGAGTAACAGCATTAGACAACTGAAGCGAATAGCCAAATACTCTGAGTCCTGTCTTGCAACACAGAAGTAAAAATTATGATAAGTTAATCTTTTACTTGACTGGATTGATGCTAAAAGACTTTAGAAACATCCCGGCAGATGATCACCGTGAAGACTGACTGAACGACATGAATTCGACAATACCCACGTTCAGCCGAATAGAAACATTTTAGATCAAAGTTTACTGACGTTTGATTGAATTTTAAGACGAGTCAGTCGTATCGATACTGCAACTTGTACTAGTATTAGAAATTAGTAAATAGCACATTATTGTAAATGTAAAGTCGAAAAACGAATGAAGTCAGTACTGATATATTCGACTCTCCAAAATATAGCAAAGTCAAGCGACGGTCCACATGCCGGCTGATAATATACGGAAACAAACCCTGACTGCCGAAAGTCCGGCCATCGATCTCCGCGTTGCACTGATGCTAATCGATGAGTGTCAGCTGCTGACCATGCATGTGGATGTCTTGCTCACCCTCGATCCTCGCCTTAAGGTGGCTCGACAGTTTAAATCATGAGAAAATACGTTCACTATTTTCTTCATGAAACGTTTTGCACAGGTCTCGTGAGCTTCATTTTAGTTCATTGAATAGCTCTAGGGCCAGTGGTCTTGATAATTGCAAATGAAAGACCTTTTAAAGACCTTGAAAAAGTCTTGAAAACATCTAGAAAATTAATTATTTGAAAGTTTGCGTGGCGATAATAGTATTTAGGATAAGTTCAGCCTCGTACCCACATCTTATCTCCGCTCCCCCGCCCCCGGAGATTTATGTAAGTTTTGTGAGTTTTCACTCTTCGCGTGAAGTATTGCTTGTCGCTGGCTAAGAGTGACGAGTCTTCCCACTTAACACGATAGATGGTCATACTCCCAAGCGTGTTTAGCAACCACAGATTTTTCGTGTTGCGCTTTTAAGCAATACGTCTTGTGCTCCTTCAGGCGAGTTGAGAGAGTCCTTCCCGTTTCCCCGATCGGTATACTAAGCCTTTATTAAACTCGCAAGGAATGCGATACACTCCAGGCGTTGATAAGCTATCCACCTCTTCTTTATGTGTAAAAAGTACCTTGATCAATTTGTGTTGACTACTGTGAAATACCTTCATACCAGCCCCATTTAGAATCCTCTAAATATTGTGGGATGCTGATCCGATGTATGGAAGACAAACTGAAGGCGATTCTTCCTGGGTGCTCGGTTCCGGATGTACCGAAGGTGCCATAGTACTAATAGAAGATTAAATAATTTTTTCAGAGAAACCGTTGTTAGTTAAAACCAGTTTAAGGTAATCTTGTAACGAGTGTTTTATCCAGAAGAAGTCTTTCTTTCACGATCAGGCACGCTTTTTCAATGGGAACATTCGTAAACAAACTGACTACATCAAAACTAACTAGTATCTCATCTTTAGCTAACTTAAGTGTCTTAATTTCAGAGACAAATTCCTTAGAATTTAATACATGGCGATTCGACTTAACTATACCAAAGGATTCAAAACAATAGCAAGATAGTGTGCTAAGGCATATGTTGGAGAGCCTCGTGAAGACACTATTGGACGTAATGGGACATTAGTTTTATGAATCTTAGGAAGACCATAAAACTTTGCATGGACATACTGAAGCAGATGGGCGTAAACGTCGGTAAAGGGTTTTAGGTAAACGTCGGACCAGCATCCGACAAGAGCGGGAGGATTCTAAATCGGGCTGGTATGAAGGTATTCACAGTAGTCAACACAAATTGTTCAAGGTACTTTTTACCTATATAAAGATGAGGTGGATAGCTTATCAAAGCCTGGAGTGTATCGCATTGCTTGCAAGTGTAGCTTATAGTATACATGGGGAAAATGAGAAGGAATCTCTCAACTCGCCTCAAAGGAGCACAAGACGCGTTGCTTAAAAGCGCAACATGGAAAATCTGCGGTTGCTAAACACGCTTGGGAGTATGAAACATCACAACGTTCGAAAAATTTGGCTATACACGATCTATGGTCGTGTAATTGAAAGCAATTGCCTATTTTTTTAGCGTGTTCCGATCTCTTATGTACATCTCTATTTTGACTTGGCGCTTGTACTCTTAATACAGTGTTTTATTTGTCAATTTGTAGTACCTGTTAAAGGACCAACTATAAGTACAATAACATCTCCAAAAGCTACTGAACTAACAGTTGTTTGGTCGAAGTTGTCAGCGGACGACGCAAATGGAGATATAACCAGTTATACTGTCTGTTACCAACTTACAAGCAGTGGAAGTGGTGTTTCTTGCACCAACAGTGACACAGTCAATGGTGCTGATACTACGACGGTGACTTTACGTGGTTTGAATGAAGCTACAACCTATGACGTTGCGGTTAAGGCCACTAACGGAGCAGGAACTGGGGTTCTTAGTGCGAAAAGGAGTGGAACAACTGGCGAAGCTGGTAAGTGAATTAATGTATGAATAAATTATTATCAACCCGGTGACAGATCCTCTCAATCTTGTGGGATGCAGGTCTGATGTACGGAAGAGAAAACTTATTTATATTACATTATCGCCATGAAAACTTTCAAAGAATTAAGTTAAGTTAAGTAAGTTAAGTTACGTTAAGTTTAAGTTAAGTTGATTAAGTATTTAAGTTAACAAAAGAATGCCTTCGAGGCCAATCAAAACATCGAATAAAACGATTGACTCACGACAAACCACCGAAGCTAAAACCAAGTATTTCATTCAAGTGATTGCAGCATGAAGTGAGATCAAGGAGCGGGATATTTTTTAGAAAGTTTTTACAAATTTAGTAAGTGTTTTAAGTACGAATCGTAGTCAATTCTTAATTGTGATGTACTAGATGTTGTTGGAATGATACAAAAGTTTTTGAAAGCAAATTAATGTTCGTTGCATGGACGGTTTCATATTCAGGCGAATCAATTTAGGGGTGGACCATTAGAAAAGTGATGGGGGGGGGGGGGGGGGGGGGGGGGGGGGGACTTTTTCAGCTTGCACGAATTTTTTTCTTTATCATTTGCTTGTGCAGGAATTATTTTTATTGTCTAATCCTTTGCATGAATTTTTTTTATTACACATACCTAGTTTTCACCATGAGAAGGCTCTGCACGAATTTTTTTTTTCCAACTTTCTTTGTGTATGAATTTATTTTTTGAGCACGTTGCCTTGCACGCATTTTTTTTTGGTTTCTCCCCCCCCCCCCCCCCCCCCCACCCCCATCACTTTTCTAATGGTCCACCCCTTATATGGCGAACATGTCTTGCTTCGTAAACTTACAAGACTGTGTGTTACCGAACAGAAATGGATGACCTTCTAAGAAAACAAAGTTAGCGTTATGGTCAAGCAACACTGTGCAAAACATATGGTAGTCCACGAGCGAAATATGGTATTACAGTGGCGGAGCCAGGGGGAGGGTTATGGGGGTTGCAACCCCCCTGACCTATTATATATGTATTCTTTGAATGGTATATTATATTATATATAATATATAAATTGTGTTTAGTGTATAATATAGCGTATAAAAATCACTATTTGTGATCCTAATATTGTCCCCAGAATGCAGGAAATAGCATTTCAGGGTATCAGAAATAAAAAATGTTCCGGGGGAGCATACCCCCGGACCCCCCTAGAGGTGTCAACCCCCTCTTTAAAAAAATCCTGGATCCGCCCCTGTATTAAATAGCAGCCAAATGTCAGTGACAGGCTATGATGAGAGCGTGAACTGGCATTAAGTCTGTATACAGTATAATTAATATGGAGTAAAATTGAAATTGTATACTGCAGTTGTTAGTGTCCTGAAAAATCTGTGTCATGAATGTGCGAACATCTATTCTACCTTTTACTGCATGTATGCATATGTCTTGAAGAACAATTAATGTATGGTTGCTCTTATAATTTTAATGACATTGCTGGACATCTTTTTCATTCACTATTAAATATTACAGCAGTAATATCGAGGTGCTTGTTATCTCAAGCTATTTCCTAACTAGATTGCATTATTGTTCGACAAATTGTTATAATGAAGATATTTAAATACTGTATTAGTCAATTAAGTCAAATTTTGTGAGTTGTTAGTTATGTTAGTTTGACTGCCCTACTTAAAGCTTTACTACCATACTTTGTGACTATAATTAGAGCACTGCCTCTCACCACTGAGGACCGGAGTAAAGCCCAATTGGATTGAGTTAGTATTTGAATGGGTGACCACCTGTCTGGGTTTGGAACTCATGCCAGATATGAGTTGAGTTGTTAGTGCTTAGCCTCCTGTGCCTTGATAGCTTTACTATGAGTTATTCTCTTCTTAAAGTTAAAACACAGCATGGCCTGTGAGCATAGACAATTTTGTTTTCATTCAACGCATGGGTATAATCAGCCCATTTCGCATTCGACGCATGATATAACCAGCCCATTTCGCAATCGACGCATGGGTATAACCAGCCCATTGCACATTTGGCGCATGGGTATAACCAGCCCATTTCACATTCGACGCTTGGGTAGAACTAGCCCAATTTCCCATTTGACGCATGGGTATAATCATCCAGTTTCCCTGTTTCCCCCCCATTTTTCTGTTTACTGACTTCAGTGATTTTTATTTAAGAGGAATTCGGAAAGCGGTAGCAAAAAATTATTGTTGTACAATTTTCCCAATAAGTGCTGACTACTTTGATGCTGACAATATGTATTTGGCTACAGCTACAGCTTATATTTTGTAAAAGTAATCAAAAACTATATTCGCTTGTTGAAAATTAAATATTAGTACAATGGCTGAAATACTATACAACATTTAAGAAAAGTGGCTATAGGCGCGTAAATTTCAATTGAATGCAATCAGTGCTATCTTTTGTAGCGGTATAGATCATCGATGTTCCATATCTTTAGTACAGCTTTATCTGATTGGGGCTTGTATTCCTAAACATAACTGTTTTTCATTTATCAATTTGTAGTACCTGATAAAGGACCAACTATTAGTACAATAACGTCTCTTGGAGCTACTGAACTAACAGTTGTTTGGTCGAAGTTGTCAGTGGACGACGCAAATGGAAATATAATCAATTATACTGTCTGTTACCAAGTTACCAGCAGTGGACGTGTTTCTTGTAGAAATAGTACAACTGTCAATGGTGCTGACACTACGACGGTGACTTTACGTGGTTTACATGAGGGTACAACTTATGACGTGGCGGTTAAAGCTATTAATGGAGCAGGAGCCGGAGATCTTGGCACGAAAAAGAGTGGAACAACTCTTGAAGATAGTAAGTAAATTAATAATAATAATAATAATAATAATAATAATGGAAACTTTATTAAATGTTTTTTCTTTTCTACATATACAATTATAAATCTCGCTTATTAAGGTAATTTACAATTGGCTACTTGAATCACAACTAATAATATATAATAACAACTAATAATAATAATAATAATAATAATAATAATAATAATAATAATTAATAATAATGGAAACTTTATTAAATGTTTTTTCTTTTCTACATATACAATTATAAATCTCGCTTATTAAGGTAATTTACAATTGGCTACTTGAATCACAACTAATAATATATAATAACAACTAATGACTATATAATAAAACATGCAAATTTATATACAAATATTTCAAAAAGCTAATAATTCGGGATTTCCCCATTCCTTATTTCGGCAGCAGAAAATGTAATACTTAGTTCTGATAGCAATAGTCATCATTTTCCTTACGCAGTACATTTGGTGCTTGTTATCAAGACCAACCTTATCTAGCATATCTAAAAAAGTAGAAACACTCATTCGCAAAAACACCTAGGCAGCTCATGGAGAGATTTATAAATTTTACATCATTAAAATGTTCACTTTGCTGTTTTACTAGTTCACTATATTTATCTTCTTTCCGTTTGACGTTGTTTTGGAGGTTTGATTCAAAACCAACAGTAAGTTCAAGAACATAAAGACGGCCGTTTGAACAATGCAATAGCAAATCTGGACGATACGTGTCACCAGTTAGGATAGATGGGCTTTTGAATCCAGGAAGATCGACAAAGAGGTTTGAACCGTTAACAGTTTGTAAGGTATTTGCAAGAAAGTTAAGAATTGAATTGTGCCTCCATGTAAAGCGTTCAAGATACGATTGACAACCAGCAACAACGTGTAGTAGTGTTTCTGGGCTCAGACAAAAGGAGCATTCTGGACTTGAAGATATTCCCCATCTGTGAAGGTTTTTGCGTGTCGGAGTAGAATTGTTCACATAACGTATAGTAAAGTTATAAATGTTTTTTGGCAGTTTTGATTGAGCAGTTGACCACACCTTGTTAAGCTTTGATAAGGAGAACTTTGTAACGTTAGAGAAAAAGGATCCCTGACAAGTCAAGTGGTTTTGAAGTCTATCTTCATGCCCAGAACGGAAATCTTTCAGAACTTCTTTAGTAGAGTTATAGACGTCGTATTGAATATTAGTATGATTATTAGTGGATTTCCACAGTTCGTTAATTGCTTCATTTGGAGAATATTTTAAGGCTTTGCGTAGAGCAGCTTGGCATTGAATAAATTTTACTGATGGAGGATAGATACTTTGACCAAATTTGTTTACGTGTTAGATATATAGTACTTAGTGTTCCTGATATTGGTATTTCAAGCCATTTACGGATGTATTGGTTGATTACAGAATCAATATTTTCAGAAATCCAAGTTTTGGACAGTGTAGCAACGGTGAAATGCCAGGATAATTTGGATAAGACGTAGCGACTATACAGGAGAAGTTTATTTTTTGGGTGAAGTGGTTTTGAGTCAATGTCAGACATTAGTTCATCAACGAGAGTAGTCAGCTCAGTCTTAAAATAATAATAATAATAATAATAATAATAATAATAATAATATAATAATAATAATAATAATAATAATAATAATAATAATAATAATAATAATAATAATAATAATAATAATAATAATAATAATAATAATAATAATAATAATATATTTTATATATATATATATATATATATATATATATATATATATATATATATATATATATGGCACAGTGAACTCGGGTGAAGAATAATGATATTAGGTGTTACTCCGAGTGACGAACCATACCGGTCAAGTAGAGAAAACTCTACTTGGCCTGGCTGGGGGGCCAAGTACCATCATTCGACCACCAGCTCCCAACTTGGCCATGTAGCTCAGTCGGTAGAGCATCGGACTAGTAAACCGAAGGTCGCGGGTTCGAATCCCAGCCAGGCCAAGTAGAGTTTTCTCTACTTGACGGGTATGGTTCGTCACTCGGAGTAACACCTAATATTATATATATATATATATACCCATGTGAAAATCTTGTCACGATCTTGTAAGATCTTGTAAGATGTTGTATGATCTTGGAAAATCTTGTAAGATCTTAAGAAAAATCGTATAAGATTTTTCTTACAAGATCTTATAAGATTTTAGCAAGATCTTATAAGATCTTCCAAAATCTTGGCAAAATCTTGGTAAGATCTTGTCAAGTTCCTGGCAAGATCTTGGCAAAATCTTGTAAGATCTTGGCAAGATCTTGTTAGATTTTTAAAAAACCTCTGCAAGATCTTACAAGATTTTACTAAGATCTTACAAGATCTTACAAGATCTTGTAAGATCCTGTAAGATCTTAGTAAAATCTTGTAAGATCTTGCAGAGGTTTTTTAAAAATCTAACAAGATCTTGCCAAGATCCTGTAAGATCCTGCCAAGATCTTGTAAGATCTTCCCAAGATCTTGTAAGATCTTCCCAAGATCTTGTAAGATCTTCCCAAGATCTTGTAAGATCTTAGCAACTTCTTGTAAGATCTTGGCAAAGTCTTGTAAGATCTTGGCAAGACCTTGGCAAAATCTTGTAAGATCTGTAGGATTTTATAATTAAGATCTTCCCAAGATCTTGTAAGATCTTAGCAACTTCTTGTAAGATCTTGGCAAAGTCTTGTAAGATCTTGGCAAAACCTTGTAATAGTTTGGCAAATGTAGGACTGATCTTGTAAGATCTTGTAGGATTTTGTAAGATCTTGGCAAGATCAGATCTTGTAAGATGCTACCCAAAATGGCGAGTAAACGTTATTCATATGTGAGCACTGAAGCACTTTTGCTTTAGTCGGTCAAGTATTAAGTAAACTACAGTCGTATGCCGATGCAGTTAAAGTTCCAAGTGGCAGAGTGAAAGAATACACGATCGAAAGGTAGCCAGCCGTATCTTCGGGTCTTGTTTGTCCAGACCAGTTGCCACCTCGTAGTCTTCCCACTGCTGTCTAAAGAACTCCCAGTTAGTCCCAGATTGTAAAGTTTGCTAAGTGTGCGGGTAAGACGGATCAAAGGATCGGAAAATGCGCGGACGGGCAGGCTTGCAGGTAAAAACTGTGCGGATGGCGGGTAAAAACTGCGCGAATACGATGCGGGTTGTCGCCAAATACGCGAATTACTCAATATATATTTGTAAATTTTGTGTGGATGCGGATATTTAACCCATTTTGCGCGGATGCGGATATATTTAACCCATTTTGCGCGGATGCAGTTCAAATTTGAAAAAAATGCGCGGGGAAGATCTTCCCCGCGAACGACAAACTTTACAATCTTGCCAGTTTACTAAGCAGGTCTCCTTTGCAGTTCATCGGCGAGGGCATAGGAAAATTGGACGTGAACTTTAAACGCCGTTGTCGCTGCCGATTGTGAACTTCTTGTCGAGCGAGACTCGCTCGTCGCCATATTAAATTGCTCTTTTAATACTTCGTCTAAAAGACTAAACTTTGTCTTCCCTTCCTTTCTGTAAGATCTGATCGCCTGGTTTAACCCAGTCGACGATTTCTTATATATATGTATATATATATATATATATATATATATATATATATATATATACCCATGTGAAAATCTTACATAAGATATTGTAAGATCTTATATAAGATCTTATAAGAATCTTGCAAGTAGAATCTTGCAAGTACTTGCAAGTTTTCCTATGTATCTTGCAAGATTTTATGTAAGATCTTGCAAGATCTTGTTACATCTTGCAAGATCTTGTTATATCTTACAAGATCTTACAAGATCTTATGGAATTTTATAAGATCTCGCAAGATCTTACAAGATCTTACAAGATCATACAAAATCTTACAAGATCATACAAGATCTTACAAGATCATGCAAGATCTTACAAGATCATACAAGATCTTACAAGATCTTACAAGATCTTACAAGACATTGCCATTGAATTAATAATGAGAATACACTAGCATACAATAGAATCAAACGCATTAGAATACATAATTTTATTATTAGGCGACAGAGAGCAGCGGCACAAATGACCAAAATTTCTGGTGATCGATCTTACAAGATCTCTGATAAAATGTCGTTCGCTTCAGCTACAACGTTTATTTTGGAAAAATAGTCAAAAACGTTTCGCTTGTTGAAAATTGCAGTTCGTTACAACTCAACTTTGGTACTATACCTAAAATGACTACAATATTTGAGAAAAGTGGCTATGAACGGGTAGGCGTGTAATTGAATGCAATTAATGCTACCTTTTGTACTTAGAGAATCAATTGAAATAAATGTTTCTATCTATTTGCATTTGTCGCCTGTATTGTTAATAATGTTTTTGTCAATTTGTTTGTCAATTCGTAGGACCCGCTAAAGGACCGACTATTGACAAAATAACGTATCTGACATCTACTGTGCTAAATGTTACATGGTTTAAGTTGTCACATGACGACGCAAATGGAGATATAACTAGTTATATTGTCTGTTACCAACTTACAAGCGGTGGAAGTGATGTCTCTTGTACAAATAGTAAAACAGTCTATGGCGTTGATACTACGACGATGACTTTAAGTGGTTTAAATGAGGCTACGACCTATGATGTTGCGGTTAAGGCGACTAATGGAGCTGGAACTGGAGTTCTTGGCACGAAAAAGAGTGGAATAACTCCTGAAGATAGTAAGTAATTAATAATGTATATATTAAATGATTATCTAACTGTCGCCGCCCAATGTCCCCACGCTTCCATCGCCACTGCTAGCCCACAAATATTTTGTAATTTAATTGCTATGATTTTAGGTACGTAACTTTTAAAAAATGCAATCAGCTAAAATTACAGCTACTTAACAAGAAATGTACTTCGCTGCTCACTACAGCTACCATTTCGATAAAGTATATATACTTCGAACTGCTTTTTGTTTGTCAATTTGTATAGAACCTGCTAAAGGAGCAACTATTACTAAAATAACGTCTCTGGAAGCTACTAAATTAACAGTTGTTTGGTCGAAGTTGTAGGCAGACGACGCGCGAATGGAGATATTTAACAGTTATACCATGAGCTCGAGTTGTGTATGAGCTCATAGCCAACGAGGCGTTTCGCCGAGTTGGCTATTAGTTCGTATACGACGAGGGCGAATGGTATAACTGTTTTATTATATAGCCAAGGACTGTGCAAGAGACAAAATTACAGCGAAATGTTTCAAACGACAAACTTCCGGCATGGCAACTAATACTTCCGCCATGCGTAATGATGCATTCACATAGAGTTTCTCGCTGAGCTGTTCGGCAAACAGCTTTGAAATGTTGCATAAATGTTGCTCGAGAGGCAAAAAATGTGTCAGAGCAGACCAACAAAAAAGATTAAAAGGTACCTTTATGAAGTCAAAAGGTGGGTCAGTTGTTTATATTAGCGTTTACTACTCCAAATGCTTATCTAAATAAAAAAAGTCTCTTTACTGGTGATCTCCTACGAAGTGTGTGTTGTAAGCTTGATTTTAACCGTGAGTTTCTTTGTTTGGCAACAAATTAATATCAACCCGTTAATTTAGTCGGGTTTTTGAGGAAAAAAGACGTACTTTTTAGGTGAATTTTACCATTTGACATGCTAAATTGTGTATTTGTTAATGTATTTTTACACAATGTTGTTTTTTTATACATTGGTTTGAGGGTGTTGATGTTTTTCTGTATAAAAATCCGTCAATTTCAACTCTTTTCGGCAGTTTAAAAAAACACATGCCGCCATCTTGTTTTTCCTCTACTAGTAGGATTTAAGCTGATAGCCTGGTAGTAGGGAACCAATCAGATTACGCAAAAGCTCATATCCGATAACACGCTACATAATAAAACCAGTTATACTGTCTCTTACCAAGTTGCACGCAGTGGAAGTGAAGTCTCCTGCACCAATAGTAAAACAGTCATTGGAGCTGATAATACGACGGTGACTTTAGGCAGTTTAATTGAGGCCACAATCTATGACGTTGCGGTTAAAGCTACTAATGGGGCAGGAACGGCAGTTATAGGCACAAAAAAGAGTGGAAAAACTCGTGAAGCTATTGTATTACAACTCTTTCATATTTCACTTCGTTTTTGATATATTAAGATTTGTTTGATATGTAAATGATCCTCACTTTGACGTCACACTGCATAATGATTTTCTAAAAAGCATGTCTATTATGGATTATGTAACGAAATTGTGAAACTGTGCATGTGTGTGAGAGTGTAACCATGCAATGATACTAAAACGTTAGCTTACGATTCGAGTGCCATGATTTAATAATCTCAAAGATATTCAGGCTTTTTTAGTAAGTCGTTATGCAGCGTGACGTCAAAGTGAGGATCATTTACATATCAAACAAACGTTAATATCTCAAGAACGACGTGAGATATGGAAGAGTTGTAAACGCCAATCTTTATACTTTCTATGGTTCTTTCAAGTAAGAGAGGTTATTTTGAAATTATTTTTTCACTGCATAAGTACTTTAAATAATTATTGAACTGGGGATAGTTCCTTAAAATCACTACTGCTAATATATATATATATATATATATTGATTGATTGATTGATTTAATAATATAATATAAATATAATATAATATAATAATAATATAATATAATATAATATAATATAATATAATATAATATAATATAATATAATATAATATAATATAATATAAATATAATATAATATAATATATTATAATATAATATATATAATATAATATAATATAATATAATATAATATAATATAATATAATATAATATAATATATAAATATAATATAATATAATATAATATAATATAATATAATATAGATTGATTTAGTTATATAATTATATAAACGTTACTTAGAAAATGTTTAATACATTCTTTATGTTATTATCCAGCATTAAAATTTATTTATGACTATTAATCAATTACATTCTGTTTTACAAGTCAGTAGTTAAAGTCAGTACTTATAATACTTTTGTCTACTTGTCTGTCGTTTTCTTATCCGTCTAATTTTTGGTAAAATTTTGTGTACATATATAGCTTTGAGTTTGAAACCTTCCGGCAGGTAAAAGTGATGGGATTCCCCGAACTGGTGTCTTCATTTGGTGCCCGTATTCGTAATACTAGTGCTTTATTTGTCAATTTGTAGCACCTGCTAAAGGACCAACTATTAGTACAATAACGTCTCCGAAAGCTACTGAACTGACAGTTGTTTGGTCGAAGCTGTCAGCGGACAAGGCGAATGGAGATATAACCAGTTATACTGTCTGTTATCAACTTACAAGCAGTGGAAGTGTTTCTTGTACCAATAGTACAACAGTCAATGGTGTTGACAATACGACCGTTACTTTACGTGGTTTAAATGAGGCTACAACCTATGACGTTGCGGTTAAGGCTACTAATGGAGCTGGAACCGGAGATCTTGGCACGAAAAAGAGTGGAACAACTCCAGAAGATAGTAAGTAACTAATAATGTATATATTAAATGATTATCTAACTGGTCTACTGTATTTAATTTCCAGTTAAGAACTACACACGTAAAAACGCGCAAGCTGTTACATGCCTGCAAGCAAGTTGTTACAAGGCTGTTCAACAGGTTGTCACCGTGATGTGTTCGCACTGGCTGTTCCCAGTGTGTTGACAACTTGTAACAAGGTTGATGACTTCAACATGCAGACTAGACTGATGACAACTTGTTCCAACAACCTGTTACCGCTCTGCATTTGACAAGTTGTTAACAGGTTGATGCTAACAAGGTTGTAGTAGCTTTTTGAATAAACAGCATTGTTACAACCTGTTAACAGCCTTGCTACCAGCCTGTTTGCGAACACATCCTGTTGACAAGCTGAGATTTTTACGTGTGTATAAGCACACTAGATTTGTTGGGTTGTATAGAACGGTGACTTAAGTGGTTTATATGAAGCTACAACCTATGTCGCCATTAAGGCTACTTACTAATAAGGCGGGAATCGGAGATCTTGGCAACAACAGGCGAAGCTAGTAAGTAAATTATTACAGGCCTGGAAATACGCGACATTTGAGTCTGCAAGACATTGGTGCATATGCCTTTGTTATAGAGTATTATAAATAGCGAGTACTCAAAACATTTTCTAATAGATACGATCCGGCTAATTCACGATATCTCGCTGCCTCTCGTCTATATAGCTTCCTTTAATAGGATGGTCCAAAAGTAGTAGTCGCCTGTATACCCAGCCGTCTGTCACTCGATGTTACGCTTCGAAATTATATATATTTGTAAAGTTCATGAATAATTAATGAGCTTCTCGTCCAATCAAATCGCATCAATCGTGTCACAAGGATAGCCTGTAAACCCGATAACTCGAAACGAGTAACCAAAAGAACCCATGCGATCAATTGATACAGAATACTAATTAACCTAATTAGTATTCTGTAATTCGGATACAGAATACTAATTACGCTAATTAGTATTCTCTAATTCAGATACAGAATACTTATTACGTTTATCAACAACAAGCACACAAGCATGGTTTTTATTCAGTTACTTCACAACCACACAAAGTAAGCTACAATCGATAAACAACGTCAAAAACCAAAATCTCTTACACTCTAAATCCACTATTACAGCTTCATAGCTACTTTTTCTCGTCAACAACAAAGTTAATAACACAATTATTAAACACTGCGTTTGTACAGATATTATTATCAACTTTACCCCTATCAATCGCTGGCATGGGCATATTTGCTAAATACTCGTCACATAAATCGTCAAAATTTGAAAAAAAATCTGAACCTTCAGCCATAGCCAATTGCAACTTGTTGTCATCGCTAACATTTGCTACTTTTTTCTCTACTGGCTCTTTACCCCAGTCTGAAACACTTGAAGAACGTGGACCTAGTATACTTTGCTTACATGATCCGACTGCTCATTGCTAGGCTTTCGATAGGCGAAAAGCGCATTCGACGTGTGACCCGTCCTCTCCCTTGTTAATTGTTCGTCGACGGAACTCTGAAACAACCTGGTTGCACAAGTTATCCTCAAAGTGAAACAATGAGCAGTTTTACGTTTTAAACCAGCAGGCAAGCATAACTTTTCGGGTAAGATCTTATTCAATCTACACAAACCAACAAGGGTTTTTTCGTACTCGAACTTTCCATTTCTATTTGGTCTGAAATAGAAAGCATCCACTGACTCAGCGCACTCTTTCACTTTCTCTAAATACAATTAATACATTGCTTGCAAACATCGTTCGTGCATGACTTCGCCATCATCTTCGTGGCACAAGTGCTTAATGTACCAAGGTCTCTTCGTCAGATCTTTTAGACCACCGTGGAATGTTTTCGAAAGGCTCTCATCAAAAATTATATAATTATCTTTGGTTGATATATTGCGAAATCTTAGCAGCCTATGCTCTCCTGCACGAAGGCCGAAAAGTTTCCCATTAAAAAAGTATATGGTATTTAACAACGACTCAGCCGTACTAGGACCAAGAAGCCCTAGTTCCCACATTTTAGCTTCCTCCGCTTCGGTAATTTGTTCTCTTTCTTCTTTCTTCGCCATTTGTCCAATTCCACACCTTGTCGCGTCTTTCATTTCCGCATCTAGTGTTCTTCGAAAAAGTGCAAATCTAGAAAACAACGAAAGATTTTTTAACGATAAGCACCAAAATACCTTGGCTTTGTAGATTGATATAAACACGAGGAAAAGTGTAATCTCAAAATATCTCCATGTCTTACCTTCGATCAGCTTTGTCTAGAACATTAAAGCTGTTGTCCTGTTTCCCGTCAGCTAAATAGCGATTCAATCCACATATCAGTAGATATAACGTTTTGGGGGGGATATCGTCCACCACTTTGATTTGTGACTTCTTCTGTAAATTTAGTGAGCCAAACGTTCAACGTTTCTGCCGACATGGCTTCTATTGTGCATGTCACAGGTTCGATAGTGGCTAAATCAATTTGTCCGAAGCCAACCGTTTCCTTTCTCGCTTCCTTATTTTTTCTTGCATGTTGCCAATCTTCAAATACCTTAACCGCCCACTTTGTATTATGGCGAGTGTTTTTTGGAATTGATTCAATCAGCATAGAACGTTCTTCTTCCCTGCTTTTTGGACAGCGAAAGCGTGAAGAATTCATAACCTGACCTTAACACTCTCAACTGCAAAAATTTAATAAATTAGCAAAAAAGCATTGCAAGCAACAAAGCAAATCAATAGACCTTTACTGGTGCAAACATTCTTATACTTCGGCTCGCCATTGTAAATCCCATACAGTTCGGCCGCTCATATTGTATCTATTACATATATATATATATGTATATATTTAAGAAATGGAAAATGGCCGCCCGTGTTTATATAGCCTGATGCAAACAGAGAGTGAGTTGGGAGAATTCGAAAGTTTATGTGAACCCGAGCCGTAGGCGAGGGTTTACATAAGTACTTTCGAATTCTCCCAACTCACAACTCGAGTGTTTGCATCAGGTTATATAAACACAGGGCATCCATTTTCTATTTCTTTTATGAAATCAGGCTAAAAAATGTGCCGTGACACATCACAACCGTGTTTACATAACCTGATATAAACACGGTAATTGACCAATCACAGCATGCGTAGGACGCAACCTATTCTATATATATATATATATATATGAGAAAAATGTTGCCTGTCTGCCAGCATAAAAATTATTGAATTCTTAATTATTTGTCTAGCTCCAGCAAAAGGTCCTGTATTGGTTAGCCTTAGTGTTGAAAGTTCAACCGAACTTAACGTGGCGTGGTTAGCATTGTCGGCTGATGACTCAAATGGAATAATTACTCAATATCAAATTTGTTACAAGAGTACTGACGCCGGTGGAGACTTATGCTCACAAAATATAAAATCAGTTATTGGCAATACTCTAACATATACCTTAACGGCTTTAAATGAAGCAACTACTTATGAAGTGGGAGTCAGAGCCAAAAACGCTGCGGGAGTAGGACTACTTGGAAACACATTAAAAAGGAAAACTTTTGAAGCAGGTAGGTTTTCTATATTTTTTTTTAATTGTGGTTTAAGAGTTACATGATATTTTAGCAAATCTGTCTGTTTTACAAATTATTTGTAGTCGTAAGAATAATCCAGTTGTTAGTATAGGTAATCATATGATAGCGAGTACAATTAAGGATTTACACTATACAAGTGATATTTGAAAATTTTGCCAAAATTGCACGAGCCGTTAGGCGAGTGCAATTTGGCATAATTTTCAAATATCACGAGTAATATGCATGACGTTTGAAATTAGAGCAAACGTTTGAAATTAGAGCAACACTTGCAGCATGGGTCACATAACTACAAAGATGATCGTTAGAAGGCTTCGTGATTTGCTGCTTAGTCTCGTAGAGTTTAAGTTAACACTTTCCTTGGAAATCTAACACTGCCGAAAAGATTGCTAGTCAGAATAAATCTGTTTTTATATATTTTACGGTGGTAATTGCGGCTTAATCAATATTAGCGCATGCTAGCCTATATTCTCAGGTTTTAGTTCTGCACCTCTTTGCGAATGCTCTTTGCTGTGTATTATACAAGACTTTGTCTCTCAGATCACCGTCGTGTTTGTATTTGAGTGGTATTACTCTTAAAAAACTTTAAAATATTATATGCATATGAGATTTGTGAGATTTTCTGAGATTTGAAATTCATATTGAAGATTTTTCAAAGAATTCAAGAATTTTTCAGGGATTTCGATTAATTTCCACAGATTTTTAAAGTTGTTTTTCCTTTTTATTTTAAAGATAGGGGTTTTAGAATTTTTTATTAATCTTTTAGTGTTCGATATTTTTGGGAATGATCATACACCCCTCGCGTTTGGCGAAATTAACTTAAATCCTTTTGACTGATTTTATTAAAAAAATTAGAACTGTTTATTTAATTTGAGGCTTTTTAGTCATCCGATCCTAACTTTTGTACTAATATTTTTTTTGTTTTAAAATATTAATAATATCTTCACCTCATTTTTAGAACGTGAAAAGCCAACAATTAACAAACTTTTAGCATATTTTTCATCAATTAACGTTCTGTGGGAATATCCGAAAGTTTTGGATGGACGAATAACAAAAAACGAAGTTTGCATCACAAGACCGAGAATTTGCAAAAGTGTTGCTGGTGAAAAAAGATATGTAACTTTAATCCATTTAATTCCCGGAACTAAATATAACATCACAGTTCAAGGATTTACATCAGTTGGAGCAGTTCAACGGGTTAAAGTGCAAGCAACGACACAACAAAGTCGTAAGTTTTAAAATGATTTTGTATTTGTTTTATATTTTACTTGTTCTCTATTTTGTATGTTTTGTTGTTTATTACCCTTACGGAAATTTTTATTACATTTCATATATGAAATGCATGTGTGGAATTGGAACCTTTTTACATATGAAAATTTAATATATGAAATTTATCTGATTATTCACGAGTTATTAATGAGCTTGAGATGGTATTTTCATATTCGCTGTCACTGTAATTGGAGTTGTGAATTCAAAAATCCCAACCCCAGGGCCAACATCTGTAAAATCAGCCCATCGTGGCTTAATCGGCGGCAGACAGAAATCAATGAGAATCTCGACACCTTGCGTACATGCATACGTAATCTCAAATATTGCTCTGTTTTTGACCCTGATCTTCTCATGGACGTAAAACCTCTGCCGAAAATAAATCATCATTAGCATAAAAAACGCTAGGCTTTTGATGTAACTGCTGCGATGAGACCATGAGCAGCGCCTGATTGCGGTCTGTGTTCGGTGTCCACGCAAAACTTGAAGGTCAACATTTGGTTTAAGATGTTGTTCTGGACTGTTTGGGCTGTTCAATATCTTCGTTCCCTGGGCCTCCTCGGTAAACTGGAGTTTACCTTACCAGGTTAATTTCATCTCATCTCTAATTTCTCATCTCGATCATGCATCTCTCATCTTTTGTATCTTATATCTCTCATTTCATCTCTCATATCTCATCTCAAATCTCATTTCATCTCATTTTATCTTGTCTCATTGCCACTCATCACAACTCATCTTATTGCAACTCATCGCAACTAATCTCATCCTATCTCAACTTAACTCAACTTAGTTCATTCACATGCGTCGATTCTCTTTGATGGGCCGTGGTAAATATATAGGTCAATTACATTGCATATTAAAATGACCTATTAGTGAGTTTGAGCAAGACAACGAAGTACGAAGACGAAGACGTCACGTACTTGACATGTTTTCAACGTCTGCGCATTATCCTGCGCATACTGAGCTTGGGGCCAGCGGTTGTTGTTCAACGTCTTCGTTGGGTGGCCTTCGTTGAGAACGAAGATATTGACAAAGTTCGTTGTGGTGAGAACGAAGTCCGAAGATAGTTTGGAAAGTAAGATATCTTTCATTGTGTACATTATTTTTGATAATTTTCAAAACCATGATCGCGACCTGGCACAGGATGGGCTAATCGTCTGTTTCAAAGCGAAATCTCGCCAAACATTCATCTGAAGTTAGATGGTTTAAGTTAAATTTGGGATAATGCCTGTAGGGAATATAAATGCCGTTGGACCTTAAACCATGAAGAAGCATGACATCTTCCTTCTTTAAAACATCTTCAACAAACATCACTAAAAGAAACTTTTCGTAGTAAGCTCTGTTCATGTTTATTTTTCTCGTACGTCGCCACCAGCAATAAACACAGCTTAATACAAATTTCCCGCCGTACGAAAACCTACGCCGACAACGGCTATCCCCAGTCTATCGCGGCTAAAATACGATATATATCGCGGCCAAAATGGATATATATCGTCTATATCTAACAGTAAACTAAAGTTAGTTACCTCCGTCTAACTAACTTAACTCAACTCAACTAATTAAACCTAGAAAGGACAGTTGACTTAAGAGACTTGCATATAACACAAAAATTGAAATTTCGGGTTGCAAAAGTTTTCTCCGGATTCCAGCATGTCCTGGCGTATTTACATGCGTAGAGAAAATTTGCGAAGCAAGTTACCAAAACACGGTTTCAGAAACAAAAGTTTCCAGTTGTTGCATTGATTAGTTTCCGAAACTTTGTTTCAGAAACAAAGTTTCCCTGATTAGAGTACTGTTCTATTTTTTGAAACAAGTTTCGGAAACTTTTTCGAAAATGTGTTTCGGAAAGTTGTTTCGGAAACTTGTTTTAGTGTATGCCGCCGGGCATAAAATCTCGCTATCTCGAACTCGGTTTTCTCGAAAACATTGCTAATATTTACGCAGAATTTTTTTCTCTGTTTTACAGTATAATTTACTCCGTTATCTCGAACTCTTCTTTACCTTCTTTGAGATTTTGAGGTAGCGGTCGGGTAATTCCACTATATTCACTTTCAATTTATTATAGAAATAAACAAAGATTTATCACTGGGTGTAGACGTTCACGAAACACAAGTATCGTTTAAATTACCTAGCTTAACCGCTACAGAAACCAATGAAATATAGTAAGTATTTTTATAGTATTTTTGGCATATGTATTTAGATTAAATAATTGATATTCGGAGCTATATGTTCTGCTAATTATACTATAAAAGTTCAAGTAAGTTGGGTTTTTTTTATCTGTTTAATGATGCGTTTAACTAATTTCATCGACGAGTTAATTTGTTTTTCGTAACTATATATATATATATATATATATATATATATATATAAACGGTTACTTATTATATCTCAAGAAACCGTTAGGCTACTTATTAATATAATAATAATTATTTATATATATATATATATATATATATATATATATATATATATATATATATATATATATATATATATATATATATATATATATATATATATATATATATATATACTATATATATATATATATGTAATTATTATTATTTTAATAAGTAACGGTTTCTTGAGACATTTAAGAAGAAAGTTAAAAACATATTTATTAAAAATAAGTGTCGACGATGTTTCGACGTTTCTTACGCCATTATCAAGTTACTGCGTTTGCGTACGTCGTTATGCGTACGCTTTCGTCGTTAGTGAAAACCAGGCTTTAAACAGCACGTGGTGTGCCCAGATTTTGTTTTTGTAATTAATTATTAATTAGAACTAACGTGATACGCCATTGTATTCTTACGTGATTTAATTGATCAGTTGCTTAGTTTATAAGTGACGTGAGCCAACAGCTTGTTATTATGTTGCTCTGATGAAGACCTGAGTCAACAACGCCGAAAGCTTAGCAAATAAATATTAAACGTGGTGTTTCCACAAATATTATTGCCATGAAAACTTTTAAAGAATTAAAGCACAACATATTTACATCAGCAATATAAAAATTTTAACTGTAAGGCAAAGTAGTGACTGCAAAAAGTAATTGTTCAGAACTTTTTAACACGTTTAAAACTACTGACGCAGTTGATCGGTTTTTGGGCTGGCTACATTTCCGGAATTGCGTGTCAATTTACAGCCGCAATACCATTAAATTGGATCCTTTTGTAACTGGTTGCGGTCGGATCTTAAATATAAATTTATCATACTTTTCTGCATTAAAAATTCAATATGTCGTCGTTGGGTTGATCTGAACAGCCCTTATTGCCTCCGAGATCTTTCAAAGATTTCATATTTTTATTGATCTGCACTATGTACAAAAAATAATATTTAAAGTGCCCCTAACCTCGACAGTTTTTATTGTCTTATTTGGAAGAACTTTTAAAATGATAAAAACTTCTTTGGAAGATTTTCGCTTTGATTTTGAGATATTTTGTTTGATATGCAAATGTCTGGAATTTACGTCAAACATGCATAATGACTTATCAGAGAATGTTATATATCTTTGCGTTCATCAAATAAAAACACTAAAGTATGAATAACATGTGTGCGTGTTTCTCCCACAACACCAAACTTCTGGATTTTAAAGGATTTCGTTTGAGAATGAAAGAAATACACAAACTTCTTCGATAAGTCATTATGCATGTGTGATGTAAATTCCGGACATTTGCATATCAAACAAAATGAAATATCTCAAAAATAAAGCGATAAAGCGAAAATCTTCCAAAGAAGTTACTTTATCATTTTAAAAGTTCTTCCAAATAAGACAATAAAAACTGTCGAGGTTAGGGGCACTTTAATGACAAAATAAAATGTTTTAGATTGCATGTTCTTCTTTGACAAATACGTTATTTTATACAATGAAATTACGTGAATGTAGTTTACTATTTTTAAGAAATGTTTTTGTCAATTACGTTTGAAAAACTGTTTAACAGTTTGTCAGAATAATGAAGCTTTTGCTTGGCATCACCCCTTTATTCATTCAAGTTGTTTTTACCATCAATTAGCTTTGCTGATCATCACGAGGGTTGCTGCATGATTATATGTCCAATGTGACAATGTATATGCCCACCAATGCATTATACGTGGGGATTATTTAAAACCTAGAATCCTGAATTCGTGTACGTCATATTCAATCATTTCAATTTTCTTTTTAGTTTTTTTCAGGTCATTGTCAAAAGACTATCTGCTGGTGAAAACGTTGAAGCCCTGCGACACATTCCAGAGAACAATTTAACAATATATGACACAGCTGACGGTGGATTTTTACCATACATCACTTTAAGACAGTACAGTTATGAAAACGAGAAAGTAATTGTTGTTGGAAATGGCGAAAGTAGTTCTAATTCGTTAGTACAAACGAAGAAATTGGCGAATGTTTACATAAATGGACCACTAAAGGAGAATACCGAGTATGGTATATTGTTGCGAGTATATTATGACGATGGGGTAAGACAAAATTTACAGCATATACTTGCACGAACCGATTTTTAATTCTATTTTATAGAATTATTTCAACTAACCTATTTTTCCAGTAAGACTTTTTATCACTTAAGGTATACCTAACTCATAAAATGAGGTCTGTTTTGTTTGGAAATGCGTTAAAAATTATGAAGGATATATACAGGGGCGGATATAGGAATTTTTATATCTTAGTCAAATTTGTTGTGGGTCCGCATTTCTAGGAGGGCGCCCGGAAAATTTTTGAAATTAGGGTCTCCCCCTTAAACGGCATTTCCCGCACTCTGACAGCACTTTTGACCAAATTTTTTCCAAGCTTTTGACCAAGTCTTTTATTAATGGCACCTTGTGTCCCAATGTACGATGCACATTGCTACATTGCGCATCTTTCATTCTTGTTTCTGAAGTTTTATACACAATTCTTTATGTAATTCTCACAGCGTCGTCATTTGATACGCAACATAACCTATAAGGCTAATTCATTCGCGCTTAGTTATTCAAAGACCTTCAAATCTCCGTCGACGATTTACTCTCTTATATCAATCTCGTTCCCACAGCCTTCGATCGCCGGCAGGCAAACGAAGGCTTTGGGATAATCCATATGGGGAAGTGTTTTGATTGGCTAACTAATGACTTATCCAGTGCAACCACTATGGCCAGCAGTCAAACATTTCGTGCCAGTCGCCGCCATCTTGCGTAATCGAACATATGACGCATTGCGGCCTTAGAACTTGTTCACAATCCCAAAGTTCACTGACATAAGCAATCTTGACGTCAGCACGGTCAGATTATCCGGGGAGAGAAATATTAAGTACTCTGTGCCGGGGGAGTCGGAAAAGCCGTAAAGCAAACAACAGATGCCGGTTCGTTTAGTTTTTACTGTTTAACAACAAATACAGTCGAAATATGGCAAGTACACAACACGAGATATTGTTAAGGCATTAAGATTACTATAAAAGGTACAATTTAAGACTAAGAATTGAATTCTTCGTAGATTTTATAGTCTGTTTTTCAGTTTATATTATCGTGAAGTTTCTTCGTTGTCGGCACTGAAGAAAAACAACGAAATTTAAAGGTTTTACAAATTTTCAAGTAATTTTGTTGGTTAATTTCGAACTTCAAGACCGGCCCGTAATGCTGTTGGCCTGTATAGACGTGATCCCTAACTTATTTAATTATTACAAATAAAAAAGAAACCAAAATAACCCAATTAGGACAACTAGCCCCAACTAGGCTAAGTGCACTTTAAAAAGTAGATTTACGCAGATTTACCCATCTTTTCAAAACAGAAACAATAGAAATTGACACTGTGACCGGCACGAAGATTGCTTGAGCCAGTGTTCCGTGTGGCCCCTATGCGCGCTGGTTTCCGCTTGCACGATCTGGGAACGAGACTAATGATGTGCTCGACCATCAATGAGGTGCTCGACCGTCTACGGTTTCGAAATTTGCGTAGCCGCTATATACCCTGGTCCTGCAGAAGTTCTATGCCGCTTGCTGAAGGAGACAAGAGAACCTCTAGTCGAAGACGCCACCAATCTCGCTTTCCTGTTGCAGTAATCTAATTAAATCCCGACCAATTAAAATACTTGCCTAACAGATTTACCCTAACAGATTTCTGAGCCAATCAGAAAATGGGGTCAAGATCTGACCCTAGTGACTTCATTGGCTCGCAGCGATCAAAGAACGGCGTCTTCGACCAGAGGTTCTTTCGCCGCTTTCAGCATCTCTGGGGGGGGGGGGGGGGGGGGGGGGGGGTGAGCGGGCGGTGTAGAACCTCTGGGAGCAGGGTATGTATAGTCGCGGGAGCAGAGATAAAACGGAGCAACCTAACTTGTACTCAAGATCTTTTCTTCGCTCCCAACCCAAGAGCGGAGAATAGACCCTGGACACAAAATTGCGCAAGAATTTGTAAAAACGGTTTGTGATATATAGACATCACTTTTATTTTTGATCTTTTTGTTGAACCTGTTTGTTTGTTTTTTGTTAAGGATGCATATTCTTCATCTGGTATCTTACAAGTGAAGACAAAAGATGCAAAGAGTTCAAGTAGCGTGTCAATTGTTGTTATCGTAATTGTGATTGTCGCAGCATTTTTGGTGGTTTTTGGCATACTTTGTTTAAGAAGGTTTGTGATAAATAATTATCGGTTCCCTTAAAATATTTAAGGGATATACTTTTCAGATGTTGCGACCTAACAAACTTATACATATTATAGTCAAACTGAATCCTGCATGCCGGACTATTAACTTTTACAGACCATTACAACTTTACAGCAGTCGGCATTTGGTTTAAAGTGCCTATGAAACGAAAATTAAGTTTGTCTTATTTGAAAGAACTCTTAAAATGATAGAGTAACATATTTTGCAGTTTTTCGTTTCCTTGCTTCGTTCTTGAGATATTTCAGTTTGTTTGATGTAAATGTCGCATGTTGCGACGTCACACGTGCATAATGAGTTATCGAAAAACGTTATATATCTTTGCTATTGTCAAATATAATCACCCGAAAATCTACCCGTTTAGTGTTCTGGGTGAAACACACGCACATGTCATGCTTCCCTCGAATTATTTTGGTTTGATAATAGCAAAGATATGTAACGTTTTTCAACAACTCATTATGCACATGTGACGTTAAAATGTTTAATTTGCATATCAAACAAACTGAAATATCTCAAGAACGAAGCAAGGAAACGAAAAATTTCAAAAGATGTTGCTCTGTCATTTTAAGTGTTCTTCCAAATAAGACAGACCTAATTTTCGTTTCATAGGCACTTCAATTTTTAAAATCTATTTCCAATATCTAAAATTACACGAGCTATATATAGCTCTTTTTTGGTTAAAGTAAGCCTTTTTATGAGAATGTATAATGGGGGCTTGTTCAAAAATGATTTCTTTGTTTTATAGAAGTTAACATTTCATATAACTCGACAATTTTACAGTATACTGTACTCGAGAATATACGTCGACTTCTATACCAGTATATACGTCACGCAAGCGAGATCATATGGCATGCATGGGTGATCTAACCCAGACAAAAACCTTATCCTTAAGCCTGGCCTAGTCAGTAACTGGGTTTACCGCCTAACTCATGCGCTAAAGTGACTACACTACCAAGTTTAACACGCCATCAAAATTCAAAAGCTGACTCGTGCATGTTATAAATACAAACTTCCCTTTTACAAAATAGGGCGATATTTCTGTTCATTTGCAAAGTATAGTACAATTTTTATGGTCTTTCAAAGTCAATATTTTTGGAAAGGTGCATCATTCAAACAAAAGTAACATTTACGTTGGTTCAAACTAATGATAGTTTTGCAAACTTGAAATTGGTTAAAGCATAGATTTTTCGTATTTGGTAACATTAGATGCCTATATACTGTCTTACTGAAGAAATTTGCGTCACACTTTATAATCCCATTCTTCTCTCACCAATAGACCTTATTCCAAATTGGCCGCCGAATTAGAATTATTTTATGTGCATATATAGCCCTTATGACCTCGGTTTAAAAATTATTTTGAATTTCCCACATGAAAACGAGTTCATAAGGGCTAATTTATATGTATATAGAAGAATTTTAATTCGGCGGCCATTTTGGAATAAGGACTATATGCAGTTGTCTGGGATAACTATCGTTTCACACTCAATCAAGACTACTTTTATATATTATTATTATTAAGTGTTATTATTATTTATAATTATCATTGCACCAGGCAGTTTAAGTTTTTATTGACCCGAGCTGTGGCATTATACCTATTCTAAATGAGTAAGTTTTGTATTTATTTACATGTCCAGCTATTCTAGGCGCAGGAATAAAAGAAACAACATAAATGACAAAGAAAGTCGAAATATCAACATTGGAAATCCTGTTTATGAGGATGCTTCGTCCAATAATTCTAATAACTGCTTGGAATCTGACGTAGCTAAGGTCATGCTTTCTGAAAATGTTTACGAAGTAGTAGCGGATATCCTCCCGAAGAGAGACCCAACTAATATGTGCGGTAATTACAGCGGGGACGTAGATGGACAAACATCGACACAGGAAAATACCTACATGGAATTGAATATCAAGAAAGAGAAAGAGGAGAATTTGTATGCTTCGTTAAACTAAGGTTCAGCGAATACAAACGACGAAATTGGTACAATACAAAATCAGTGACGTAATATATGAATATATTAACATATATTCTAAACTTTATAATTTAGCAATCTTTTAAAGGACTAAAAACTAGAAATACGTGCACGTAATAACCCTTTGATAATATTTTTTCGACTTGTTTAATTTGTAGGATAAAATATTGCAACAACAACAATATAGGAGTCATGGTTTATTATGTCATGAACCAACCGTGTATGGCTGATCATTAGTGGCACCAGGAGAAGAAGAAATCACCATCCATATATTTCTAAAACCACTTTGTTTCCTCAAAATTCGTTGAGAATATATGATTGGGGACAATGTAGATTTCTTAATCAGCTTAACACAGATGTAGCAAAATTTCTTTATAGTAAAAGCTACGCCCGCCTCTCTTAAAACAGTCGAAACAGACTGATTCAGACGTCGATCTTTACATGAACTTAATTGTTGGAATTAGGATCGGTTCATGTGAAAAGTTAAATGGACGAGATGAAAATTATTACCTGTGCCATTACTGATCATTTATATATGTCTATACTCTAAATTTTATTATAACAGTCACATTAACTTAATAGCACATTATAGCACCTACAATACCACTTCGGGTACCTTGCTCTTCTGTAATGAAAAAAGAATACAACATTTGGGTCAATAAAAATTATAATAAATTTTCAATTTTTATTGTTTTTGATTGGTTCATTGGCTTAAAAAATTTACACTGTATTTCCTTTTTTTATGCACTGTATTTCCTTAAAACTGCACTGCTCTTATCCAATCAAAATTGATAATTTTTTTCATGTAGAGGATATTACACGGCGGCGCGAAGATATGAATTTTATCTTCTCGTGGCAAAAACAATATTTTACTCATTCGCTACGCTCATTCGTAAAATATTGTTTTCCCCCACTCGAAGATAAAATTCATATCTTCAAGCCGCCGTGTAATGTTCTTTTTATTATATAGATTTTATTATATAGTGAGGATATGGAAATACGACACTGTATATTTCCTAGTAAAACACTCGCATCTATATAATAATATTATTTATGTAATAGTTAAAATATGAGCGCGTTTACATATCAAGTTTACATTACTTTTAAGAGTCGTAGGAAAAGTTAGATAAGACCATTTTAACTCAGAAAAATCTGAATTTGAGCCACTATAGTATATTATAACTATGATAAAACATTGATGTTTCATTTTTTATTTGTTTCATTAAAGAAATACCAAATGGTTTTCCGTGTTTGGATACTCTGATCCAAACACGCGGGAAATTGCGAGACTGGAGAAAAGCGTAACAAAACACGAGCCGTAGGCGAGTGTTTTTAGCTTTTCGAAAGTCGAGCAATTTCCCAAGTGTTTGGATAAGAGTATCCAAATACGGAAAAAACCAGTTGGTATTTCCTTTATAAAATAATCACAAGTGAATATGATATACTGTCCGACGTTTTCAAAAAATCGTTTTGGCGGGAATTTTCCGTGTTTGGATACTCTGATCCAAACACGGCTATTGACCAATCAGGGCTCCCGTAGTATACATGTTATTTTATAAATTTCATTTCAATACAGTGCAGAACTACCGGAAAGCCAATGAAATTGAATGAAATGCTGATGCAGATTTTGAAGGATGGTTTTTCTTATCACGAGAAAATATACTCTCGTTCAGTTAATATTTTCAGTAATTTTATAGAAAGAGTACTCCCAAGTGTGGTCATGCGATTCGCATCAAGCACACTAGTCACAATGTGAAAACTCAGGTTTCCATCAAAATATGTGGACAAAATTTGTGGGTTCTTGGAGAATCATAACTGTCGCTTCTTTCAAGAATGCAAAACAGGTAAGTACTTCATGTTAGGTCCACATAATAGTTTGTGTACATATATACACTCAAGTGATTATAAAATATGTATAATTATTTGTGGTGGTTTTCGCTAATCTTAATCCTAACATTAGCCCTAATTATATTCTACTCTACTCCACTTCGGCTCCACTCTATTCCATTCTATTCTATTTAATAAACTAGTGGGGTTTCTGGCGTTGCTCGGAAGTAAATCGACTGTATAAATTTCAATTTGTGTTTTTGTTCACCGCGTTTCCAGACAATTCAATTATCTGGGACCATGCTCTGGCGTACGTTACTCCTCTGCCCAAATTACCTGTGCATGTGGACTTTTCCTGGCAAAGTTTTGTCCCTTAAACTCATCAGATTTTAGGCCAGATCCGCCCCTGCGTGGTTTGGCTAAATCTTTACTTCTGTCAGCCATGCCATTTGTCATCAGTCAACTTTTATCAAATACGACTACCTCATTTTTATTGTCATATAATTATAACGGAAAATGCTTAAACTTACCTTAGGTAGTATTAAAGTACTAATTCTGTCTCTTTCCTCGACACGGCCACGTTGATCTGCGTCCTTCGCAATTCAGCCGCTGGCTGCAAGTAAGGATAATTAGCCCCCCACTCCTTTATCCCCTTTACCTTTAAGTTGACGCATGTTCTTTATCCAATATCAAGTTTAAAAATTCTAGCGCAACGACTTTCCATTGTTTTTGCTTGTGAATTCCCATTTAGTTACTAATAGACACTTCCCGAATTCGCTTCTTACCGTGCAGCCTCGATTTCAAGCCGTTGTTCGTGCTTAGTGAAGCAAATTCGGGAATTATCTATTAGGGGCTGATTACATGGACGGAGCTAGCCCGGTTAACTTGGCTCACGCGATTGATTAGGATCTTACTGTGGTTTTAAAGCTCATATACCCCAATTTCATATGAAATAATTAATTTTCAAACTCATTAATAATTCACAACCAAGTCGTTGTTGGTGTTGGTGTTTGTTGTAGTCAGTCAAACACACTTTTCCCCGCGTTGGGAGCGCTTTTGTGTGGTGTTCGCCTCTCCATAGATCCGCCACTGTGCCGTACTATATATACAGAGCTGGTTGACTACAAAGTCAAGGACATCGGAAGATATTTATAAGTGTGTTGGCAGGAATAAGTTTGTACATGACGAGGTCATGCTCTCCCAGAAACGTTTTTGAAGTTTGCACCCCCATGGGAAGCCTATTTTTAGCTATTTCCGTGCTGAAAACCTGCTATAATGATGTAAGTTGTGAAAAACCTCTAAATTCTAACTTTAATTTATACAAACACGCAGTTTTTAATTGTGTAACTCGCAATTACTGGTATTGCATCATAGCCGGTCACTTCACAACAATATTTTGTCAGGAAAAAACCTGTATATCGCCATATAGTTCGAAAGTTTTTTGGGTAGTCGTTGCCGCTACATGAGGCTACAAACTGGAGTTCTTGGCAGGAACGAAAGTGGAAAAACTGGGGAAGCTGGTAAGTAAATTAATGTATTATTAAATTATTATCAAGTTTGTGACATTTTCTTTAGAAAGCACCACTGCTATGTGATGTCACAACGCTCAATGAGTTATTGGAAATATAGGTCCACGAAGCGGACATTTGTCTGCCTACAATCTTGGACAATAATGTTGTAACACCCCCGCCCCCCAAATCAATGTTGTAACGTCCTTTCTCCCAAAATCAATGTTCACGAAAAGTTTAAAATAACAACAATGAATCGGGGGGTGGGGAATTCACTGTTACAACTACTTTTGTCCAAGATTGTAGATCGACGCCGGTATTCACGCTCAAATTAAAACACCCGCGAGAATATAGAGAGAATATTGTAAAGATTGCGCCATCCAATACGCCTTCATTGTAATTAAAATATTGTACAGAAACACCATTATACGATATCCACTACACCATCGAACGCTATCCAATACGCCATCCATGAACAGTAAGGGGAATTTACGCTTTTTATTTGCATTAATTTCATAACGTTTAATCTATTTTTGACGGGTTATTTTATAAACGAAATAGAAAACATTTTTTCCATGGAAAAACTCGAAATAGTGTGGAAACACTCGCCCTGTGGGCTCGTGTTCCCACTGTAATTTCTCGTTCTCCCAAACTTCCCCTTGTGTTTGTATAACTCTATAGAAACACGGAAAAGTTTTTTTTATTGTATTTTTTTTTTAAATAAAGTACATATATCTGGTTACATAAAAAGAGTGTATTGATATATCCAGAACACAATGTATTACTTGTCTAATTATTGCTATAAAGAAGCAAATAAACATTAGAATATTATATTTTTAATCATTTAGTATTAAATAGGACTATTTTTCTGGCATTGATTTAATATTAATACTCTGATCTTTGTTTGCAAGGACTCTTAAAGCATGCTCTGTACTCGTGTGTTCTGAGCTTTAGTAATTTTTTTGCATAAGAAACTGCTTCATGTATTTGTCAGGCTTAACTGGTTCTTAGGCACAGGATGAGCTATCACCACATCTGATTGGTCGAGATAACATTGGATGTTTTAGGTATTCTGATTGGTGGAAACAAGGCAGGCACGCAGGATAACTCGCAGGCATTTGTTTATAGGCCTCAAATTATTAATAAGGGATGGCAGCAATTTCCGGCAGTTAGAAAACAACTTCAAAATGAATGAAAATGTGAGAGAAGTTAAGCTGGCGAAACACCCCTAAAAACGTCGGATAAATATGTAATGATGGGTCGTGTCGTCTCTGTGCCCTGCCAAACAACGAAGTCCATAATAGTGTCTTCTAAACTGATATGGCGAACGAAAGACTTGGTGAACGAAGTCAAAAAGTATTTTGGCTGCGAAAGGAAAGTACACGACTGGGAAGAATTTACGTGTTTCGTCATTGAGAAGCAGGCTTTCTTTAAGCAAGCCCAAGAATTCTATTTATTTTGATAATTCGACAACATATTTGGAAATCGAATGGAAAGTTTTGATTGTTTTCAGTTTGTGTCAGTCAAGCTGAACTAAATAATCAGAAAAGATTGAGCCTGACCAGGCGCGAGAAACTTAGTGAAGACTGGGTCCGAGTAAAAATGCTCCATTATATGGTAGTAACGCCAGTAACGAGCATGGAAACGAATTGGTAATTGACAATGTGATTGGTTACTTCTAGCCAATCCGAAAACTCGTTCATATTAGGTAGGTCTTCACCGAGGAAAGAGGGCAGTAAAGACTGAAATAATAAAGGCTTATTAACCGAGTTCGAGGTCTGTACGGGAAAGTATTTGCCTGAGGTTTTCGTACAGACCGAGCGACGAAGGAGCGACGTTTGTGCGAGAGAAACCGAGGGCAAATACTTTCCCGTACAGACCGAGAAAACGAGGTTAATAAGCCTTTTATTATATGGCTTTTGGTTTGTTTTCTTATCTGTTTTTAATTCTACGTTTGTCTTGATCAGGTGTCGCTGTTCACTTTAGTTCTTACTTTTGAACTTGTTCATTTCGCTTCATGTTTACACCTGTTAGGCTTTTATTTTTCGCACTTTTAAATAAGACGTTTTTATAAAAAGAAACACTGATGTTTCAGGACGTATTATTGTTCAAAATTTTCCAACGAATATATCTAATTCTCTTTTATTTTCATTCAAATCAACTCAGTAATTTTCCCGCCAAAACTTGCAGGTCATTAAAAAGGACGTAATGCCCTCTCACAGTGCCGAGAGGGCATTACGGCTTTTTCCGGACCTCTCAGCAACCAATCAGCGTGCGCCGTTTGGGCGTAATGACCCGAAAACAAGCCCAGCCATATAATAATTAAATATAACGACCATATAAGATGGCCTTTGTCCCATTATTGACTTCATTGAGTGTCTCAAAGTGTTTGTCGATTACTGTTCCAGAATGCCTTTCTTGTTATGATCTATTAGCCTTCTCAGGGCTAATGCATGATGGCTTTTTAATTGGGAATCAAGGGCAGGTGGTGGAGGAGTTGCAAGAGTCGGGGGTTGTATGGCTGTGTTAAGTGGTAATCCAACAGTGCAACTTCCAAAGCAGGGCGGCGTCGGGTGTTCGTTGTTAGTTGTTACCTCTTGGTGACTATAGTCAGGTGTTGGATCTGGTGTAGGTTGGACCATCCTCACTGTTGCCGGTTTCACAGGAAATTTGTAACCCCCAAAATTTGTCCCCTAGGAAATATGTACCCCTCTTCGGAAATTTTGATCTAGTATAAAGTACGTCACGCTCAGAAACCGGGACGCTACTTCTGAAAGTTTCTAAAACTTTCTGTCAGTATTTAGAACTGTATTGTGTTCTTTCAACTTTTATTTGGACCAAGAGAGAGAGAGAAAAAAAGTATAAAATTACAAGTCCAAATTCGGCGAGCACGAACGAGAAAAGTCCCATGCAAGGTGCTCACCGTAAAATTAAAATTAAATAAAAAGTAATGATATATACATAGATCTACCGAAGATTAAGTTGGACTAGACATGACAGGAACAATTCCTGCATGGAATAGAATAGAATTCATCTTATAACGTACGCTCAGGAACCGAGAAACCAAGTATTTATAAATATACACAGTATATACGGTATGCATTATTAAAGAAATACCAAAGTGTTAGCAAAGCAAAATTGATCTTCTTTATTAGGCTTCCCTCCTAAAAATAACCAAGCGAACTTTCTGTTCAAATTCAAGTTCTAAATAGTGACAGGAAGTTTTAGAAACTTGGTTTCAGAAGTAGCGTATTGAGTGTACGCCGTACGTTATACCATAAGTAAAGCGTGTTCTTGGGGGGGGGGGGATTTCCGAAGGGGGGGGGTCAAATTTCCTAAGAAATAAATATGCCCCTGAGGGGACAAATTTTTGGAGGGGAGAGAGGCAAATTTCGTGTGACACCTGTTCGGACTGAGAGGCGGCAAGTGACGGATGATATTGCGGGGATTCGTAGCTGGCATGCAGTTTGTTTTGATAGTAAGGTGGTTGTGTTACTAGTCCTGAATGATGTCCTAGTAATGGGTCGGAGATCTTCATCGATTGTGTGTCAAGGTGGTTGCATTTGCACAGGGACATATTTCCTTAGGAACTTGCGAAGAGTGATCCTGCTTGAGCCGTCGACGCGCACGACATACTGGTTGAGTTGACGGAAGTGGTTAGTGCTCACACGTGTTGAATGTGCTGTGTGGTCTAGAAGCCATTGTTGCAGGCGATTTATGTTAGACTCGGTTGCCAAGAATGGTGGTTGATTGGACTTGGGTGGTGGTTGGTGGTGTGGGCAGTTGCATGGTGCGGTAAGTGCACTCTCAGGTGTATGTGGTGTGTTAGCTGGGGAGGTTTGCTCTGTCAAATTAGATGTCACGTCTGATTCCATCTATGTGCTCACTTGAAATGATTCATCCACAGTGGGGAAGTTCACAGAGATTATGCAGAGCGATGTGCAAGTCTCCCGGCTTAGAAACAGTCATAGTCATTTTTCACGTAAACAATCTGTCGGATTTCAAGGGTTTGACAATATTTTGATCTGCTAGAGAATCTCAGGATGACGGTACCATTGATTTCGATACCGTTATTTGGTTAGCGGCGTGTATGCGCATGTAACTGCATGGGAAAAGATCATCCTTGTGTAGGCTAAGGCGTCTGATTACTTTCATGCTGGCTAAAGCAGCTCTGGCAGCCGGTGTCAGCCATGGCAGGGAGTCGTGTTGTTTTTGCTTTTGGTGTGACAGGTGTGAATCCCAGAGCTGTGTCGTCCGCTGGGTGTGCTGTTACTGTGAGAGTGACGAATGGTTGAGGCTTGGATGGTTGTCTGACCCGGCAATTGTTGAGGTGGTTGTAAAGATGGTGGTTTAACGCGATGACGTGTTTTTCACGATCTGGACTTAGGTTGGTTGTAGTGCAAAGGTTGTCGAAGATAACACCTTCAGCTTCTCGAGCACCATCATTCGAACATGTAGGTTGGTGGGTTTTTGGCCTGTCCTTGCTGCGACGTACTCCCTCGAAGTGATTCATTCGGTCGCACTGTGGTCGCATGTCTTGCTGGACAGTCACGCTTTCTGGCGTCGAGTGGAACATTTTGGCCATAGCCACGCTTGCCGCATTAGGAACACAGTTCATTTTATTGTCAAATTTGCGAATTTTAAAACCATCCTGTTTATAGACCTTATTCCAAAATGGCCGCCGATTTCAAATTCTTTCATGTACATAAAAATTAGCCCTTATGACCTCGTTTTAAAGTAAAAATTCTTTTGAATTTCGCACATGAAAACGAGTTAATAAGGGTTAATTTATCTGTATATAAAATAGTTTTAATTCGTCGGTCATTTTTGAATAAGGTCTATTACGACGGTATTGACCGCCTTTCTGCCCTCCCGCCTATTCCTCCCGCCTTTCCTCCAGCCCGCCTGATCCTCCCGCGCCTGCTTTTCGCCTGCCTGCCTCTTGCCCGCCAGAAAAAAACAACTTGCAGCAAGTTTAGGTATGTGTTAATATGGAAGTATAAATAACCTATTACTCTATATATTGGGTGCTTAATTGGCTAAATTTCAGCCTGGTGGTTCTTAATCTACAGTTTCTTTTATCCATTTTCTTTAAAAGCCATATACCACTGCTAAGAAAAGTGGGAATTATAAAATGCATTGACATACGTATACTGCTGAACGTTATTTGTCATTAACTACTGCAGCCTTTCAATGTTAATATTTATAAACAGTCTTATAAATGCGTAAGTAATTGGAAGTGAAGCTCGCTTTTCAACTGCTCTCGACCATCTCCCACAACGATTACCTTTGAGATTTATGCGACCAGCTCTAGTTAGGACTACTTCCACATTGCCGAGGTGAGCTTAAACTGTAATTTTCTTTTTGTTCCTATTTTTATTTGCCTTTGTTGGTTAAATTAATGCTTCTGTTTTGTTCTTTCTTATGGCTTAATTTGCAGGCACGAGCTTGGTGACACTTATATATTTGCTAAATTATCCAAACAGCAATTTGTATTTGAGGATATTCTGGTTAATAAAATAGTTAGGCTATAAGTAAAAATAAAATAATAGGCTAATAGGATAATAAGAAAATCTCTGGGACTGCTTCTGCACATGATCAGTTACTGTTATACTTCATGTCAGAATATACTTTTACATGACTGATAGAAATACTATACAACGTTTGATTGAAAAGAGGCTATACCTGTTTTACTAAAAATAATCCAATTGTCCAAAATAGCTAAGAGTGTATAAGAGTGTATACTGTATACTGTCTATATATTCTATTTTTTAACAATGGCGCGGGGGGGGGGGGGCAAAACAGGCAATACTTACTACTAAATTACTATGTATATTCAGATTTCAGAATTTCAGATTGAGATTGTACACAATACGTCTATATAATCGTGATTCTTACTGTTTCAAAATTGGGGTTTCAAATTTACAAGATATTAGCGTATCATGATGTCCAATCTTATTGCAAAGGAGAGGCCATAGCTACGGCCTGTATCAATAAGCATTGTTATACACTAATTTATGCACGTTTTACACACGAGTGACTGTTGCATGTGATTTGTACAAACAGCTGCTAGTGTATCGCTGTATAATCCTGTATTGGTTGGGACAGGGAAGGGGGTGACTAGTCACCCCAGTCACACCCCCCCTGTATCCGCCCCTGATATTTAGCGCTCGTATTTTTAATACTGTTTCATTTGTCAATTTGTAGTACCTGCTAAAGGACCAACTATTAGCACAATAACATCTCATAGAGCTACTGAACTAATAGTTGTTTGGTTGAAGTTGTCAGTGGACGACGCGAATGGAAATATAACCAGTTATACTGTCTGTTATTACTCCTGTACCAATAGTGAAACAGTCAATAGTGTTGATACTACGACAGTGACTTTAAGTGGTTTAAATGAGGCTACAACATATGACGTTGCGGTTAAAGCTACCAATTGGGCCGGATCTGGAGAACTGGGTGCGAAAAAGACTGGAACAACTCTTGAAGATAGTAAGTAAATTAATGTATTATTAAATGATTATCAAGTTTGTGACAGTTCCTTTTAAAAGGCCCCACTGCTATAAGAGAAGTAGGAAGTTTAAAATACTTCGGAATGCTGCGGTAAATTTCCAATATCTACTACTGCATGGCTCTATCAATCTTGTATCTATTGCATTTTATTAAGAGGAAAACTTTTTCTATGTCCCGTATTTTCAACGAAAAGCACTCAAAACCCTAGAACGTTTAGGCGTACCACTCCAAACCTCCTTAATTTAGCATTATTTTGTAGCTTATAGAATCAAACTTTTTATGAGCATTTGGGGTTAGAGCCAACATATCAAAAATTTAAAAAAAAATCATAATTATGAAGGTATAGGTGCTACAAAATGTTAAATCTGCCATATTTACCGTAATCGATGCGAAATTTACTCAATGTTTAAACAACATTCTTTTTTTGGTGTACCACTCAATTTTTTTTTTATTTGAGCATTATTGTGTAGCTCATTTATAGTCAAAAAACTTTTTAAGTACATGTGGGGTTTGAGATTAATGTATATATTTTTTGTGGGGTTTTTGTTTGTCTATTTTGCTTGTTGTTTTTTTCCTTTTGTTTCGTAATTTTGTTTTATGTGCTAAACCATGCACCAGGAAACAATCATGAATTGGAGAATATTTTTGTTTTTTGTCTCTTTTTTGAATTTCTATTCTGCAGTGATTCTGTGTAGACCAGACAAACTATCAAAATTGTTTCTTGCGATATTTACGTACATACAGCTTTAAGTTCTGCACAGCTTGGTTTGTTTTAATGTTTGAACAAACTATAAAGATATTAATAATACATTCAGGGAAGAAAACAAGATTTCGTTGTTCACTTGCGAATTACTGCAGGTCAAGAGGAAAAAGATGAACGTCTTGAATGTATAACTTTGTGTACTTTAAAATTATTTGACATTTCTCTCTCGTATACTTGTCAAGATATTTGTCTTTTAGCTATAGTATGATGGTCTAAATCAGACATATAGTTAAAATGCAAGATTTCGGAATTTCCCAGGGGCGGGTTGACTACAAATATTTTGTAATTCGCTACAATTACAGCTACTTTTAAAAAATGTAGTCAGCTACAATTACAGCTATACTTGGCAACAAATGTAGTTCGCTACTGACTACAGCCACTATTTTGAAAATGTAGCGAACTATTTCGTTACTTCGCTACTGGGAATTAGTGGAGACCACGCTGGGACAATGTCCAAGGCTTCCATTTTGACGAGTCATCGTCACTAATTGTTTGCAAGCATTCATGGAAATCGCCATATTTCAATCAGCAATGCTAATCTATTTTTAATAAATTTTAATTCCCGAAGGCGATGCGTATTACGAATGGTCTCGCGAGCGAACAAACTGCGAACCATGTTGCGATCATGACAAATTCGAAAAGTAGCTAAAAGCGGTTGTTTTGCATTTTTCTAATAAGTATAGCTGAAAACTTCGCTACTGGAAAATGTAGTTCGCTACACCTACGGCCACTGTTTTTAAAAAGTAGTTAAAAACTATTCGCTTCTTGAAAATTGTAGTTCGCTACATTAGCGATCTACAAGTAGTTCGCTATACGACCCGCCCTTGGAATTCCATGAGTCAGTTATATAGCTTTGAATTTGTACGCATTCAAATTCTTAAGAGACCTTCCGGCGGGTAAAAGTAATAGGATCCCCAAAACTGGTGTCTCTATTTGGTACTCGTATAAGTAATATGGTGCTTTGTTTGTCAATTATATAGAACCTGCTAAACGAGCAACTATTACTGAAATATTGTCTCCGAAAGCTACTGAACTAACAGTTGTTTGGTCAAAGTTGTCACATGACGACGCAAATGGAAATATAACCAGTTATATTGTCTGTTATCAACTTACAAGTGGTGGAAGTGATGTCTCCTGTACCAATAGAGAAACAGTCTATGGTGTTGATACTACGACCATGACTTTAAGTGGTTTAAATGAGGCTACAACCTATGACGTTGCGGTTAAAGCTACTAATGGGGCAGGAACCAGGGTTCTCGGTACGAAAAAGAGTGGGACAACTGGCGAAGCTAGTAAGTAAATTATTGCATGGCTTGAAATACGCGACAGTTGGGTCTACAAGACATTGATGCCTTTGATATAGAGTTTTAAGAATAACACACGTGTACTCAAAACATTTCCTAATAGATACGACCTGGCTAATTCGAATATCCTGCTGTCTCTCGTCTAGCTTCCTTTAATAGAATGGTCTAAAACGACCAAAATTTTCGCCCAAAAAATTAAGAGTCGACTGTCGATTATTAGACCGTATTCAACATACGAGTTTCTTCAAAATATAATTTTTCATGAATATTTAACAGCAATATTACCCGAATTTACCCGAAATTTCTTTCAAAAAGTGCCCGAAATTTTAATTTTTTAAATTGCCCCCCTGCCCCCCCCCCCCCGGCTGGTACGCCTATGCTTTTGTTGAACACGGGTTTTCGCCGATTTATTTCAAATTTTCACAATGTATCGGAGACAATAAGAGCTTCAAAAGTGTGTGCGGTAGCTATACGATTTTTCTTCTTCTGAGTAATCGACTACGATTCATGATTGCCTTATATCTCAAAAATACAAAAAAAAAACATAGCTACCGCACACACTTTTGTAGAACAGCTATAGTTGAGTTTCAATTAAAACTATTTTTACATGATTTGATTGAAACTGTAGTTCAACAAAAGTCGCGGCGCAAAGCGAATGCGTTTTCAGAATTTTGTCAAAACAAAACAAGTTTAAATACTTTTCAAAATTGTAAATCAACTGTCCAATTCTACAATCATTTTGCTATAAACTGTAAAAATGTGAATTTGATTGCTTTTAAACTCAACGCGCAGTTGCATTTTTCGCAAAGCACTACTCTAAGGTGTTACGTATAACCTTAAACTAATATTAAAATAACGGAATATACATATATACATGTATGTCTATAACACTAGATTTTGTCTTGATATGATTTCTCTAGGAAGATTATTCCATATCTTAATACTTCATGTACTTACTGTAAAAGATTTTCCTCCCTTAGTTACATAATTGAATTTAGGACAAACTAACTAAATTATTTAGTTTCAGAAATTGCAGCTTGATGTTAGTAATAATTGTCAGTTGTTTGCTGTAGAGCTCAGAGTTTTTCTGAGTATTACTAACACAGCTTGTACAGCAAACAACTGACAATTATAACTAAATTATATTCGCCATGCCTAGTTACTTAGCTGACCATGAACAAAGTTATTTGTTGTAAAAAGTTATTCAATATATCGTATAGGGCCTCCCCACACGGGCTCTTATAAATGACGGTACATTTGTTAATTTTTACTTCATCATAAAAAGGAATCCAGTTCAATTTAGAAAAGTTGTCAAATGTCCTGGAGGAGGAAAATCTGTTCCGAGAATTACACGCGCTGCTCTGTTTTGTAATTTGAAAACTTTAAGTAAGTCACTTTGCGAGCAGAAACTTTAAATTGAATTACCATACATCAAGACTGGTTTGATAACGGCGTTGTAAAAAAGTTTTCTATCTTTAATGCGTGTAAAATATGGTAGTTGAAACAAGTAGACAACAAGTCAAGCTTTATTTTGATGCGACCAGTTGTGATACAGCTGAAAAACATCAAGCAGAGACTTACCTGTAAATTTTCAAATGTGGGGATTTCGTCTGTATACCCAGTCGTCCGCCACTCGGTGTCATGCTTCTAAACTTTATATTTTCGTCGCTAAAACATACTAACCAATAAACCGCGTGAAAAAATATCTCATTGGAAATCGCTTTGTTTGTGTATGGTCGATCATGTCGTTTACGAAATGAATTTGGAAAACCTATCAAAGATTAAAATGAACTTAAAGTGCCTATCTTATGGTTGAGGATTTTACATATTTAGGATATTTGGAACATTTTAAGAAGATTTGTAATATATCTTCTTTTCCTAAAATTTCATCTTCATGGACTTTTTTGCTGTTAAAGTTGGCGATTTTGACGATGGCCGTGAAAATTTTTTACTGGGTTCTAGTCGCCGGAAGTGACGTAGAAGCAGGGAGACCTTCTCAGACAGTAACAGTGTTTACATCGGGAGTTTACGGTTCACCTTGGATTTTCTTGGCTTTATTCAGGTTATTTTGTCGGAAATTCTTTTAAAAATTATGCCAAACAGGTGCGTAGTGTTTTTACTCTCGAATGAACCCAATTGATATGCTAGAATAGCGCTGTATGCCATTTCTTTTTTTGCGACAATAACGATGTACAATCCCGATTCCCGACTCACTGGAGGCGAATAAAAGGATAGCTTCGGGAAACGCCGATTTGTCAAGGATAAAGATGCGAAATGAACGCCGACATCTACTTCCATGACCTGTTCGTTGTTCGAAGTAGTTTGGTACTAAGACGATTCACAGCAGTTTATCACGAGGAAAACCCGTCGGTGTGGCGATTACAAAACGACAACAATAGAGCGTGTTTTTTCCGGAAAGTGACAAGAACTTGTGCATGTCATCAGTCTCATATTTCTTTTTATCGAATTCGATCTTCGATCAAGAATATATCGAAATATACTTGACTTGGTAATGTCGTCTACCTCTGGTTCTAATGCTGATAGCCAAAATGACTAGACTAGGAGGTAAACATTCCGGGATACGTAATCGAGATCGAAGACGAAGTAAAACTGTCTAGGCCATTTTATACCTGAAGACGAATCATCAGAATGCATTGTCAAGCCGTATGAAGACGAGCTTAGGATGAAATGCGACTTGAAAAATATATTCTACGATGGCTATAAATTCGCTTTGCGGGGCACAATAAGTTGAACGATTTGTAAGTTATGAAAGTTTGCTTTATCAGTGAATTTATGTTTACGTTTTGTCGAATGTTGTATATACTGGCATGCCATATTTGCAATTGGCCATATTTGCTAAAACAAAATTGTATGTCAAAGCCAAATTATTCGCATGTTTATATTTGTTATATATCTGGTCACTGCGTCTAGCGGGCTGCAAATATCGAAGAATTGACGAGGCAAAGTATAAAATAGAAGATGTAGAAAGCAGGTAGATACTGTCAGTATTGATTAATAGAATACCCGTTCGCTTTCCGATTTCCACTTGCGAATAAGCCAGCTGCGCACAATTCACCTAGGCTAATAGCATTACCAGAAATTTGGGACATTTTGCGGCCACGTTCGTAGCCAGTGGTTACTCCCATGATAATAATATACAGTAAATATTTTGCGAAAATGCAAACGGCTGCTAAGAACAAAGATCGCCTCTGCTTTCAAAGTAAACAAACATGGCTGCAGACTGGTCGAAAGAGAAGAGACCTCCGTGGCTTCGTCGTTTGTCCTTCTCGCAGCTCAACTCCACGTTTAGACATAACGGCCTCCTGCTGATAGACGACTGTGCATACAATCTGAGTCGGGATAAAACGTAATTCCTTTATAACATGAGGCTGAAGCAGCCGCAGTAAACATAACATTTCTGATTTCAGAAACCTTTTAATGCTTAGGTATTCTATAAGGATAAAATTTGCTTCTCTGTTATCCTTGACAATAATCCTAAACGTAGTGTCTAAAAATAATGAACTCAAAACATTAAAAAATAGTCCCAGCCTATGTTATCTTCCCGTTATGCTTTAATAGACACGATGTAATTTGCATAGGGACCCAAATTGAAAAGGAAACTAATTTGCATGTGGGCCTAAATAAAACTACGATTTGGTGTATTGCACAAACACACTGTAAAACCAAGAAAGTTTAAAGGCTTTGGGAACCGCAATGTTGTTGGATATGGAGATATTTACGAGGTATATTAGCAGTTCGAACATTGCTAAATACATAGCAAGCTCCGCACTTTGCATCGTTCGCAAGGAAAGTGGTGTATTTGGCAGATTTGTATCGCATGTTTAGCAGGATTACTATGGCTTACATAACAGAATGAGTCAAATAAGCAGCGTAAATATATCGATGTTGGGAACCGGCTGTGTATTTCGGTAAGCGAACATTTTTTGTTATAACATTTCCTTACTTAACTCTTAACAGGAATCGAGCTCCGCAACCGAGAAGTCTATGTCCCTAGTAGGATAAATTTTAAAATTTACGATTTTACTGCATTATTCCTTATACGATTTGGCCGTCATGTTTAATGGCCTATATGCGCCCGCGCGACGCCATCTTGTCCCAAATTTCTGGTAATGGAATTGCTTCGTTCTTCAAAATTGCCACAATTCAGTGCTCGTCCAATTCGATAAACAACAACAATTGTGCGATTTCATCTTCAAACTTGAAGAAATTGACTCTGTATGTTACTGTCGCCTGCAAGTTCAAATTTCAAAAGTGGATGCAAGTATTCCATTATTCTATAATCAACAGACAGTTCCTTAGTTCCTACCTGTTTTCTGTACTGATCTTTTATTTGATACTTTATGTTGTCAATTTTTCGATGTAAGTGTCCCGCTAGACGCAGTGACCACATTTCCAGGCAAACAAGTGTAAAGAACTTGATCACTGTTATTATAAACCATTTCAATGCAAGCTTTGATTTACTGACATTCCTTCGCATTCCATTAAGCAGTTCAGTGTCAGAGTAATATCAATAGAATTAAACATGCGAATCATGCATATGGCTTTGACAGGATACAATTTTGTTTTAGCAAATGCGTGAAAACAACATTGCAGATAAAACGTAAACATAAATTCACTGATCACTTACCAATCATTTATCTTATCGTGCCCCTCAAAAGCGAATTTGTAGCCGTCGTACTAAAGACCTTTTTCAGGTCGCATTTGCTCATTATGATTTACGATCCAAATTTCATCGGCAACCGACTCGTCTTCATACGGCTTGACAATGCATTCAGATGATTCGTCTTCAGGTATGGCCGCACTGCACTGGAAGACAGTTTTACTTCGTCTTCGATCTCGATTACGTATCCCGGAATGTTTACATCCTAGTCTAGTCATTTTAGCTATCAGTGTTAGAACCAGAGGTAGACGACATTACCAAGTCAAGTATATTTCGATATATTCTTGATCAAAGATCGAACGCAAACAATACTTCGATAAAAAGAAATATGAGACTGATGATATGCACAAGTTCTTGTCATTTCCCCACGCTCTATTGTTGTCGTTTTGTAATCGCCACACAGACGGGTTTTCCTCGTGATAAACTGCTGTGAATCGTCTTAGTACTAAATATTCCCGTTGAAACTACTTCGAACGACGAACAGATCACAGAAGTAGATGTCGGCGTTCATTTCACACATTTATCCTTGACAATTCAGCGTTCCTTTCACCCGAAGCTATCCTTCTTTTATTCGCCTTCCGTGAGTCGGGATTGTACATCGTTATTGTCCAAAAAAAATGAATGGCATACAGCGCTATTCTAGCATATCAATTGGGTTCCTTCGAGAGTAAAAACACTACGCACCTGTTTGGCATAGTTTTTAAAAGAATTTCCGACAAAATAACCTGAATAAAGCCAAGAAAATCCAAGATGAACCGTAAACTCCCGATGTAAACACTGTTGCTGTCTGAGAAGGTCTCCCTGCTTCTACGTCACTTCCGGCGACTAGAACCTAGTAAAATTTTTTCACGGCCATCGTCAAAATCGCCAACTTTAACAGCAAAAAAGTCCATGAAGATGAAATTTTAGGAAAAGAAGATATATTACAAATCGTCTTAAAATGTTCCAAATATCCTAAATATGTAAAATCCCCAACCATGAGATAGGCACTTTAAACATGGGCACTAAGCTATTGCTGCATGGGAAAATTTCAAACTTTTTGGGAAATAATGCATGGTTAAAACTAGCCAGAACAATTAATGCTCAAACCATGCATACGAAGAACGTAAATAGTTCATGGTAAGATTAGAGTAGAAAATTGGCAACATGGGATTACGGAGGTGATATATGGTCGACTAAGTAACTGCAATAAACACGATAGAAATTGCCTTAAATTTAAACTCCTATATTTTACTATCATTCTTGCCGCCATGCATCTAATTGTTTGTGAAATACCAGCATGCTCAATTAACGTCTGATCCCATATAATGTCTGTATCATTAAATGATTATCGCTATAAGTGAAGTGGGAAGTATAAAATACATTGGCATGCTGCAGTAAATTTCTTATAATTATATTTTTTGTATTTATTAACAGTTTTTTAACAAAATGTGTGCATGTAATTAAATTTCTTTGTTTTTGTTTGTCTTATGAGGCAACTCACTTTAATATTAGGGTTAACATTTAAAAGGGTTAACAAAATGTTAATTCAACGTTTCGACTAACTTGCATTCATCATCAGGAATGATGCTGGTGTAACGCGATCTACTACATACACAAGATAATAACTAAATGATGTCATACATAATTATACTGTATATGATAATTATTTAAAGATGACAAGTTCCTTATTACAAGCTTTTGTCCCGTGGTTAAGCAACGGTTTCTGCCGATGGATGCAGAGGGCTTCTTTAAATAGTAGCAACGACCACCCCTTTTCGGAGTGTCCATTGTTTTGTAATTTATTAATTTGCTCAGTGGTAACCGTAATTTTTGACAACTATAGAATCACTGTTAAACGAATGATTGATGTGGAAATGCGGCCTTAGCGTAACTTTTAAACGTAGATCCAACCTTAAGCAAGTTACAACTTTATTTGTCTAGCTCCAACAAAAGGTCCTGTATTGGTTAGCCTTAGTGTTCAAAGTTCAACCGAACTTAACGTGGCGTGGTTAGCATTGTCGGCTGATGACTCAAGTGGAGTAATTATTCAATATCAAATTTGTTACAAGAGTACTGACGCCGGTGGAGACTTATGCTCACAAAATATAAAATCAGTTATTGGCAATATTCTAACATATACCTTAACTGGTTTAAATGAAGCAACTACTTATGAAGTTGGAGTCAGAGCCAAAAACGCTGCGGGAGCTGGACCATAAAAAAGCTGGAAATACATTAAAGAAGAAAACTTCCGAAGCAGGTAGGTTCTCCGTGTGTCCGTGTGGGAACAATGAAAACCGAGGTGGCCGAGATATTACTACAGTATAAATGTACAATTGACGTCGTGCACCGCGCCGCGAAAACCAATCAGAACAGTCGTTTTTCTACAATCAGTAAGATCAAGTCGTTCTGTTGGTATAGATCATTCATGATATATAAATCATGATTGAATATTTTACTCCACAATTTTCAAACCTCTGCCTAGAGTTTCTCTGAGTCCCTAATGTATTCACCCTGAGATACGGACTTTTCAAACTTGCAGCGTGCCATTTTTGCTGACCGAAATTTCGGCCAGTGACATAGAATCATTTGAACCAATCAGCGTTTAAAGTCAATATATCGGGGGGGTGCATGGGTATAGCAATTCAACCTTGGTTGCCTAAGGTAGGATGCGTAAAAACAAACGATGGAGAAGTCATGTCAAGATGCTATTCGTTATGGAATCAATAGATTAGGTTATTTGTGGTCGCTCAATGCGTTCTGAACTTCAAGAAACGTGGTGATTGTCCCATACACAGCTTCATTAACGTTGGAAACATATCAGTTAATAAAAACGTGTGAAACATGATCATGTGATTTGATTTCGACTCGGGCGACAAGCTACTTCTATATATTTATAATAGGTACAGTAGCAACTACTGATAAGTACAACAATATACTAGCTAAGCGATAATACATCACAGGGATATATATGTTGCGTAAAATAAGTTAATAAATATGTATTGCTGTACTTCATCAAGTTAAAAACACGAGACAACATTTTAAGGAGAAATACAACCTTACGTAAAAACAAAGAAGCACATCTGACTATATATCCATAGTATTTTATCGTATTTTGCATTCCTTTTGATATATCGTCTTTTGCGGTGTGTTGTGTAGCGTTATACGTACTTGCTTTATAATAAATTTAGAATCAGACTCAGCAGAGAATCGACACATCCCGTTAAGCCGTTTGTCTGCAAGGTTTACAGGTCTTCCGCTTCCGCCCTCTCCTTTGCCCCGCGTAGACACGCGCGCGTATATACCTATAAGCAAAAAAGTTGGAGCGAGTCTACTTAAGGTACGGAAGACTTAAATAATGTTGCATGGATAAACGTCAAACACCTAACTTGTTGTAATATGCTATATGCGTTTTGCTATTGATATCTCGAAACAAACAAACAAACAAACAAACAAACAAACAAACAAACAGACAGACAGACAGACAGACAGACAGACAGACAGACGAACGAACGAACGAACGAACGAACAAACAAACAAACAAACAAATAAACAAACCGAAACAACAAACCGAAAGAAACAAACAAACAAACAAACAAACAAACAAACAAACAGACAGACAGACAGACAGACAGACAGACAGACAGACGAACGAACGAACGAACGAACAAACAAACAAACAAACAAACAAACAAATAAACAAACCGAAACAACAAACCGAAAGAAACAAACAAACAAACAAACAAACAAACAAACAAACAAACAAACAAACAAACCGAAACATGTTACCCGTGCTTTTTATGCTAGCCTGTAGTAAAAGCCTTTCATTGTATATATTTAGTAAATGCGCATAGTAAAAGCATGTTACGCGTGCTTTTTATGCCGCCTCCCAATTTGCTGTTCACATCAGATAATCCCAATTTGCTGTTCACATCAGATAATCCCAATTTGCTGTTCACATCAGATAGACATCTAATAATTATTTTTGTGTATGCAATGCTACATACAAATTCGCATGTGCACTATCTTTGCCGCTAAAATTATTACAACTAAATAGTGGTTGACCAATGCAATTATATTTTTATTTTTCTATGTCTTTTTAGCTGTGTGCAATATTCCAGTTGTTATCTACGCAACGTCAACTGACATCAACTATAAAATAACGATTAACCATGTAAACAGTTCTGCAAAACTTGTAAGCTCTGATGCATCTGATATGGCATATGACAGTTCCACTCGTCGTTTGTATTACTATAACTCAAAGGAGACATTTCTAAGCGTGAACCTAGATGGATCTGTTGTTCGTACTATCATGCAAGTAAAAGGTGTTCAGAGGTTTACACTAGACAGCAAAAACAAGCTTATTTACTACATCCATAAACAAACAGAAACAACCCACTCTGTCAATATGACAAGCATGAAAGACACCGCCGTTGCCGCTTTGTCTCACGTCACTGGAGCCAAAGATCTTGATATGGACACTAAACGTGGGTAAGTGCAGTAAAATACTTTATTTTGTTTCTAATAATATATATGAAAACATTTCTCAATTCGAATTGGCTGAGAGCAGTGCAGATTTGAGGAAATACAGTGCGGAAAAAAGGAAATTTTGTATTTTTTTAAATTTGTACAAAAATTATTTTTTACTGGAAAAAAAACTCTTCCTGTTAAATTTTTTCATGTATGTTATTTGCACAAAGCAGTTTGATTGGAAAGATTCTCTTCATGTTAATTTTTTTCATGTATATTGTTAATAAGTAATAGCATGACTTCTTGTGCAATTTGAAAAAAACACGCACTCGTGAGTTTTTCAAAGACACGAGTCCGGATAGTCTTTGAAAAACTCACTCGTGCATGTTTTTTCCAAATGACACTCGAAACCATGCTATTACCTATACTTATGTTTGATGTTTTAAAACCCGTTCACATGTGCGATTTTGACTCGATAAATATTGCCAACTTCTGGTTTAGATCAAAATTAGATGCATGGTAAGAATTATGAACGAGCAGAAAAATTGAGAACAATGAAACCACGGCACAAGCCGCTGACTGTTTTTCGCGTAAATGTGACGTCGATCGAGTTAAACGTCAAATTTAATTCATCACTATCGCATTATCCGTTTGACAATATTAATTCGTTTGCCGAATTTAATCGAGTTATATATACGCCGTATTTCTATATATTCGTAGTTGCGTCGATTAAAATTGAAACAATTATAAATTTTTCTATATAATTACGTACTTTATAATTTCTTTAACTCAATAACCCAGACTTCTGTGTAGTAAGTAATCTCAAGCCTAAGAGCTTAAGGATACATAGCCAGAAATACGCGACATTTGAGTCTGCAAGACATACGTGTCTTTGTCAGCGTTTTACGTATAGCGCATGAGTATTCGGAATATTTCCTGATATACGATCCGGCAAATTTAATTAAAACAAGCAGACAACAAGCATCAATTCAATACCAAAAGAAATAAAAGTAGTGTGCTGCTTAGGCAGTATTGAAACAACAATCGAAATACAGTAAGGTTAGATAACTGCCGAAACAGAGAACGTACATTCTCTGTTTCGGCAGTTATCTAACCTTACTATATTTCAATACCAAAAGAGTTGCGATACTGCAGTATATCGCGGAGTTATGGCAATTTTAAAACACGGATGTTTCGATTGTCGACCCAGAAGTTTGTTGGTCATATAGACGAAGTCGGAGTTTCGTCTGCGCATACAATCGGAGTCGGGATAAAACGTAGTTCATTTATAACATGAGGCTGAAGTAGCCGTAGTAAATATAACATTTCTGATTTCAGAAACTTTTTAATGTTTAGGTATTCTATAAGGATAAACTTTGCTTATCGATTATCCTTGACAATAATCCTAAACGTAGTGTCTAAAAATAATGAACTCAAAACATGAAAAAACAGTCTCAGCCTATGTTACCTTCCCGTTATGCTTTAATAGACACGATGTAATTTGCATAGGGGCCCAAATTGAATAGGAAACTAATTTGCAACTGGGCCTAAATGAAACTACGATTTGGTTTATGCTTTCTAAAATACAACAGCGAAATGGACAAGCGAAAGTAAGATAAAATGTCAAGCTATTACTTAAACCAGCAACCTCAGACATTGTACTTACATGAACCGGTTTCGCATGTTTGATTTTGTGGATGTTACGACTTCACGAGCGGTTTTAAATATGTAACTAGGAGTTTAATTCGTACTAACACAGACTAAACCATAGAGAACCAACACGATTTTATATATTTTCTGAGGGACAACCGAAAATTTGCCAATAGGGCTCAATTTTTAGTCCATGATATTCTTCAACATTAACCTTAACAAGATCTGATTTCGCATTTCGAGAAACAGCACATCATCTTTGTCTATTTCAAACAAATACGCGTGCCCCTATATAATTTCATATACAAATTGTGCGAGATCAATGAGCCACATTGACCCGCGACGGGGTGTTGCGCAATCGTATGTCGCGTATTTCTGGCCATGAATTTCTTGTTCAAACCGTGGTGTTTGTATTGAAAGTTTCGGAATAACGATAAAAAGCAACTTCAAAAATTCGTTATTAATTCATGAAGGAAAAACATACGAAATGCATGTTTAATCCTGTCTTTATATGTGATAATATATTATACCTCAACTGTAAATTGTCCAGCCAGAAAGCTTGATTACGTGACCAGTCAATTAATCGTCGAATTACCCCTCACTTCATAGTATTAAAGTAATATACCCTTCTGTAGTGGGTAATGTCGAGTACCCCTCCACAGCTATAGAGATCATAATATAATACTAGAGGGGGCATTGGGGCCAAAAATGCGAGGAAAGTTGGACGCCGCCATTAGAGGGGGAAAACGAGCTAAAATTCGTCTAAAACAAGCCTTTTACTAAATTTTCATCACGATTTTTAAGAAAATAAAACTTTTAGAATTTTTGGTCTTGTTACTATTATAAATTCTTACCTTATAGTTCTTTATTAAGGCGTTTTTATCTTTGTTGAATTTTTCCACTCCTTCAGTCTCCTTGCATATATAAATTGTGGCCGCCATTTTGAACTATCCGCGCCCGCGCATATTGGCAAGTCTCATGTGCAAGTCTTCAAAGGGCCTGGATACTAGCTTTTACCCTCTAATGGCGCCGTTCCATATTCCTCGCACATTTGACTGGACTCAGCATAGGAAAGCCCCCTCTAGTATTTATATTATTATCTCTATGGCCGCAGCGGGGTACTCGAGTTTGTGTACTACGCGTCAATGCCACGCACGATTCACGAAGCTGTCAACAATGGCGGAGTTTGACGGAAAAAGAAGACGTTTCGTCTGAACATTCAGATGTTGACAAGAAGATTGTTATGTTACAAAGAAAGCAACAAAGCCTTGAGACGACACTTAACATCAATAGAATGGAAACAGACAATGAAAACCTGACAAAAGTTAAGCTAACTTTATTAAAATTATTTAAGCTTTTTTTGGCAAGATTAATATGTTTCGGTATAATATATCAACAAGACGCCTGGGTCAGGCGTTCACTCGGGCTAACGGCTGTTAAATAAACTACAAAGTCGGTCAGTCAGTTTCGAAATTTATCAACAACGTGCAAGAACACCTTGATTAAAAGGCAAAGCTGTCCAACTTTTTGTCCAACTCCAAAACCGAAAGGAGCAAAAAATTTACACCATGCCTCACGGCCTCACTCCGTTACACGGCAAACAACTCACCGGAAGTATGATGGACGTCAGTTTTATTTTTGATCTTTTTCTTGAACTTGTTTGGGTTTTTTTCTGTTAAGGATGCATATTCTTCATCTGGTATCTTACAAGTGAAGACAAAAGATGCAGAGAGTTCAAACATCATGACAATTGTATTGATTGTTGTTATCGTTATTGTTGTAGTATTTTTGGTGGTTTTTGGCATAGTTTGTTTAAGAAGGTTTGTGATAAATAATTTATCGGTTCGCTTAAAATAATTAAGCGATATATATACTTTTGAGATGTCAGTGCGACTTATTGAAGTTCTAAATTTTAGCACGGCAGTATATAGTACATTTCTGACTTTTATATATGTTTTCCTGGGAAAAGATAAAAGTCATTCTTTGAACTATAGTTTTCGTCTTCATAACATGAACATGTTTCGTTCATAAATTAGCCTCACAAACTTATACATATTAGTCAAAACTGAATCCTGACTATTGATACTTTTGCAGAACAACTTTACAGTAGTCGGCATCTGGTTTAATTTTTAAAATATATTTCGAATATCTAAAATTACACGAGATATATGTATAGCTCCTTTTTCGTGGTTAAAGTAAGCCTTTTTGCAAGAGATTAATATGAAAGAGCTATCGCCAATACTTCATCATGTATCAAATGTGCTTGTTCAAAAATAATTTCTTTGATTTATAGAAGTTAACATTTTATAACTTAGCAATTTTACAGTATACTGTACTCGAGAATATACGTCGATTCGTATACCAGTATACGCCACCCAAGCAAGATCATATGGGTGACCTAACCCAGACAAAAACCTTATCCTTAAGCCTGGCGTAGTCAGTAACTGGGTTTACCGCTAACGTGACTGAACTACCGAGTTTACCGCGCCATCAAAATTCAAAAGTGACTGACGTGACTCGTGTATGTATATAAAAAAAAAACGGTAAAATATAAATTGCCTTTCAACTCTGCGAAGCAGGGCAATATTTCTGTTCATTGGCAAAATAGTACCATTTTTATAGCCTTTCAAAGTCAATATTTTTGGAAAGGTTCATCATTCAAGTAAAAGTAACATTTATGTTGATTGATATTAGTCCTACCATGGCAAGGACAACTTGCCTAACACTTTATTTATAACACCATTATTATTATTACTATTATTACTATTATTATTATTATTAATGGACCTGCTATGTGAAAAAGGATCTTCATCCTGGCTGTCAGTTTTGCCATTACAAGACCAAGGTTTCAATTTGAATAAAGGAGAATTTCTGGATGCAATCAACTTACGATATGGATGGCAGCTGAAGAATGTACCTCGTCATTGTAAATGTGGAAAGAATTTCTCAGCAGATCACGCCATGATATGCCCCTATGGAGGACTACCAATATCAAGGCATAACGAAATCAGAGATATAACCACCAAATGGCTGACGGAAGTATGTTCGGATGTGGAAAAAGAACCACAGTTACAACCACTCACAGGCGAGACAATACTACCAAGATCGGCCAATAAGCAAGAGGAAGCAAGAGTAGATATAAGAGCAAAGGGTTTCTGGAATAGGCAGCAAAATGCATTTTTGACGTTAGGGTCTTCCACAAACGCATCGAGCTACCAAAACACAGAGATCCCAGCACTCTACATACAACAGGAGAATGCAAAGAAGAGGGAATACGGAGACAGGATAAGGGAAGTGAAATATGCGGTATTCACACCACTTACAACTGGTGAACAGGGGAAAGAGACAACCATTGCATATAAACGACTGACAGAATTGTTGGCAACGAAGCGAAAATCAGAATACAGCATCACACTTGGATGCGATGCAGCCTTTCCTTCGCCTTGATCCGGTCGGCGGTGACGGCGATTAGAGGCAGTCGTGATGTAGCTTCTAGTCGGGACAGAGATGCAAACATTGAACTGGGTTACAGAGAAAGCCGTCGTGGAGGTTTTTGTTTTGTAAAGTTTTAACAAGAACATAATAACAATTCTTATGACATATCATTCTTTGGAATATATGGAACATTTTAGGATTTTATATGTATATATTTAATTTACCTTAAATCTATATTGATGAAATAAATTATCATATTATTATTATTATTATTATTATTATTATTATTATTATTATTATTATTATTATTATTATTATTATTATTATTATTATTATTATTATTATTATTATTTATTGCACCAGACAGTTTAAATTTTTATTGACTCGAGCTGTGGCATTACTTATTCTAAATGAGTAAATTTTGTATTTATTTACATGTCCAGCTATTCTATTTTGTTTTATATAGACGCAGAAATAAAAGAAACAACGTGGTGAATGAAAGTCCAAATTTCAACATTGGAAATCCTGCTTATGATGATGCTTTGCCCAATAATTCTAATAATCGTTTCCAATCTGACTTAGCTAACGTCATACTTCCTGAAAATTATTACGCAGTAGTAGCGGACATACTCCCGAAGAGAGACCCAACTAATATGTGCGGTAATTACAGCGGGGACGTAGATGGACAAACATCGACACAGGAAAATACCTACATGGAATTGAATATCAAGAGAGAGAAAGAAGAGAATTTGTATGCTTCGTTAAACTAGAGTTCAGCGAATACAAACGACGCAATTGGTACAATACAAAATCAGTGACGTAATATTATATATTTCTAAACTTTATAATTTAGCAATCTTTTAAAGAACTAAAAACTAGAGTATATATGTGCACTCAATATAAACTTTTACATAATATCTTTTGACTTGTTTAATTTGCAGGATAGAATATTGCACAACGAAGTAATATAAAAGTAATGTTTTATTAGGTTATTAACCAACCGTGTATGGCTGATCATTAGTGGTACCGGGAGAGGAAGAAATCACCCTCCAAATATTTCTAAAACCACTTTGTTTCGATATGATTAACAATAATAAACAATATAATTGGGGACAGTGTAGATTTCATTTCATCAGAGAAGGCTTGAGTCAACAGGTCGAAAGCTCAGCAATAAATAAATGTGGTGTTACCAAAAATTATCGCTTGTATTACTATTTGTCAACATGCAAACATTGTATTGCGTTGCGTTGCGTTGCGTTGCGTTGCGTTGCGTTGCGTTGCGTTGCGTTGCGTTGCGTTGCGTTGCGTTGCATTGCATTGCATTGCATTGTAGCGTTGCGTTGCGTTGCGTTGCGTTGCGTTGCGTTGCGTTGCGTTGCGTTGCGTTGCGTTGCGTTGCGTTGCGTTGCGTTGCGTTGCATTGCATTGCATTGTATTGTATTGTATTGTATTGTATTGTGTTGTGTTGTATTGTATGATCCACATGCAGTTAGCTAATGCTAGTTTACACGTTTTCAAAGAATTGATGTCATTATTATTTTATGCCAGTGAAGTTATAGTCCAACTCAACGTAGCCTACATTAAGTAATATTTCATAAACGAGTGGGAGTGTGTTACCAGGGATTACAAACACGAGAGGACAATAAAAATCGCGAGGCCTTTACAACCGAGTAATTTTCATTGTTCTCGCGTGTTTGTAAAACATGACAGAATAATGAAAATCACGAGGCTGGAAGCCGAGTGATTTTTATTGTTTTCGAATGTTTTACAAACACGAGAGAACAATGAACTGAAATTACGAGGTAATAGGCCGAGTGATTTTTGTTGTTCTCGAGTGTTTGAAACCCCTGGTAAAACACGATACACGAGTTTATGAAATAGCTTCTCAATCGTCAATTATAGTAGAGGGACTTGGTGATATTGGTGCATATTAGATTTATAGACAATGGTTTCACGTTGAATTTATAATTAGGAAATGTGGTAATAAACGGTTCTTTGTTTGTGCTGTTTATTATCTGATTTCTTAATTATAAATTCAGTTAGCGCGACCTTTACCGGGTTTCAAAACTCATACACATGACCAAATATTTTTCCCTGATTAGCTAATTAGCTCATGAATTATTAATGATTTGAGAAATACATTTATTATATGGCTGTGTCACGTTAGCGGTCTTAACGCGATTTTTCTGCAATTTGATTGGTTCCTGAGCAGTCTTTACAAACCGGTAAAAGCATGGTTGCTACCATCACCCTTATTCTAGACTATAGAATTCCACCGCTGCCTCCATTTGGTTACTACACGATGAATACTTACCAACCGATGTCGACTTTTACTTATTGGACAATGGACATTTGAATTTTCAGCTGAAGCTCAATTTTTTATTACAAGACAAACTTTTGTTCGCATAACTTTGAAAGTGTTTGAGACACTTTTATGTAACGTGGGTTAACTATAACGTTACGGATCTGTTTGTTAATTAAGTTGGAAGTGTACGCGCGCATAAGATAGGTTCGCTCTAGGATTTGGTGTCCACATGCCAGGAGATCAACAATTCTAGGAACGCTAGCGATAGTGCAGATACGGAAGAATAGACAAGATCCACAAAGTGTAGAGTGTAATTAATTTAAACACGTAGCGCGGGCACGCGTAGCCTAGGTATTAGTATCAAACAGTTGCTAAGCAACAGCAGACTCGAGGGAGAAAGAGAGATCGAGTTCGAAGCAAACAGTTTTTTGAGGGCATTGAAAAGTTTGTAAGTCCCTTGTAAAAGCAAATAAAAGAATGTTATTGTTGTCGTCGATCATTGAACTGGAATAATATGTGTATGCATAGCATTAGCTATTTTAACCGGAAATTAACCAGAAGTTTTCAAAAATTATTTTGTAACAAACAAACAATCAAATTCATCAACATAACACAAGAAATGCACAGCAGCACAATTTCATAAGTCTTATAAAAGAACAAATTATGTAAAGCATACTCTATCTAACAAAGGAGTCGATATTTGGAATGGTCTGAAATCTAACTTAAAAAAGATAAAATCCTAGCTATAACATCGTTAAAAACAGGGGCGCAACTAGAAAATTTCGAGGGCAGGGGTTGAACGCAAAAAAAGGGCAAAGTCGTTCAGTATTCTACACAATTTGCAGTGCCATAGCAAGGTGTCAAAAAATAGGGGGCAGTATAGTGGCAATTATTAACCGTTTTTGTAGGGGGGTCCGGGGGTCCTCCCCCGGAAATTTTTGAAATCTAGAACCTCGGAAACACTATTTGCAGCAATTTGAGCGAACTTTTTCATCTAATTCTACAGCGAGTATAGCCAGTTCAAATTTTACTGTAAAAACGAAGAAATTATCGCACCAACATACCCTACAGGTTGCCAAAATCCAGCTCTATCTCTATGATTGGTTCAGGGAATTGAAGCCTCGACTGACAACACTTCACAAAAGTGAACATATCTTGGGGGTTGCGTTGCTCCGTTTGAGATTTTGAGTCGCTTAATCTTTCAATAATTAAATACCTATACATTACTGAATAGCTTATAATTCTTCTAAGATGCCTCTGCCCTCGGGCACATGAAAAGTTCGACATTTGGTCTTAGCCTTATTTTGCACAAAGCTAAATTCAGGTTATCAAAACAGGCAAAGAACTTCATCTGCGAAAAATTTGGGGCACTGATTTGGGATACTAGATATCTTCGTTATGCTCACTTCGAGAACACTCAACAGCCACTATTGTATTGCGTACTACAACAGACGATTAATTATCTGTTTATCTAATGTCTAACCTAGTATTAGAGGTCTCACAAAAAGGGCAGGGGTTAAAAAGGGCAGGGGTTGCAACCCCCCAACCCCCCCTAGTTGCGCCCCTGAAAAAGCAAACAAAAAACCAACCTCGTTCCCAGGGCCTTTTTGGAATTGGTAGGGCGTGAAAAGGCCCTGGCACCGGCTGGTGGACTCTGCATTTTCATTGGTTAATTGCTTTTCTCAAACATTCCTCCTAAAATATATTTATGCATAGTTTTGTGATCAAGTAGCTTCAATGGGACCAATGAGACTGCCCATTACAATGAACTTTTCCCACGGGACTGTATTACTCGGAATAATTTTGCGTACTAAATTAAATTGCTAATTTATTACACCCATTATTTCTGGGTGCTGTGACCAGCCGATGCCAGGGCCGTTTTCCGCCCACCCAATTTCAAAAAGGCCCTGGGAACGAGGTTGACAAAAAAAACAGTTCTTACAAATTCAACATAATTAATCAACTGCTCAATGTAATATATGACACAGTTTTCTTAGTATCTATTTCCTATTTAAATAGCTTTAATTGTTTGGTTAGAGTCTGGCAACGCACTTTGTAATATATATTTCTTAATCTTCTTTCACTTCTTTTTCTCTCCTTCTCAATTGTAAATATAGGTAAAATCCTATTTTCTTTTCTTTCAAGAAATGATTATATGACTGTAATTAGAAATTGCATGATATACGTACAAAAGATGTTTAACTAGGGGTCTTAATAAAAAATCCAGATTTCTAGTCGACCCCTAGCCCTACAACACTAAAAAATGTGTAAACTATACGTATTATAATTATATATGGGCAAAGAAATAAAAATAAAAAAAAGAAACACTTGTATATTTGCGTCTGGCACATTTGCGTCTGAAATTATTGAAAGTATTCTCAATGCACAGCGTGTGTCCTAAATTAATGACACTTTTAATTATCTTGCACTACAATATGTGTATCATATCTGAACTGTCTTATTTTGCTTGCAGTTAAGAATGCTCTACTTCTATTATTACCATGCACCCTCTAGAGCTATTGTGTTTACGGTTGACTTATAATCCTGTGGTCCAGACGCGCACTTTACTTCCTTGTTTAACAACGTTTACTGATTCAAGAATTTTACTCACGAAAAACATTTATCAATACAATGAAGCAAGCTTACCTGTTAATATTTACCTTGGAATTGGTTGTAACTGCTTTATTCTGCAACGGTGAAACAAGTATGTAACCATGCATATCGTGAATGAATATTATATTAGTCATATATACGCATGTACACCATAACATATACTTCATAGTCATATAGATCGATAAAAATACACAGGTGTTTAACTGTAATCGGTTAACAATAATTCATATAAATTACCTTTAATAATACACGAAGACTTTTAGAATTTGAACAAATCTTTATAGCGAGTTATATAATTATATTCTCAGGAAGGTTAAATGTATTAATTGACTAAGAGCTCATTTAAAATTTGATCTTCGATATTTTGTTCGTTTACTGATTGAGGAAGTCTTTTTCCCGTTATATGGTATTTGGTAAGTGTCTAAATAATTAAATGTTACGATCCGGTGGCCATTTTCAAACCAGAGGACGGTAGTTCAATGTCAAACATAGGATAGGGATCAGACTAAGTAAGTATTATCAGAGGTCGAAGCACCTGAGGTAGAATTCGAAGAACTCGAAGACAAAGGCGACGACAATGAAAATGGCAATGAGTAATGGCTTGAGAAAAAATTTAAGACGTTTACAAGAACTATAGAAGAAGAATCGCTTGAGGCTCGATTGCATGGTTTTGGATTTACAGCTACATCACCCAATAGAAGTACAAGACTTGCAGCCAAGGTAAATTTCCACAAGCGAGTTCCTGCCACAACCTTTCTACTAAGCGACTTGAAACAGGCGTTCGATTGATCAACTTTCTTTGGCAACGAAGAACACTGAGTTAATACATACCGCGACGAAACATTCCGGGCCACGACCAATGCTTTAAGATTTAATATACCATTTTTCTTTACCATTTCCATTGAATATTTAATGAGACAACTAATCAAAAGATATATTAAACGAAATGACAGGAAAGAGCGGAAAAAGAACCGACCAACCGCCGTGTATAGTCAGTGTCGCAGCGTCTTCGTGTTCTGTCAGTTCTCTTTCTTCAGTGCTACACTGCTTTAATATTTCGTTTTCTAGATGTGATAACACAACGTATTAACCAACAGTAAACACCACGAGAAATTGCCGGTGACAACGCTTGTGAGGCAGTATAATGGATGGTGCGCACATCTAGAGGGCGATATAGGGCCAATGCATGTGTTCGAGCTGCCACAACGTTAGTGAGCGTTGCATTAGCGCTTTAACGGACACCTACACCAACCTTACAGAGGGCGCTCAACAACATAGAAGTGAGGGGGCGAAAATAGTTCAATCTACAGACACGTCTTTCGTGTTTCGTTTTGTAACGTTAGTGGACGACATGCAACTTTGGCATATCTCAAAATGTTCATGCCAAGTTTATTTCAATTTTTAGAAATTTGTTATTTAGATTATCAGTTTCATATTTGTTCTATCGGAAATTATTTTTGCAAATACTTGTATAAATATATATATATATATATATATATATATATATATATATATTGTTATAAGTTAAATAAATGTAGACTCCTTCAGGCAAATTTTAAAAAGATTTTATTCTTAATTTCAGACGTTTCGCCGGTTAAGGCTTCATCAGTGAATAAATCTAAAATAATATACGTCCTCTTTATATACACGGCTAATTAATTAAAATACATGAATAATTTTTTTTAATATGAATACTGATATTAAAATATAACAACCAAATTCATTAATTTGGATTAGATTATATGCCGATAATTTAAAACTTGATAATAAAATTAAATTACTTATGAATAGAAGGTAAAATTAAATGCTAAGAATTCTGCCAACACAACCGTTCATAATGTTTTGTGAATGTTTACGAATCTCTAAAGCTTCAATTACTTTGCGTTCCCTATAATTTCTTACATTGCATGCTATGAATGATTTCCCAGCTGATTGGAGATCCAATTTGTGGGTCAATGTTATGAGATTTTAGATGTGTATATACACTGTCTGTTTCTTTCATACGTAGGCGCTCTTTCATACGCGAGCCAGTAGATCTCCCGGTTTCACCAATATAAACAGAATCGCATTGAAAACAAATTATGCGATAAACGGTATGCTTCACTAGGCAACGGTTTGGTTTCAAGGACAATTTGCATGTACAGCAATCTTTAGGACAGTTTTGTTTCTCTTTTGACGGCACAAAGTCCTCGATAGTGGTTGTCCATTCATGAAATGAATCCTGACGTTTTTTATGCCCGATCGCCGGCGGTACAACAGCCAAAGCACGGCGTCTAAAATCTTCGTTTATGAATGGTAATTTTAAATAAACGAATTTATCGGGATCTTCTCTGTATGCATGGTTCGGTTCGCAGTGTTTGTTTTATAACCGATTTGACAAACTTATATATATATATATATATATTCCTCTTGATTTACATATAAACTTTAGCTTTGATTTTCTCGACTTAAGGCCTGGCCAACCAAACACTTTCAACATGTCATTCAACATCGTTCAACATTGTTGAGTTCAACCGTGATTCAACATGTTGAAAGCGTTTGGCCACCCTGTAGTGTTGAATGATGTTGAACGTTGTTGAATGGTGTTGAATGATGTTGAACGAAATTTGAACATGTTCAAATTTTCGTTCAACATGCGTTCAACAATGCTGAACGATGTTGCATGAAATGTTGAAAGCATTTGGCCAGGTCTTTAAGACAACGTTTTTTTAAGAAAAATTACTACGCCAATGAACTTACCAAATAGATCGTTTTACTAGTAGTTTACAGAATTCGTGTCCGTTCTGTATTGGGATAATGCATGCAGGCACGCGACTTCGCCACGTGTCTGTATACCTAGATACAGAACGGTCACTCATTTTGTAAATAGTATATATATATATTTATATATATATATATATATATATATATATATATATATATATATATATATATTTAACAATTAGATAACGAGACCGAGTTTTCTATGAGCTGATCAATCAGCAGCCGGGTAAAAAAACCCAAATCTTTAATGAAATATCATGCCAATACGAAATTGGTAGAAGGTTTAACTTTAATAGCCTTTCTTTATATGTGATGGTATACTATTACGGTATACTATTACAAAAATTTCAAAGTATAAATCAGGTAGCTCTTTTTTGCACACTTTCAAGTGAACGAACTTGACCAATGGATGATGACAACTCATACTTCACGTGCGTAATCAAGCCGAGACCGCAGAACAACCGAAGACGCTAGAAATAGCAAAACATATTTTGTAGAACCGATATTTAATAAAATAAAAAAGTCTAAAATATTTCATTATTAGAAAAAAAAAAAATATCTATTATTTATTTTTGTAGGTAATGCTATTCGATTGCAAGGTCCATTTATCAGTAATGGTACTGGGCGTGTTGAAATATTTCACCAAGGAAAGTGGGGAACAGTTTGTGATGACAATTGGGACTTGAACGATGCTCAAGTGGTTTGTCGACAACTTGACTTTGCAGGAGGAGCTGAAGAAGCTCTTCAAGGTAGTGAAGTTCCAGCTGGTACTGGAACAATATGGCTTGACGAAGTTGCTTGTGTAGGAAGTGAACAACATTTAGCCGACTGTAGTCATCCAGGATGGGGAAACCATGATTGTAGCCACGGTGAAGATGCCGGTGTACGATGTAATGTAACAGGCAAGTTTTTATCTGTAATTTTTGTTTTATCTGTAATTATTGTTTACCTTGCTTGAGAGAAGAAATTAAAATATTTTTTCTCACTAATTACAAGCTATTGTTTCAAAGTTTAATAAGAAACATTTTAGAACATCAGCTATGAATTGACCAGACGGGAAGCGTAGTCTCATTATAAATATCAACGCCCAGCAAAACATTCAATCAAACACAAACTAACGTTTCGTTGTTCACAACATCTTCAGAGATAATAACTTAAAAGTCCAGAATGGCTAGGTATATATTAACAGAGTTATCAATAATTAAACATGCATTAACCATTCAGAGAAATATACTATAAATATAGAAGTTACATGTGTAGGAAACAGTAAACTAATAAAAAGAAATGAAAGCTGACAGACATATTATAATAGAAAAAGCGGTGCAGAACCATATTGGCATTTAATAACTGATAAGTCCAGAATGCCTACATATATCAGACATAATTTAACGCTATAGTTTTTTTAACGCAGCTTAAAAAGTTATTGTTCATGACCCAACATTTCGACACTCCGATCTAGTGTCTTCATCAGGGGTGATCGTAGCCTGCGAACCCAGACCTATTTTTCTTCCCTCGTGCCTCCCGCGAAAACTACGGTGTGCACAAGGGCAGAAAAATAGGTCTGGGTTCGCAGGCTAGGGTGATCGTTGTGAAGACAAGGTCCCATATTTATACTTTCATAGAACCATTGATGACGTGACCTATCAACAAGATGCAAATAGGCTTCCGGCAGAAGACCGCTGTCATCACGATTTAATGGCGCGTGGGCGCTATTGATGTGCTGTGGATTGGTAGTGATAATTTTTGAATTACCCCACGCAATCTCATGGTTGGTTTTGCAGGCGTGCTCCGACAAAGCAGAATTTTCCCTTCTTGAAAAGAAAACCGCTTTTTGGTGCTTTTTTAAACGCGTGCCCAACTGACGTTTTGTCTGGCCGATGTATTCCTGATTACAGTCATTGTACGGAATGGAATAAATAGCATTTTTTCTCTGTTTTTTCACAATACGATCCTTAGGTTTTGAAAAAATATGACCTAGCGTTAAGAAAGGTTTTTGAGCAACTGTTACGTTGAAACTACCTAAGATTCTTTTAATTGGTTCCGTAATTCCTTGAATGTAAAAAGCGGTTTTCTTTTCGAACAAGACGCCTGGTCAGGCGTTCACTCGGGCTACTGCAAAATCACAGTGCTGTATATAGTAGGTGAATTGAAGGTACTGAAGTGTTATCGAAGCTGCAATCATATATACATCCGCAGGTTGTCACATGCAGTGCTACAGACAAAAGTCAAAACACAATCCAATTCTCCGATAGAAAACACAAGAGATTGCGTGGGATAATTAAAAAATTATTACTACCAATCCATGGTACATCAAAGATGTTGTTTGGGAGATTGGCACATCAATAGCGCCCACGCTCATTAAATCGTGATGACGGCAGTCTATTGCCGGAAGCCTATTTGCATTTTGTTGATTATAAATTGTGAGTATAAATATGGGACCTGTCTTCACAACGACCCCTGATGAAGACACTAGATTGGAGTGTCGAAACCGGTTGGGTCATGAACAGTAACTTTTTAAGCTACGTTCAAAAAACTTTTAAGCTAGCGTCAAACCATGTCTGATTCTTCACCTGGCTGCGTTGGGAATTTTTATGTTCCCTATATTTACAGAGTCGTCAATAAATTAATTAAACATGCATTAACCAATCAGGGAAAGATACTATATAAAAGTTACAGGTGTAGGAAACAGTAAACTAATAATAAAAATAAATGATATTATAATAGAAAAAGCGGTGCAGAACCAATATTGGCATTTAAAGAAGGTTTAAGATTGCGAACGAATAGACTTTCGCGTAAGAGGAGTTCAAACTCAAAAGAACAACAAGAGATAATTTCAAAATCATCAAATGAAACAGGGTGACCAGTGTCAACATGATGAGATAAGATTCTAGTGAAAGGGGGGTTAGTGCGCTTATTACCAGTAAGAGGTGAAATTCCCATGTGGTCCAAGACATGTGTATCACTGTGTGTAACTGTCGGCATGTTTCGCCGACACTTACATACACGTGTCTCAGACCACATGGGAATTTCACTCTTATGCTATATATATATATATTCTTATGCTATAACTCTTAACAAGCCAACTTTAACTGAACTGTGAACAGACACACTGTTAAATTCAGATTTACTAAATTTATGACTTATACCGTACATTATTTGCATAAAAGTTAACAGAAGAAACTCAACTGTTTGTTGAAGAAACTCAATTGTTGACAGTGTTCAATTTTGTTAATGCCATGCACGTTGTTGTGCCAATTTTGGGCACTTTGTAGCACAGTACAGGAATTTAATAAGATGTTGCCCTAATTAACTTGTATTCAAACGTCACTAGGTATGAACATTTCTAAATAACAACTGCTTTTGAAGTGGTTTGATTGATAATATGGCGCAGGTATTTTTCAAATTTTGGATGTATTTTTCCAAGCCCTAAAACAAAAAGGTTAAGGAAGAGTAGGAGAAATGAGCAAATTAACAGACAGTATTATTGACCTTATTACCACTCAATAAGGTATTTATTATATGACTACTTGTTGAAACATATCTACCAGTTTGGTTTGGATTTGCAATATGTGGACAAGTTTTACATGTATAGTAATTTTTCCATGTTCTATATAACAGGTACTTCATGTAGACCTGGTCATAACACAAAATGTAACCCTAGTCAGGAACTGGTACAAATAGGACATACATTGATAACGTATGGTTTTACCTCTTCAAAACTGGTTAAACCAGTATAGAAGTGTACAGCAATACCGATTTTAGTGTGTATTGAGCTCTTGCACATATTCCCCGGCTGGGTAGCAAATCCAATGTAAACAAAAGGATTACCATTCATTATTTGATCCACTAAACATTGGTACTTTGCCACCCAACATGGTGCCTTTGACGTTACCATTGTCATATAATGAAAGGTCAGAATATTTTTATCACTTTTTATGATATATTTACCACTTTCTGACAATTGTGGAAATATAAAATATTTCATTATGTATATTTAGGCTAATCAAAATATTTTACATAGATATCTCGCACAATCTTTCCATGACTGTGCACAATGACTTTGACTTTGACTGGCTGCTGCTGGCTGAAATTTTCTGTCATAGGCAACAACTGCATCAACTTGTTCGTCATGAATAGTCTCATTTTTTAGCTCACAATAATTATGCAGAACAAAGCATGAATATACCATAGATAATGGAGGGGAACTGAATAGGAAATTTACGAAACCGGAAACGATGTTTGCACAACTTGCTATGGTAATTTACACTTATAAGCAGCTAATGCACCTAACAGGTAGTCCCACATGGCTAACATCAGACACCGCTGAACTTAAATGATATTACACTATTGTTTAATTTCAGCAATGGTTGATCCTGACCATGTGGGACCACCCGTTAGGTGCATTAGCCGCTTATAAGTATATAATTACCATAGCAAGTCGTGCAAACATCGTTTCCGGTTTCGTAACATCGTTTTAAGTTTCCTCATCCAGTTCCCCTTCTGATTATCTATGAATTAATATACCACAGTGGGCAGATCGGTAAGATTTATATCCATTACTCTTGTGAGACTCGAAATCGTGCCTTCAATCTACCAAAGGCATGCACACTCTAACCATTTGGGAACCACATAGTCGGTAACCATGAAATTGCTCTTGACTGGATCTCCCAGAATGCAAACTGGAACTGGATCCTGTCCACCTACAATGACTTTTGGGCATTGTGGGATTGTATCATCTCTTAGCTTCCTATTTAAGGAAGAATTAGCAAAAATCCTTGCATCGTGCACTGATCTGGCCATTGAACATCAACATCAAGAAAACAACATTTATAATCGCACAATGCTTGAACATTAATTTAGAGAATATCTCCCTTTAATAAACGATTAATAAAATCCGAACTGTTTTCTTTGGCATGCATGGTTGTTGGATGTTGATGTGTGTTCCATCAACATAGCACCCATGATACATTGGGGGAAATCGTGTCTCGAATAAAAACTTGAGATATGATTTTCAATTTCTGCAGGTGTTGTTGGCAGGAAAATATATTTGCCCAAGAGCTGTTATTGCTTTACAAACCTGCCGTACTGTTATCGATACTTTTCTTTTGTAGAAACGGCTTAATTCCCTGAAGCTGCGTTCGCTCATTCTAAAGTTTTCTTTCCATTCTTCCGTTGCTACAGTCCCGGTTATAAAGTTCTGCCACCATCTGTTCGTCCTTCCTGGCCCGACCCAAAACCTTCGCTGATTTCTTTGTTTATATCGTGCTTGCCTCCAATAAACTGAACCGCCGCTGAGGATTAGCATGCTCAACAGGCGTTTTCTTTTACGTTTGTAACGACCTGCGCTCGAAAACGCGGAGCAATAGCCCACATGCATAAAACCAGACGAACTTGCTAAAATTGTTATAATGGCTGAAGAAAGAAGTACAAAATATTCTGGCGCCATATTTTACCGCGAACATTTGAAACGGATCTGTGTGTTTACACTATGACGCTACGGAAATTTTACAACAGCGTAGTGATTTGCAGCCGGAGTGCTAAGCGTAGTGACTATTTACGGAAAACCACTCCGGAATAGTGTAAACACAACAAAGAAACGTTTCGATTTTTGAACGAAAGACTGACCGCACCGTAATAGTGTAAACGGGGCCTAATGCAGGCTAAAGTTTTATTTATTTCTGAGTAAAATTGATTGGCATGCCTGATTTAAGTCGAAATTTAACGTCTTTGCATAGCAGCTTCTTGGTAGCAACTGGGATTTAGAGACTAAATCTAGACTGTGACGTGTCCTACTTTTGGTACGTGTGCCACGTCCCGTGTAGAAGCGATATTTTAGCTTGCTTAAAATAAAAAAGTCTAAACTATTTCATTATTAGAAAAAACATATAATATCTATTATTTATATTTGCAGGTAATCCTATTCGATTGCAAGGACCATTTATCAGTAATGGTACTGGGCGTGTTGAAATATTTCACCAAGGAAAATGGGGAACAGTTTGTGATGACATTTGGGACTTGAACGATGCTGAAGTGGTTTGTCGACAACTTGACTTTGCAGGAGCTATAGAAGCTCTTCAAGGTGTTAAAGTTCCAGATGGTACTGGAACAATATGGCTTGACGACGTTGCTTGTGTAGGAAGTGAACAACATTTAGCCGACTGTAGTCATCCAGGATGGGGAAACCATAATTGTCGACACGTTGAAGATGCCGGTGTACGATGTAATGTAACAGGGAATTTTTTTGTCTGTAATTTATTATTGTTTACTTTGTTTGAGAGAAGAAATTAAATTATTTTTTCTCACAAACCAGCTATTATGTATTTCTTTTGCATTATTTCAAAGTTTAATAAGAAACATTTTAGAACATCAGCTATGGATTAACCAGGCGGGAAGCGTAGTCTAATTATAAATATCAAAGCCCAGCAAAATATCTTTAGAAAAGCATTCTATCCAACACAAGAGTAAAATCATAATATTTAATAAAAATCTAACCTTTCGTTGTTAACATCACAACATCTTCAGAAACGATACTATAAATAGAAGTTACAGGTGTAGGAAACAGTAAACTAATAAAACGAAATGAAAGTTGACATACATATTATAATAGAAAAGGCGGTGCAGATTGGCATATTGCCCTTTTAAAGAAGGTTTAAGACTGCGAATGAATAGACTTTCGCGTAAGAGGAGTTCAAACTCAAAAGAAGAGTTACTTAATTATTACCAGTATATATGAAGTGAAATTCCCATGTGGTCTGACATACGTGTATGTAAGTGTCGGAGAAACATGCCAACACTTACATACAGTCAGGGCCGTAGCCACCGGTACGGTTGGTCCGGTTTCAACCGGACCACTTTCCGTAGCACCAAAAATATTATAGCTAGAGTTAGTTTAGAGGATAGTATTATTATTAGGGTTAGTATTACGGTTAGTTTCTTAAAGTTAGTATGAGAGTAATATTACGGTTATCTTGCACTGCATATCATCAGTTTCGCTTAATATTGATATATGATATGTAGGAAGTAGCGTTTCAGAGCCTTAGAAAATCAAACTTTTCCATGGGAGCATGCCCCCGGACCCCCCTAGAAATTTATCGTGGCTTCGGCGCTCGCATCCACCACGCCCAACAGGACCACTTCAAAATTGGTGGCTACGGCCCTGCTGATACACATGTCTCGGACCACATGGGAATTTCACCTCTTACTGAAGATAAGCGCACTAACCCCCCTTCTACTAGCATCTTAATTCTTAAACCTTCAGTTCTTTAAATGCCAATATTGGTTCTGCACCGCTTTTTCTATTATCATATGTCTGTCAGCTTTCATTTCTTTTCTTTTGATTTTCTTTAATTTACTGTCTCCTAACCAGTACCTTCTATTGATTGGTTAATGCATGTTTAATTATAGATAACTCTGTAAATATATACCTCGGCTTCTGGATTTATCAGTTATTATCTCTGAAGATGTTGCGTTGTTTAAACAACGAAACGTTAGATTTTTATTAAATATGATTTTACTCTTGTGTTTGATTGAATGACTTTTCTAAAGATATTTTGCTGGGCTTTGATATTTATAATTAGACTAAGAAATATTTTAATTATTAATTTTCTCTATTTTTTATCATTACTGGCTGATGACATTAAAATTTAAATATTTTACTAGGGGTATATTTATACCACATTTTTCTTAAATATCATACATTCGGGCATTTGCAGTAAATGCTTGTTTCAATCTTCCAAACTGGCTAATACTGCAAATTTTTATCATCATCATCATCATCATCTAGGCCCTGTTTCTGCTCGTGCAAAGTCGACCACTTTCTGTCGCTATCTCCTTTTATCTAACGTATCTTGATTTTGAAATCCTTCTTCCTCCATCACCTCTTTCACTCCGCCCAACCATCTTTTCCTTGGTCTCCCTCTTCTTCTTCTTCTTCTTCTTCTTCTTCTTCTTCTTCTTCTTCTTCTTCTTCTTCTTCTTCTTCTTCTTCTTCCGGGAAATCTTCTCATCAATGCACTTTTCTGCACTGGGTTATTCTTTTCCTTTCTTTTCGGCACATGTCTATACCACCTCAGTCTGCCGCTTCCGACCCGTCTTTTTCATTTAAAGTTGCTCCAAGATATTTGAACTTGTCCACCTGCCGCAGCAATCCCCCACTTTCTTCCGGTAATTCTGCTCTTCTTTGATCTCTACTAGCAACCATCATTCGCAAACAACAGCTCCCATGGTGTAGTCTAACACTATTATAAATAATAATGCGCTGAGTGTTGATCATTAATGTAAACTACTTGTATCAGAAATTCATCCGTCACTCTATGGGGTTGTCCTTACTATTGTTTTTGCTTGGTAGTATGTCGCCTTTATATCTGTGTAATCAGCTATTCTGGTACGCCTTTTGTTTCTGAAGCACCAGTAAACCAACTCTCTTGGAATTCTGTCATATGCCTTTTCTAGATCCACGAAGGTGAAAAACAAGTATCTGTTCCCTTTCCAGTACTTCTCTTGCACTTGCATAGCTATAGCAAGCCACTGGTTCCAGTTCCTCGTGTTCATTTTCAACGTTTAACAGGGTGTTGAAATACTTCTTCCATTTGGTCCTTATTTCTTTTTTTTCAACTGTCAGCAATCTTCCCTGCTCATATCTGATAACACTTTCTTTAATGACCTATCTGGTAGTTGCCCTCTGCTTTGCAATGCGATATATTCCCTATCTCCTTCTTTCGCGTCTAGCTTCTCTCTTTGCCTGTGCCACCACTCTTTTTGCATCTCTCTTGGCTATTTTGTATTCTCCTTTCGCTTGTTCCGTTCCATTTTTCTGCCATTTCTTAAAAGTTTACTTTTTCTTCCTAATACTTTCTTGTACCTCAGCTCCCCACCACCATGTTTCCTTCTCCTGCTTCTTGCCACCTTTCGTTCTACCGCATATATATACCTCTTCGGCACATTTCATCAGCGCTGTGTTTCTGGCTCCACCTTCCCTCCACCGTGCTCTGATTGTTAATCTGCACTTTCACGTTCTCTCACGTTCGTTCGGAATTCGTCCACAATTTTACCTTTTAGTTTTCGAAGCTTGATACTGCTCTTCTCTCTTCTTACATACCCTTTTATTCTGTACATTAACATCCACGATCACAAGTCGATGTTGTGACACTACTGCTTCTCTTAGTACTGTCTAATTGCTGTTTTGCACCAATTTACCATCTGTTTTTCGTGTCATGATGTCATTAATCTGCGTGTTGTGATTACTCCTGAACGTTATTATGTTAACCAATACTAAGGTCTAAGCCCCAAACTTCCCAGAAGCCTTTCATCTTCCGCATTCCTTGTTTCATAACCTTTCCCACCCAAAATCCTGTTATATCCTCTCTGGTGTTTTCCTACATGCACGACTCTTCATATCTGCCCCAACAAAAACTTCAGTTCTCCGTAGGCGGTATTCTCCCAATCAGAGTTTCTCAAATTCTGTCAGAAATTCCCTCTTTTTCGTACTTTTTCGTCAACTCCAGCTGCAACTTGCGGCGCGTATGCTGATACTCCGCACTGAATCTCCATATAGCACCAGTTGCTTTTGTCAGCCTATCCAATATTCTGTTCACCTCAATTACTTTGTCTTTCAAGTCTGGGCTTAGTATAATTCTAACACTATTTATTTTGTCTCCATCACCACTATAAGTAATCTTTTAACGTTCTCCTAACTCTTTAGCACTCTTTCCACCCCATTAAGTTTCGTCTCCTGTACGCACACTGTATCAACATCTATTTCGCTGATTAAAAATGAGTTTCTCATTACGTTTGAAATTGCCGTGCTGCATCGAGTTTTATACAATACCCTAGTTGCTACGCATGTTTTCATTGGTTGTTGGCCATGATCTATTAGAGGACAGATACATGGACACGTCAGATCACGTCAGCTGGCTTGCTTTTTTCCTTCTTCATGCTCCAAAATCCGGCAAGAGTTTTGATAAAAACCTTTTAAATGTTTGTATTGTATAAAACAAATAGATTCCATTTTTTTGTTGTCTGTTCAGTTATAGATGCACAGAAGACGTCACAACGTGGTAAGAACATCAGTCTCGTGGGTCACTTTTTTGGTCTTACCACGTTGTGACGTCATCTCTGCATCTATAACTGAACAGCCAACGGCAAAATGGAATCTATTTGTTAAATGGAGCACGCACGGTAGCCAATCAGAAACACCGTTATATTACATCTATGTTATAAATGGGGTTGCCCGTTTAGTCTCTGACGTCTCGACCATGAGGCAGATATAGTAGCGGGTGACATGTTACCACTACTCAAGATGTTGCAGGGCCGGATTATTCACAAGGCACTATATAGGCGCTGTTCCCAGGGCCTACGAAATTAATGGGGCCTATAGAAATAGCAAAAATATATTTTGTAGAAGGGATATTTTTATTTAATTTTATCAAAATTGATTGATTAGCTTATTTAAATTAAAAATTTTAGAATATTTTCTTATTAGAAGAAACATAAAATATATATCATTAATTTTACCTAGGTGCTCCAAAAATTCAATTGCAAGGACCACTTATGAGTAGTGGAACTGGGCGTGTTGAAATACTTTATCAAGGAAATTGGGGAACAGTTTGTGATGACAATTGGGAGTTGAACGATGCTAAAGTGGTTTGTCGACAACTTGGCTTTGCAGGAGCTTTAGAAGCTCTTCAAGGTAGTGAAGTTCCAGCTGGTACTGGGACAATATGGCTTGACGAAGTTGCTTGTGTAGGAAGTGAACAGTACTTAGCCAACTGTGGTCATCCAGGATGGGAAAAGCATGATTGTAGCCACGGTGAAGATGCCGGTGTACGATGTAACGCAACAGGTAATTCTTTATCCGTAATTTATATACTGTTTATCCTTTTTGAGAGAACAAATAATTCAATAACGCTGCATTTGCATATTTTTTGTACTATTTCAAAGTTAAATAAACATTTAAACACTTTTTTTTCCTGATTGGCATATTGGCATCAGTATTAATTTAAACTTTTACTACAAGAATATAAAATATCACGATGTGGTATTCATCTTAAATATTATACATCCGGGTATTTGCAGTAAGCCAGTAAATACTCGTTTCTATCTGCCATTTCTAGGTTTACAATTTTAGTCTTGTTCTGTTAAGATCCGGCACTTTTTCGCTCCACCTAAATTTTCAGCTCCTAACCAAACGGCTGGTGTGCTTTTCAGCGATGGAACACTTTATTTGTCTTCTCGACTTCTGCTAAGAATGAACAATTATAACATTATTACAACAATGACTAGCCAGTGAAATAGGAGAAGATTAATAAGTCAATAAGGAGAGTTCCTATGTTCACACGACACCGCCAAGGGTTCCGTTTTCATCTCGCTCCGCTTAGAAATCGTTTTCAAAATTTAATTGCTAATTATAAGATGTTAATTTTATATAAAATTTCCAACTCAATAATTGATGAGGAATTAAAACCACTAAATACCAAGACGTTGTTGGTAAATATTGTCGTGAGAAAATGACACCGACTCTGTTCTATAACTACTGGCTTCAATGACGACTTCATGCATAGTGAAAAATGATTGTTGTACAATTTAATTTCCAATAAGTATAGGTTAGTTACCGAACCCGAGGTAACTATACGTCAGTTGTTTACTGAGGCCGAAGGGCCGAGGTAAATAACTTACGTAGTTACCGAGGTTGAGGTAACTAACCTACTTAGTTGTAACTTAGTTCAAGATCACAGAGGTTGCCTAAGAAAACTGAGATACTGAGTTCGTTATCACAGAGTTTGTCTAAAAAACACTTCAGTCGCGATGATAAATCCTTTATCACATTCGTGACCATTGATTAACCCTTACTTTTCCCAACCACGCAAAAATCAAGTTAATTGCCTCGGGCTAATATATATTAGCCCAGGTTGATTTATGCGTGGTTGGGAGTAATTATTAAAAATAAACAACCGCGGTACGTCAAAGAAAACCGAGGTGATCGTGAACCATATAGTCCCTAGAATTATATTGTCTGGAGACGCGGCGAACATCAAAGCGGTTAACAATGAGCTACAATTTAGGTTGAGGGTGGCAAATAAGGTGCACAATCTTTAGTTTTACGTTCATTAATATTTATAAAGCAACGATGCTATTCGCTGATTGCTTCATTATACCAAAAATACAATATGTTCAGCAAGCGTTAAGGTGAAATAAGGTGTACAAGCGTGAACAAAAACCTAGAACCAAGACTTTGGCCGCGTTTCCAGACAATTTATTTCTAGGGACTATGCTTTGATGCGGACTGAAAAATGTAGTGCGCCACAGCTACAACTTCTATTTTAAAAAGGATAGTTGCAAACAATTCGCTTGGTGGAAATTGCAGTTTGTTGCGACTCAACCTTCGCACTATGACTGAAATACTACAACATGTAAGAAAAGTGGCTATATGTGCGAGTAGGCGTGTAAATTGAATGCAATTGCTATCCGTTTGTACTAAAAGCATCAATTATGGTACATGGATCTTTATCTGCATTTGCTGCTTGTATTCTTAACCCGTTTTTTTCTTTGTCAATTTGTAGTACCTGCTAAAGGACCAACTATTAGTACAATAACGTCTCCAACGTCTACTGAACTAACAGTTATTTGGTCGAAGTTGTCAGCGGACGACGCGAATGGAGATATAACCAGTTATACTGTCTGTTACCAATTTGCAAGCAGTGGAAGTGATGTTTCCTGTTCCAAGAATACAACAGTCATTGGTGTTGATACTACGATGGTGACTTTAAGTGGTTTAGATGAGGCTACAACTTATGACGTTGCAGTTAAAGCTACGAATGCAGCAGGAACTGGAAATCTTGGCACGAAAAAGACAAATACAACTCTTGAAGCTAGTAAGTAAATTAATTTATTATTAAATGATTATCAAACCGGTGAGAGTTTCGTCAAAAGCCACTACTGCTAAAGCAATGAAAAGTATGCATGCACTTGTTTGCCTTATTGCTCACGTGGGGCAAAAGTAGGTGAAAAGACGAGCTGTAATTCGTTAAAATGAAAATTTGTCAACTGTTTCTGAAAATCTGACAACTCATGTGTGGCCCACACATGCCACATGTCAAACATGCACACGCCTGAAAGTAAATGCTGTGGTGAATTTGTCGTGATCTACTGGCCATGAATCTTCTATATCTACTTTATTTAATCTGCTGTTACTATATATAGGCAGCACACTTGGTTTGTTGTTGGGTTTTTTTCGTTTGCTATAAAGTTATTGAAACAGCAATATTGAATTTGAGATCTTTTTATGTTTTAAGCGAACTTCTATTTAGTGAGTTTGTGTAAGTAAAACGACCTTTTAATCTCTACGAACGACGTATTGTAAAGCATAAATATAGGTTTTGACACTTTTTGAGTCTTGTTATTTCATTTGATCTAATCTCGTTCCCAGAGTCAGCAAGATCTAGAAATGTTATATATATAGCTGTGCATGTAACGAGATTGCATTAGAAAATGTTTAACCCTTTTAGTATCAAGCACCTACTCTAGTATTTTACTTTTACTCGTCAATGGGGAAACCCCATGTACTATGAATAAAATATTTCATGCATAATCCAAAATTAAATTACATTGTGTTTTACAAGTGTAGTAATGTCACGTGCCTCGTCTGTCTTTTTTTATCTGTCTATTTTTTTCAGAATTTTGCGTACATTGTGTATGTTGAATGATGGACTGGGCATATGTTTTTAATTGAGTCTACATGCATGTTATTTTTTTATCCTTTCATTTGTATTAATGTTTAAGACATGAACAGCGGTGCAATGTGTAAATTTTATCAAATTTAAAATTCTATAGCGCGAGAAGATTCAAAAACGATCCAATGGTTGTTTTTGCTTTTTCATTAGAATGCGAATTTTATATATTTGGAAAACACAATGGGAATCTGTTGTTGGTATATACAATATAGTCAAAAACTTATTCGATTGTTGAAGATTGTAGTTCATTACGATCCAACTTTTGTACAATATGACTGCAATATCACAACATTTGAGAATAGTTTTGGGTGAGTAGACGCGTAAATGAATGAATGCAAATGCATCGACCAGAGCATCGATGCTGCATCTCTTTCGTGCAATTTTTCTCTTTCGTGCAATTTTATCTGCATTTAGTGCTAGTATTTATAATACTAATTTCATTTGTTAATTTGTAGTACCTGCTAAAGGACCAACTATTAGCACAATAATATCTCCTAGAGCTACTGAACTAATAGTTGTTTGGTCGAAGTTGTCACTGGACGACGCGAATGGAGATATAACCAATTATACTGTCTGTTACCAACTTACAAGCAGTGGAAGTGTTTCTTGTGCCAATAGTACAACAGTCAATGGTGCTGATGCTACGACGGTGACTTTAAGTGGTTTACATGAGGCTACAACCTATGACATTGCTGTTAAAGCTGCCACTGCGGTTGGATTTGGGGATCTTGGCACAAAAATGAGTGGGAAAACTGGTGAAGCTAGTAAGTAAATATATACTGATTATTAAATAATTATCAACCTGGTGACAGTTCATTTAGAAGCCACTACTGCTAAAAGACGTGGGGAGTGTGAAATACTTTGAAATGCTGTGGTAAATTTGTTGTGATCTACTACTGGTCATCCATCGTATATTTACTGTTTCGATTTGCAGTTGCAAGGCATGTACATGCACTGGATTTCTTGGTGGTTGTTTTTTTGTCGTTTGCTATAAAATTATTGAAACAGTAATATTGAATTTGAAAATCTTTTTATGCTTTAAGCAAACTTCTATTTAGTGAGTTTGTGTAAGTAAAACAGCCTTTTAATCTCTACGAACGACGTATTGTCAAGCATATAAATATAGGTTTTGACACTTTTTTACTCTTGTTATTTCATTTGATCTAATCTCGTTCCCAGAGCCAGCAGGAAATGCTTTCTATAGCTGTGCATGTAACGAGATTGCATTAGAAAATGATTAACCCTTTTAGTATCAAGCACCTACTCTAGTATTTTACTCGTCAATAGAGAAACCCTTGATACTGTAAGAGTTAATACATTTTTTCATGCACAATCCAAAATTAAAATATATCTATAAATGTGAATAAATCACATTCTGTTCTATAAGTATAGTTAAAATACTCATTAATAATTCATGACGAAAATTCAAAAGAAATCAATACCGTAGCAGTGGTTGTAAATCGGATACAGCATCGTCCTGATTTACATAAACTTTAGCTTCGATTTTCTCGGCTAAAACAGACCGTATCCCCAAAATAGTTAGTGAACTTGATTACTTAGATGCACTTGTATTTTAAGAAAGATACAGCATTCGCATCCGAGCTGTATCTGATTTACTACGGCTCGCCTGCAGCTCGCCTTGTAAATCAGATACAGCTCGGCTATCTATTACTTATATCACTTGCCTCGCCTGTCCTTTTTTTAACTGTCTAATTTTTTCAGAATTTTGCATACATTGTGAATGTTGAATGATGGATTGGGCATATGTTTTTAACTGAGTCTACACGCGTGTTATTTTTTTATCCTTTCATTTGTAATGTTTAAGACATGAACAGCGGTGTAATGTGTAAATTTTATCAAGTTTAAAATTCTATAGCGCGAGAAGATTCAAAAACGATCCAATGGTTGTTTTTGCTTTTTCATTAGAATGCGAATTTTATATATTTGGAAAACACAATGGAAATCTGTTGTTGGTATATACAATATAGTCAAAAACTATATTCGATTGTTGAAGATTGTAGTTCATTACGATCCAACTTTTGTACAATATGACTGCAATATCACAACATTTGAGAATAGTTTTGGGCGAGTAGACGCGTAAATGAATGAATGCAAATGCATCGACCAGAGCATCGATGCTGCATCTCTTTAGTGCAATTTTATCTGCATTTGCATTTAGTGTTAGTATTTATAATACTAATTTCATTTGTTAATTTGTAGTACCTGCTAAAGGACCAACTATTAGCACAATAATATCTCCTAGAGCTACTGAACTAATAGTTGTTTGGTCGAAGTTGTCACTGGACGACGCGAATGGAGATATAACCAATTATACTGTCTGTTACCAACTTACAAGCAGTGGAAGTGTTTCTTGTGCCAATAGTACAACAGTCAATGGTGCTGATGCTACGACGGTGACTTTAAGTGGTTTACATGAGGCTACAACCTATGACATTGCTGTTAAAGCTGCCACTGCGGTTGGATTTGGGGATCTTGGCACAAAAATGAGTGGGAAAACTGGTGAAGCTAGTAAGTAAATATATACTGATTATTAAATAATTATCAACCTGGTGACAGTTCATTTAGAAGCCACTACTGCTAAAAGACGTGGGGAGTGTGAAATACTTTGAAATGCTGTGGTAAATTTGTTGTGATCTACTACTGGTCATCCATCGTATATTTACTGTTTCGATTTGCAGTTGCAAGGCATGTACATGCACTGGATTTCTTGGTGGTTGTTTTTTTGTCGTTTGCTATAAAAATTATTGAAACAGTAATATTGAATTTGAAAATCTTTTTATGCTTTAAGCAAACTTCTATTTAGTGAGTTTGTGTAAGTAAAACAGCCTTTTAATCTCTACGAACGACGTATTGTCAAGCATATAAATATAGGTTTTGACACTTTTTTACTCTTGTTATTTCATTTGATCTAATCTCGTTCCCAGAGCCAGCAGGAAATGCTTTCTATAGCTGTGCATGTAACGAGATTGCATTAGAAAATGATTAACCCTTTTAGTATCAAGCACCTACTCTAGTATTTTACTCGTCAATAGAGAAACCCTTGATACTGTAAGAGTTAATACATTTTTTCATGCACAATCCAAAATTAAAATATATCTATAAATGTGAATAAATCACATTCTGTTCTATAAGTATAGTTAAAATACTCATTAATAATTCATGACGAAAATTCAAAAGAAATCAATACCGTAGCAGTGGTTGTAAATCGGATACAGCATCGTCCTGATTTACATAAACTTTAGCTTCGATTTTCTCGGCTAAAACAGACCGTATCCCCAAAATAGTTAGTGAACTTGATTACTTAGATGCACTTGTATTTTAAGAAAGATACAGCATTCGCATCCGAGCTGTATCTGATTTACTACGGCTCGCCTGCAGCTCGCCTTGTAAATCAGATACAGCTCGGCTATCTATTACTTATATCACTTGCCTCGCCTGTCCTTTTTTTAACTGTCTAATTTTTTCAGAATTTTGCATACATTGTGAATGTTGAATGATGGATTGGGCATATGTTTTTAACTGAGTCTACACGCGTGTTATTTTTTTATCCTTTCATTTGTAATGTTTAAGACATGAACAGCGTGTGTAATGTGTAAATTTTATCAAGTTATAAAATTCTATAGCGCGAGAAGATTCAAAAACGATCCAATGGTTGTTTTTGCTTTTTCATTAGAATGCGAATTTTATATATTTGGAAAACACAATGGAAATCTGTTGTTGGTATATACAATATAGTCAAAAACTATATTCGATTGTTGAAGATTGTAGTTCATTACGATCACAACTTTTGTACAATATGACTGCAATATCACAACATTTGAGAATAGTTTTGGGCGAGTAGACGCGTAAATGAATGAATGCAAAATGCATCGACCAGAGCATCGATGCTGCATCTCTTTAGTGCAATTTTATCTGCATTTAGTGTTAGTATTTATAATACTAATTTCATTTGTTAATTTGTAGTACCTGCTAAAGGACCAACTATTAGCACAATAATATCTCCTAGAGCTACTGAACTAATAGTTGTTTGGTCGAAGTTGTCACTGGACGACGCGAATGGAGATATAACCAATTATACTGTCTGTTACCAACTTACAAGCAGTGGAAGTGTTTCTTGTGCCAATAGTACAACAGTCAATGGTGCTGATGCTACGACGGTAACTTTAAGTGGTTTTACATGAGGCTACAACCTATGACATTGCTGTTTAAAGCTGCCACATGCGGTTGGATTTGGGGATCTTGGCACAAAAATGAGTGGGAAAACTGGTGAAGCTAGTAAGTAAATATATACTGATTATTAAATAATTATCAACCTGGTGACAGTTCATTTAGAAGCCACTACTGTAAAAGACGTGGGAAGTGTGAAATACTTTGAAATGCTGTGGTAAATTTGTTGTGATCTACTACTGGTCATCCATCGTATAGTTACTGTTTCGATTTGCAGTTGCAAGGCATGTACATGCACTGGATTTCTTGGGGGGGGGGGGGGGGGGTTGTCGTTTGCTATAAAATTATTGAAACAGCAATACTGAATTTGAAAATCTTTTTATGCTTGAAGCAAACTTCTATTTAGTGAGTTTGTGTAAGTAAAACAGCCTTTTGATCTCTACGAAGGACGTATTGTCAAGCATATAAATATAGGTTTTGACACTTTTTGAGTCTTGTTATTTCATTTGATCTAATCTCGTTCCCAGAGCCAGCAGGAAATGCTTTCTATAGCTGTACATGTAACGAGATTGCATTAGAAAATGATTAACCCTTTTAGTATCAAGCACCTACTCTAGTATTTTACTCGTCAATAGAGAAACCCTTGATACTGTAAGAGTTAATACATTTTTTCATGCACAATCCAAAATTAAAATATATCTGTAAATGTGAATAAATCACATTCTGTTCTATAAGTGTAGTTATATCACTTGCCTCGCCTGTCCTTTTTTTAACTGTCTAATTTTTTCAGAGTTTTGCATGCATTGTGAATGTTGAATGATGGATTGGGCATATGTTTTTAATTGAGTCTACACGCATGTTATTTTTTTATCCTCTCATTTGTAATGTTTAAGACATGAACAGCGGTGTTATGTGTAAATTTTATCAAATTTAAAATTCTATAGCGCGAGAAGATTCAAAAACGATCCAATGGTTGTTTTTGCTTTTTCATTAGAATGCAAATTTTATATATTTGGAAAACACAATGGAAATCTGTTGTTGGTATATACAATATAGTCAAAAACTATATTCGATTGTTGAGGATTGTAGTTCATTACGATCCAACTTTTGTACAATATGACTGCAATATCACAACATTTGAGAATAGTTTTGGGCGAGTAGACGCGTAAATGAATGAATGCAAATGCAATGCTGCATCTCTTTAGTGCAATTTTATCTGCATTTAGTGTTAGTATTTATAATACTAATTTCATTTTGTTAATTTGTAGCACCTGCTAAAGGACCAACTATTAGCACAATAATATCTCCTAGAGCTACTGAACTAATAGTTGTTTGGTCGAAGTTGTCACTGGACGACGCGAATGGAGATATAACCAATTATACTGTCTGTTACCAACTTACAAGCAGTGGAAGTGTTTCTTGTGCCAATAGTACAACAGTCAATGGTGCTGATGCTACGACGGTAACTTTAAGTGGTTTACATGAGGCTACAACCTATGACATTGCTGTTAAAGCTGCCACTGCGGTTGGATTTGGGGATCTTGGCACAAAAATGAGTGGGAAAACTGGTGAAGCTAGTAAGTAAATATATACTGATTATTAAATAATTATCAACCTGGTGACAGTTCATTTAGAAGCCACTACTGCTAAAAGACGTGGGAAGTGTGAAATACTTTGAAATGCTGTGGTAAATTTGTTGTGATCTACTACTGGTCATCCATCGTATAGTAGCTGTTTCGATTTGCAGTTGCAAGGCATGTACATGCACTGGATTTCTTGAAACAGCAATACTGAATTTGAAAATCTTTTTATGCTTTAAGCAAACTTCTATTTAGTGAGTTTGTGTAAGTAAAACAGCCTTTTGATCTCTACGAAGGACGTATTGTCAAGCATATAAATATAGGTTTTGACACTTTTTGAGTCTTGTTATTTCATTTGATCTAATCTCGTTCCCAGAGCCAGCAGGAAATGCTTTCTATAGCTGTACATGTAACGAGATTGCATTAGAAAATGATTAACCCTTTTAGTATCAAGCACCTACTCTAGTATTTTACTCGTCAATAGAGAAACCCTTGATACTGTAAGAGTTAATACATTTTTTCATGCACAATCCAAAATTAAAATATATCTGTAAATGTGAATAAATCACATTCTGTTCTTATAAGTGTAGTTGTATCACTTGCCTCGCCTGTCCTTTTTTTAACTGTCTAATTTTTTCAGAATTTTGCATACATTGTGAATGTTGAATGATGGATTGGGCATATGTTTTTAATTGAGTCTACATGCATGTTATTTTTTTTATCCGTTCATTTGTAATGTTTAAGACATGAACAGCGGTGTAATGTGTACATTTTATCAAGTTTAAAATTCTATAGCGCGAGAAGATCCAAAAACGATCCAATGTTTGTTTTTGCTTTCTCATTTAATTATTATTATTTTTATGCGAATTTTATATATTCGGAAAACACAATGGGAATCTGTTGTTGGTATAGTCAAAAACTATATTCGATTGTTGAAGATTGTGGACGATCCAACTTTTTTACTATGACTAAAATATCACAACGTTTGAGAATAGTTATGGGCGAGTAGGCGCGTAAATTGAATGCAATTGCATCCATCAGGGCATCTCTTTTGTGCAGTTTTATTGCATTTAGACTTTAGTGCCAGTGTTTTTAATACTATTTTTCATTTGTTAATTTGTATATAGTACCTGCTAAAGGACCAACTATTAGCACAATAATATCTCCGAAAGCTACTGAACTAACAGTTGTTTGGTCAAAGTTGTCAGCGGACGACGCGAATGGAAATATAACGAGATATACTGTCTGTTACCAACTTACAAGCAGAAGAAGTAGTGTCTCTTGTACCAATAGTATAACAGTCATTGGTATTGACACTACGACGGTGACTTTAAGCGGTTTAAATGAAGCTACAACCTATGATGTTGCAGTTAAGGCTACTAACGGAGCAGGAACTGGAGTTCTTAGCACGAAAAAGAGTTGTTCCACTCTTGAAGATAGTAAGTAAATTTTAATTAAGTTATTTATTTATTTATTAACTTCCTCAACGGCAAATATACAGCAGACCAGCTAGATTATCATGCATATAGTATATAGTCTATATAGACTATGTATAGACATTATTTAAAATAATGAATATACTATATGATAATTTAGCTGGTCTACTGTATTTAATTTGGCGTTGCTCGGGGAAGCACACTGGATTTGTTGGAGGAAGGGGGGGGGGGGGGGGGGTGTCGTTTGCTAAATTATTGAGACATCAATTTGATAATTTTTAACGTTTTTAAATTTTTTTTCAGACTTTATCTTTCATAAAATCCTTCGTGCATTTTCTAAGATTAAAATATATTTATGAATATCAATAAATTGCATTCTGTTTTAAGTGTAGTTATATAATTTTGTCCACTTGCCTTGTTTGTCTTTTTCTTATCTTTTTTTTCTTAAATCTTTCTAATTTTTGGTAGAATTTTGTGTACATTGCGTACATTGTTTGATAGATCGGACATATTTTTAATTTACACCTAACATATAAAATACATATAAAATCAACACCTGACATCTTTGCTGTGATCCGTGGTCTGAACTGTGTTTTATGGCGGCTGCCTGGTCCCTGGAGCGGCTTTCATATTCCTCGACACGGCCACGTTGATCTGCGTCCTTCGCAATTCAGCCGCTGGCTGCAAGTAAGGATAATTAGCCCCCCACTCCTTTATCCCCTTTACCTTTAAGTTGACGCATGTACTTTATCCAATATCAAGTTTAAAAATTCTAACGCAACAACTTTCCAAAACGACCTAATAATGGTTGTTTTTGCTTGCGAATTCCCATTTAGTTACTAATAGACACTTCCCGAATTCGCTTCAATGTCCACGAAACAATGGCAATGAAATCGTGATGCATCCTCGTGAGTGCAGCCTCGATTTCAAGCCGTTGTTCGTGCTTACTGAAGCAAATTCGGGAAGTATCTATTAGGGGCTGATTACATTGACCGAGCTAGCCCGGTTAACGTGGCTCACGCGATTGATTAGGATCGTACTGTGGTTTTAAAGCGCATAGGCGTTGTTGGTGTTGTTGGTGTCAAACACACTTTTCCCCGCGTTGGGAGCGCTGTTTGTGTGGCGTTCGCCTCTCCATAGATCCGCCACTGTGCCGTACTATATATACAGAGCTGGTTGACTACAAATCAAGGACATCGGAAGATATTTATAAGTGTGTTGGCAGGAATAAGTTTGTACATGACGAGGCCATGCTCTCCCAGAAACGTTCTTGAAGTTTGCACCCCCATGGGAAGCCTATTTTTAGCTATTTCCGTGCTGAAAACCTGCTATAATGATGTAAGTTGTGGAATTTTTCTAAATTCTAACTATAATTTATACAAACACGCAGTTTTTAATTGTGTGACTCGCAATTACTTGTATTGCATCATAGCCGGTCACTTCACAGCAATATTTTGTCAGGATAAAACCTGTATATCGCCATATAGTTCGAACGTTTTTCGGGCAGTTGCCGCGCACTGCCTACAGCCAACAAATATGTTGTAATTCGCTACGATTTTAGATACATAACATTAAAAAGATGTAGTCAACTAAAATAACGGCTACTTAGTGCCAAGAAATGTAATTATCTACTGACTACAGCTACAGCTATACAATTTTGAAAAGGTAGAAAACTATGTCACGTCTGGAAATTGAAGTATCCTAAAAAGAATTCCACGGGGGGCAAGCAGGAGATTATACAGGCAGTCCGTATAAAGCGTCTGACAAAAAACTAATCTGGTGATAAAACCAACTCTGTTTTTACTACTGCATGATAACCATGATTACTGACTTCAGTGACTTTATGACTCGTAAGAAAAGCGATTGTGGTACAATTCTCCCGATAAGTGTTGACTACTTTGATGTTGATAAAACGCAGTTCGCTATAGCTACAACTTTTCTTTAGAGTAGAGCCAAAAACTATTCGCTTGTTAAAAATTGTAGCCGCTTGTATTCTTAATAATTATTGTCTTTTGTTTGTTCATTTGTAGTACCTGCTAAAGGACCAACTATTAGTACAATAACGTCTCAGAAATCTACTGAACTAACATTGGTTTGGTCAAAGTTGTCAGCAGACGATGCAAATGGAAATATAATCAGTTATACTGTCTGTTACCAAGTTGCAAGCAGTAGAGATGATGTCTCCTGTACCAATGGTGAAACAGTCATTGGTGTTGACAATACGACAGTGACTTTACGTGGTTTAAATGGGGCTACAACTTATGACGTTGCTGTTAAAGCTACCAATGGGGCAGGAACTGGAGTTCTTGGCAGGAAAGAAAGTGGAAAAACTGGGGAAGCTGGTGAGTAAATTAATGTATTATTAAATTGTTATCAAGTTTGTGATAATTGTGTTATCAACATTGTGATGTCACAACGCTCAATGAGTTATTGGAAATATAGGTCCAATACCTATATATAGGTCGAAGCGGACATTTGTCTGCCTACAATCTTGGACAATAATGTTGTAACACCCCCGCCCACCAAATCAATGTTGTAACGTCCTTTCTCCCAAAATCAATGTTGACGAAAAGTTTAAAATAACATAATTGAGTCGGGGGGTGGGGGTTCACTGTTACAACTACTTTTGTCCAAGATTGTCTAAGACCCAATTTCACTAATTTTCATCACATAACTATTTCTTGTAATACGCCAGTGATGAACCAAGAAAGTAATATTTTCTGGTAACTTTTTACATTTTTTTTCGTGAAAAGTGCTGAAATGCGAAACATTCCAATACTCGGCCTATCACTCGTTCCAGGCTCCTTTGCGGGAGTATACCATCTCCGAGAGTCCTACGGCTGCATTTCCAGTAAAATGCACAGCATTTCCGTCCGGAATTTTAATAGAGGAAGATCCTAATCATTTGGGGACAAGGAAATAACACTTTCTTAATAGTTAACGGATAAAGTTGGCTTCAAAATGGGCGTTTCATATTCTTCCCTTAAACACTGCAATAGATGGTCACCTTCCTCACTAGACGATTGATATTGAGAGAAAATCTCCAATATATCGACGAAAATTATCTCTACGACTACGGCGATGGAAGTTCTTTTCAATATATTGAGATAAATAGCTTGAAAAAGTACAAAAGACTTGTCATGCTGTTAACCGTAACATGCATAATTTAGTATGGATGTTCCAGGGCCGAGAAGGCTCAGTGTCCACAATTTTAAATCAAAACAAGACGCCTGGTCAGGCGTTCACTCGGGCTACTGCAAACTCGCACTGCAATCACATCGCATGCAGTGCTAAGATCTATAAAAGTCTAAACGTCATTGGTCACAGAAAATAGTCCAAACATAATCTAATTCTCCAATAGAAAACACAATTCGCAAGACACAAAACACGATTGCCTGTATTTAACGACTTAAGGTGGCTCCATACAGTTTCTTGAAAAATGGAAAACACAAGTTTGAGAGTCCAAAACACGTGCATAAACAATTCGGGAAAATAATAAAACTAAATGTTATGTGTAGTTAAACATTCTGACAATCAAAAACTGTTACCAAATAAATAGCAACAGTTGTTTCTATGGCAACAATGACGTTTCAAAATGGCTGCCAATTACCCTTCAAACTAATTTAATTCGAAACAAACTTTGGTAACCCCCAATTTGTTTTTCATTAAAACTTTTCTTGAAGTATGAGTAATCAATAGGCCGATTTTAAAAAAATTCTGCAGAACGAATTTTTTTTCCCCGGAAAAAATCATGTTTGTTAATTTTAAAAAAAAATTGGATCTACAGATTTTTTTTTAAATCGGCCTATTGATTACTCCGCATACTTCAAGAAAAGTTTGAATGAAAAAAAAATTGGAGGTGACCAAAGTTTTTTTCGAATTAAATTAGTTTTTGATTGTCAGAATGTTTAACTATGCATAACATTTAGTTTTGTTCTTTTTCCGAATTGTTTATGCACGTGTTTTGGACTCTCAAACTTGTATTTTCCATTTTTCTAGAAACTGTATGGAGCCACCTCAACGTATTTCCACACAGCGTTCATATGTCGAGACCCTTCGGGTGTTGTGTAAATATCAACACAGCATGACCATGTTTAGTCAGCGATTGTAAGCGTATATAAGATCAAGATACCTGCCAGCGACATTACCTGAACAATTTACTATGTCTGTGAACACACTGAACACGTCCAAGAAAGAACACTTGACTACAAACAACTCGATCAGGATTCAGAAAAGCGAAGAAAGAAAGCATGAAGATTAGCATTTTAGCACGCATCATCAGCCGCGCAAGGCCTGATGAGATGACGTAATGATTGCCATTTCGAAACATCGATAAAATAATGGGAATAAGGGAATAATGAAAGAACCACAGGTTCTTATCTTCGGGTTATGTATATATGTCCTAATATGGAAAATATAAATAACCTATTACGGAACCTTGTCCCCAGGGCCATTTGTGGAGGCTGGGCCAAGATGGCAGCCAAAACAAAATGGCGGGAACAAATGGCCCTGGCACAGGATGAGCTATCACCACATCTGATTGGTCGAGATAACATTGGATGTTTGGTGGAAACAAGGCAGGCACGCAGGATAACTCGCAGGCATTTGTTTATAGGCCTCAAATTATTAATAAGGGATGGCAGCAATTGCCGTCAGTTAGAAAACAACTTCAAAATTAATGAAAATGTGAGAGAAGCTGGCGAAACACCCCTAAAAATGTAGGATAAATATGTAATGATGGGTCGTGTCGTCTCTGTGCCCTGCCAAACAACGAAGTCCATGGGACGACCAATAATAGTGTCTTCTAAACTGATATGGCGAACGAAAGACTTGGTGAACGAAGTCAAAAAGTATTTTGGCTGCGAAAGGAAAGTACACGACTGGGAATAATTTACGTGTTTGGTCATTGAGAAGCAGGTTTTCTTTAAGCAAGCACAAGAATTCTATTTATTTTGATAATTCGACAACATATTTGGAAATCAAATGGAATGTTTTGATTGTTTTCAGTTTGTGTCACTCAAGCTGAACTAAATAATCAGAAAAGATTGAGCCTGACCATGCAGGCGCGATAAACTTAGTGAAAACTGGGTCCGAGTAAAAATGCTCCATTATATGGTAGTAACGCCAATAATGAGCATGGGAACGAATTGGTAATTGACAATGTGATTGGTTACTTCTAGCCAATCAGAAAACTTGTTCATATTAGGTAGGTCTTCACCGAGGGCAGAGGGCAGTAAAGACTGAAATAATTAAATCAGTACTAGAAATACATGAATGCAACAAGCCCTCGCCCGCTTTTATTAAATGCTTTTTTGAAACACCCCCCACCCACCCACCCTGATTAAATTAAGCACTCCTGATATACAGCCAATATAAAAACAAACAGGTATAAAAACAAATGATAATCCTCAAGATAATTGTATAATTTATGGATAAGATGACTAAACTGATTTAACATATCAAAGCAAAACTTAGATTTCATTATTAAATTCTGGTTGTACAAAATATGTTTTTAGGAGGTTTCAAAAGGGATTATTTTTAGCAAGCCTAAATGGCTTCCCTGATTAAAATATGCACACCTGATATACAGCCAATTTATAAAAACAAACAGATATAAAAACAAATAATAATCCTCAAGATAATTCTATAATTTATGGATAAGATGCCTTTACTGATTTAACATTTCAATGCAAAACTTATCGTCATCGAGTTCACTGCTTACATTTCATTATTAAATTCTGGTTTTACAAAATATGTTTTTAGGAGGTTTCAAAAGGGATTATTTTTAACAAGCTTTAAAGGGCTTCCCTATGCATTCTTGTTTTGCAAAGGCAGAATTAAAAGTCAACAGCTCAAAAATTACATTTGTAATAGAGTCCGACACAAAAACAATTTGGTAGAATCGGAATCTAGAAAGATGTATTATACCGACAACGTTTCAGTCGAAAATTTGGAAATACAGTAAAAAAAATCGCCAAAGCCTTTGTTTGCCTTATGAGGCAACTCAATTACTTTAATATTTCTGTTTTGTTTTATTTTGTCTTATTTATATGCTAAATTTCTCCTTATATTATACTTCACAATTAAGTTGTCAAATCAGAGTGTTAGATTTGTGCCACGTGACAATGGTATTTTTTTATTAATATCGAAATTCCCGCTAGCTATATATAGCGTAAGTCACCAGGGTATTCGAAACTCGAATACCTTCGCTCGCCTACGTAAATCTTTTCGTCTAGGTTAATTTTTTGTAGACTACAAAATTTAGCTTAAAAGGAATTTTTAAGCCCTAATCAAACGACAACGCAAGTCATCGCACGTTGGCAGTCACGAATTTCTGTGGCGGTCGTTCGAACTCCCCAAATTAACAAAATAAAGGTTTCATGAGTGTTTTAAACAAGTTTTAACTTTGTCACGGTACATGATATTTTCGAGAAACTATTCAGAGCGGCTGGCTGAGATAGCGTGACTGCCAACTTGGGATGACTTGTGTTCGCGTTTGATTACAGCTTAAGGGAAGGGTCTACCCAAACAGTGACGGAAAATTGAAATTTTTTTTTGGGGGGGGGGGGGGGCTAAAACACAAGTTTAGACCTTCATTTAACCACTGCCAAAAAATTGGGGGGTATTTCTCACGGATTTTGTGTTTTTTTACAAGGTTTTATGAATGTGTATTTAAAATCTGCATGCGTTACTATGGCAACTGACATGGTATTTTTTTAAATTTTCATTGTTTTTTGGTGTAATATGTAATGTATTGCTAAAATTATTGGAGAGAATAGTCAAGAAGGGTCAGCAAACTCTCTGTTCAGCGGCTTTTACTTCAAAACAATGCATTTCTAGCGCATTGTGGTCTCTTGAAAAGCGAGCTCACCCAACAGCAAGTTGAAATCTTTTTCTGGTGATGTTATAAAAGCGTTCTAGTTAGTCAAATGGTTGGTAAAAGAAAGAGAAGTGTTTATCGTAAGTCAAGAAAAAGACTTGGCTTTGTTGGTCTGCAAAAGCAAGCGTCTGAGGACAATCAATCGTCCTTGAGTGATCACGAAGATGTTGATAGTGATAATTCTGATTCACAGATATCTGACTTGGGTGACGCGCTTGCCGATAAAGGTGCAACTACACCTCAATCAGAACAAACTCCGACACCCATTAGTGCATCAAGAAGGAAATTAAGTCAGCATAGCTGCCTTGGTACCCCAAAAGATGCTGTAGAAGAAGGAATTGACGACCAAATCTCTGCATACAGACTTGTTGACATTCAACAGCTGTCATCTGCTGTCTTTGATATTCTGATTTCATAAATGTCGAGAAGGTAGGCCTCATGATTTTGTTTCTAACTTGTAAAATACTTCTGGTAAAATTTGAAACAATCTCTTAGTTGTAGAATGCAGTTTTATTACAAATTTCTGCTTGCCCAGTGGACCAATAAATACCACTACATATCTGTCATCAACAACAGCAACACAGATTTTGCCCGAGAGGTGAAACATCATGGTGCAAGTGGCAACAGTATAAGGCAAGTGGAACATCAACCTATAAGGGAGGTGAATGCTTGCCTCCTGTTTTTTTAGCAGTCTTGAAGCCTGTGTATATGACTTTAAGTGATGACAATTTACTAAAAAGATGTGTACTTGGTGCCACACAAAACGCGAATGAATGTATCAATGGTGTCGTCTGGTCTCGATGTCACAAGCAGAAGCATCATGGATCTAAATCTGTTCGTTGCGCTGTTGCCTCTTCTGTTTTACAGTTCCACTGTGGAGCTGCCAGTAGACTGGGTATAATGAAAAAGCTGTTAATTCCAGGTGGGGAATATACAAGCAAAAGTTCAGCTTCAAAGGATAGAAAACGCGTGAGCACCGCTGATGTGAGAGCAACCGAAAAAGAGAAAAAGCGACGCCAAGGGGAGAAAATGATTCGTGTAAGAAGGGAAGAAGCCTTAAGAGAGGCAGAAGGTACCACATATGAAGCTGGTGCCTTTTAAGTACATCCAGAAAGACTTTGGTCATGGATTTGAGTACATTAGACATTAATTCATAGACATCACAAATAACCCAAACTTTAAATGCCGTTTTCTCAAAATCACCTATTTCGCAGGTTGAGAAAGGATATCTCTGGAACAATTTGACCAATTGACCTCAAATTTTCAGGATTTATGCATCTTACTATGTTTCTGGGGATGAGTTGAGGATTTTTTCATATTTAGTTTTTAACCAGAGTTATTGCATAAAAATACCTAATATATTTATGCACTAACTTTAACCCTTCGTTTCTAGTGAAATATTTAAAATTTTCAAAAATCCTCAACCCATCCCCACAATTACTTAGTGCTATGTCTATTATAAAAAAATGGGTTGATTTCAATTTGCCCCTGGCAAGATATTTTTTCTCAACTTCAGTCTGTCGAAAAACAGCATGTAGCCACTTTAACCACCTGGTTGCCAATGGCAACGCATTGTAGCCACCTTAAATATATTTTTTTAGAATCTTCATCTCATTAGCTTTCTCCTGATATATAGTTTGCCATAAGGTTTTTCAAATGTGTTGCCACAACAGACCCTTTAAAGATATCTAGTGGCGATCCTCAAGTTTGGGTAGACCCTCCCCTTAAAAGGGAACTTAAAAAGGAAAAATAATTTTCTTTACTAAACTTTTTTCTTAAATCATAAACGTTTCGGGGCAAAGTCCCTTTGTCAGCAAATTACATGGGTGCATGACAAAACAAGTTCTTATGTCCATAAATTAAAAGTCTGTAAAATAATTATTATGTAATTAAATCTCAAAGGTATTAAGTCTCAATGAGAATAACAATTAATGTCGTCAATCCAAAAACTTTCTCTAGGCCTGTTCACATGAGGCGAGTTATCTCGGGGGGTAGGGTTATCCCTATCCCCCGAGATAACTCGGTGTTAGTTTATTTCCATGTTAAAAAAGTAAACCGTTCACATGAGACCGAGATAACTTGGGGGATAGGGATAACTCGGTTGGAGCAATAGGGTAACCCTAGCCCCCGAGTTATCCCTACCTCCATGTGAACGCTTTCACCCGAGTTATCTCGGGGGGGTAGGTTCAACTTAGGCATGTGTATTTATGCTGTTGCTCGGGATAACTCGGGGTGAAGCGTTCACATGAAGCTAGGGTTATCTCGAGGGCCAGAGACAACCCGGTAGTTGCGTTTTATCATGTGAAATAGGGTCAACTTTGACCCTAGCCCCCGAGTTATCCCTAGCCCCCGAGTTATCCCTACCCCCCAAGATATCCCGGTCTCAACAGCCCCTAACCGTGGTTGTTTGGCATCCGTGACGTCAATATTTTGAACGCAAATATCATCTAAACCACAATGACCCTCACAGGCCTGACTCCAGAAATGCGCATACAAATGCTCTCCACAAATCCCCCACTGACCCTTACGATATCTGTTTAAAGAACTTTTATGATTATTAAAGCTTGTTCTGAAAGCATGCAGTTATGCATGGTATATCCAACATATTGTTTCTGACATTTCATACATGTCAATAGATACACAAGACAACTAGAATCACTGTCAAACGAATGATTGATGTGGAAATGCGGCCTTCAACATAACTTTCAAACGTTGATCCAACCTTAACCAAGTTACAACTTTATTTGTCTAGCTCCAACAAAAGGTCCTGTATTGGTTAGCCTTAGTGTTGAAAGTTCAACCGAACTTAACGTGGCGTGGTTAGCATTGTCGGCTGATGACTCAAATGGAATAATTACTCAATATCAAATTTGTTACAATAGTACTGATGCCGGTGGAGAAGTCATGTCAAGATGCTATTCGTTATGTAATCAATAGATTAGGTTATTTGTGATCGCTCAATGCGTTCTCAACTTCAAGAAACGTGGTGATTGTCCCATACACAGCTTCGTTAACGTTGGATACATAATTATGATTTGATCATGGTAATAACGTTTGAAACATATGATCATGTGATTTGATTTCGACTCGGGCGACAAGCTACGTCTATATATTTATAATAGGTACAGCAGCAACTACTGATATAGTACAACAATATACTAGCTAAGCGATAATACATCACAGGGATATATATGTTGCGTAAAATAAGTTAATAAATATGTATTGCTATACGAGACAACATTTTAAGGAGAAATATACAACCGTACGTAAAAACAAAGAAACACATCTGACTATATATCCATAGTATTTTATCGTATTTTGCATTCCTTTTGATATATCGTCTTTTGCGGTGTGTTGTGTAGCGTTATACGTACTTGCTTTATAGTAAATTTATAATCAGACTCAGCAGAGAAGGTTTGAACATACTTTAATTCGACACAAAGTCCCGTTAAGCGGTTCGTCTGCAAGGTTTACAGGTCTTCCGCTTCCGCCCTCTCCTCTACCCCGCGTAGACACGCGCGCATGTATACCTAGCTATAAGCAAAAAAGTTGGAGCGAGTCTATACTTAAGGTACGGAAGACTTAAATAATGTTGGATAAACGTCAAACACCTAACTTGTTGTAATATGCTATATAAGTTTTGCTATTGATATCTCGAAACAAACAAACAAACAAACAAACAAACAAACAAACAAACAAACAAACAGACAGAGAAACAAACAAACAGACAGATAAACAAACAAACAAACAAACCGAAACAAACAAACCGAAACATGTTACCCGTGCTTTTTATTCTAGCCTGTAGTATAGTAAATGTGCAGTAAAAGCATAGTAATTGTATAGTAAATGCGCATAGTAAAAGCATGTTACGTGTGCTTTTTATGCTGCCTCCCAATTTGCTGTTCACATCAGAATAAGTCACAGACATCTAATAACTATTTTTGTGTATGCAATACTACATACAAATTCGCATATGCACTATCTTTGCCGCTAAAATTATTACAACTAAATAGTGGTTAACCAATGCAATTATATTTTTATTTTTCTATGTCTTTTTAGCTGTGTGCAATATTCCAGTTGTTATCTACGCAACGTCAACTGACATCAACTATAAAATAACGATTAACTATGTAAACAGTTCTGCCAAACTTGTAAGCTCTGATGCATCTGATATGGCATATGACAGTTCCACTCGTCGTTTGTATTACTATAACTCAAAGGAGACATTTCTAAGCGTGAACCTAGATGGATCTTTTGTTCGTACTATCATGCAAGTAAAAGGTGTTCAGAGGTTTACACTAGACAGCAAAAACAAACTTATTTACTACATCCATAAACAAACAGAAACAATCCACTCTGTCAATATGACAAGCATGAAAGACACCGCCGTTGCCGCTTTGTCTTCCGTCACTGGTGCCAAAGATCTTGATATGGACACTAAACGTGGGTAAGTGCCGTAAAATACTTTATTTTATTTCTAATAATATATATGAAAAAATTTCTCAATTCTAATTGGCTGAGAGCAGTGCAGTTTTGAGGAAATACAGTGCGGAGAAAAGGAAATACAGTGCAAATTTTTTATTTTTTAAATTTGTACAAAAATCATTTTTTACTGGAAAAAAAACTCTTACTGTTAAATTTTCTCATGTATGTTATTTGCACATAGCAGTTTGATTGGAAAGATTCTCTTCATCTTAAATTTTTTCATGGATATTATTAATAAGTAATAGCATGATTTCTTGTGCAATTTGAAAAAAACACGCACTCGTGAGTTTTTCAAAGACCTCAAATAGCACTCGTCCTGCGGACTCGTGCAATTTTGATAGTCTTTGAAAAACTCACTCGTGCATGTTTTTTCCAAATTACACTCGAAACCATGCTATTTCCTATACTTATGTTTGATGTTTTAAAACCCGTTCACATATGCGATTTTGACTCGATAAATATTTCCAACTTCCGGTTTAGATCAAAATTAGATGCATGGTAAGAATTATATGAACGAGCAGAAAAATTGAGAACAATGAAACCACGGCACAAGCCGCTGACTGCATGTTTTTCGCGTTTTTCGCGTGATGTGACGTCGATCGAGTTAAACGTCGAATTTAATTCATCACTATCGCATTATCCGTTTGACAATATTAATTCGTTTGCCGAATTTAATCGAGTTATATATACGCCGTATTTCTATATATTCGTAGTTGCGTCGATTAAAATTGAAACAATTATAAATTCTTCTATATAATTACGTACTTTATAATTTCTTTAACTCAATAACCCAGACTTCTGTGTAGTAAGTAATCTCCGGCCTAAGAGCCTACGGATAATTTCTTGTTCAAACCGTGGTGTTTATATTGAAAGTTTCGGAATAATGATAAAAAGCAACTTAAAAAACTCGTTATTAATTCATGAAGAAAAAACATACGAAATCCATGTTTAATCATGTCTTTGTATGTGATAATACCCCTCACTTCATAGTATTAAAGTAATATACCCTTCTCTAGCGGGTATAATGTCGAGTACCCCTCCACAGCCATAGAGATCATAATATAATACTAGAGGGGGCATTGGGGCCAAAAATGCGAGGAAAGTTGGACGCCGCCATTAGAGGGGGAAAACGAGCTAAAATTCGTCTAAAACAAGTCTTTTACTAAATTTTCATCACGATTTTTAAGAAAATAAAACTTTTAGAATTTTTGGTCTTGTTACTATTATAAATTCTTACCTTAGTTCTTTATTAAGGCGTTTTTATCTTTGTTGAATTTTTCCACTCCTTCAGTCTCCTTGCATATATAAATTGTGGCCGTCATTCTGAACTATCCGCGGCCGCGCATATTGGCAAGTCTCATGTGCAAGTCTTCAAAGGGCCTGGATACTAGCTTTTACCCTCTAATGGCGCCGTTCCATATTCCTCGCACATTTGACTGGACTCAGCATAGGAAGGCCCCCTCTAGTATTTATATTATGATCTCTATGGCCGCAGCGGGGTACTCGAGTTTGTGTACTACGCGTCAATGCCACGCACGATTCACGAAGCTGTCAACAATGGTGGAGTTTGGCGGAACAAGAAGACGTTTCGTCTGAACATTCAGATGTTGACAAGAAGATTATTAGGTTACAAAGAAAGCAACAAAGCCTTGAGATGACACTTAATATCAATAGAATGGAAACAGACAATGAAAACCTGACAAAAGTTAAGCTAACTTTATTAAAATTATTTAAGCTTTTTTTGGCAAGATTAATATGTTTCGGTATAATATATCAACAAGACGCCTGGGTCAGGCGTTCACTCGGGCTAACGGCTGTTAAATAAACTACAAAGTCGGTCAGTCAGTTTCGAAATTTATCAACAACGTGCAAGAACACCTTGATTAAAAGGCAAAGCTGTTCAACTTTTTGTCCAACTCCAAAACCGAAAGTAGCAAAAAACGTACACCGTGCCTCACGGCCTCACTCCGTTACACGGCTAATAATATACATGAAAAAATATCTCGACTGTGATTGGCTGATTCCAGTGCAGTTAATCCCAAACAACAGTGCAAAAATCTGTTATCACAGTGCAAAAATCTGTAATCACAGTGCAAAAATCTGTTATCACAGTCCAAAAATCTGTTATCACATTGCAAAAATCTGTTATCACAGTGCAAAAATCTGTAATCACAGTGCAAAAATCTGTTATCACTAAGAACCAATCAAATTGATTGTACAGCGGATTTTTCTCGACTCAAAACAAACAAAGATGGCGGCCAAGATTCGGCGGTTTTGGGGATAATTTGTTCAAATTTGAAGCTAGTTATGCTTTAATATTGCCAAGTGAAGTACCTACAAGAAGACCAGAAGCTTCTTTATGCCTCGTGTAAACTTTTTCAAGTAGTAAAGGAAGCGAAGCGTTTTTTAACAAATAAATATGCGAGGAGTGGACGCCGTGAAACATGCGTACGTTAAAATGTTAGTACAGTTGTTTTGAACATTTTTTCATGTATATTATTAATAAGTAATAGCATGGTTTCTCGTGCAATTTGGAAAAACATGCACACGTGAGTTTTTCAAATACTTCAAATAGCACTCGTCCTTCGGACTCGTGCTATTTTGACAGTATTTGAAAAACTCGCTCGTGCATGTTTTTTCCAAATTGCACTCGAAACCATGCTATTACCTATACAAACAACTCACCGGAAGTATGAATAGTAAAGGGAGAAAAACGGAGCAGAAACCTAGACTCGGCCTACCACAGATAGCCCGAGTAATTATAGACCTTTCGCTCGAGTATTCCACAAAAAATTACCCCTCGAGATGAAATATCCCTCGGGCCATCCCTCGGGGTAAATTTTTGTGGAATACCCCTTGCTCCAGGTCTATAATTGTATAAAGTACGATCGTTAACGCGAGATGGCAATAGATCTTATTAGTATTCTGTAAAGCTATGATCTTTATATAAAAATTATGAATTAACAAATAACAAGGACTTAACAGTTCCATTGTTTATAGAATAAAGTGGTGGTGGTTAAGGGATATAAAAAGTTGGGTTTTTTGTTTAGTGGTACGAGTGCAATCCAGCATTTTATGCATACATGCGTAGGTCATGTGAGCTAGCCTGCATGGATATCTTGTTTCCGTGCAATCTCTGGATGCTTTCTAATTGTCTGATACATTCCCTATTTATAGGTACTTAATTCTTGCAAAGTCGGTCGTTGCCGCTGATATTGTTCGTATTGATATTGACACTATGGACGTAAGTTCTTTGTATAATGGTGGTAGTTTTCCACAGTTTGTTTCTGTTGATGCAGACAATGCATTGGTCTACTGGGTCGACTATGACAGCGTGAAAAAGAGGCATAAACTGATGAAAACGTATTATAGTGGAACCACATCAGATTTAAATGTTAGTTACCCTGGAGTAATTAAAATAACTCAAGACATACTTCATTTGTATGTGTTGGATCTTGAAAACAACCGAATAGATAAATATGAGAAAAGTTTACTGCATAAAGTTGAAAGTATGGCGTTGTCAGTCCCTACAAATGAAATTATCACTGGATTCGGTAAGTACAGTTAGTGTTTATTTTTTAGCATGAGCTAGTAGATCGAGCATGGGATTTATTTGTGCTTGTGATAGAAAAATGGTATAGATTTTTTTACCATTAATGTAAAATCTTCTGGCGTAAAATTATTAAGTATAACCATGCGAACAGAAAAGAGTAGAACAATAGATTGCAAAATTTATTCATGTTTTATACATATTTAACTGCTTACTGCCCTACTAATATGCGTATTCCCGTTGCACCCTTGATACGACTGTATCCAGTCACCTAACCATTCAACTATCATTTTAATTACCATGTGATCAATTCAGTTAGCTTGTTTCTTTAACAGATGAAGATGAATGTTGTGTGGGAACTTACTGTAGTGTTCAATCGCTCTGTATAAATTATCCTGGTAGTTTTCAGTGTTGCAATGCAGGGTTTACGGGCAGTGAAACAGTGACTTGCGAAGGTACGTAGACCACCACGTTTTCCTTTGTAAAATATTTATTTTTTTGCTGTGCATGCACATAAGTATATTCGCAAAGAAGTGTACATGCTGCACTATATAGTTTTTATAGTGTACCATATTTTTGAAAGCGTTCGGCGAATTAACTTAAATCCTTTTTGCTTATTCAATTCAATCAATTAGAACTGTATATTTAATACATTGTATATAGTCATTATAAATTTGATGTAAAAAATTTACACAATTTTGTTTGAGGCTTTTTTTCCGTTGTCTGATCCTAACTTTTTTACTAAGTACTTTTTTGGTTTTCAAATATTAATAATATCTCCACCTCATTTCTAGAACGTGAAAAGCCAACAATTACCAAACTTTTAATATATTTTTCTTCAATAAACGTTTCGTGGGAATATTCTAAATATTTGGATGGAAGAATAACAAGAAACGAAGTTTGCATCACAAGACCGAGAATTTGCAAAAGTGTTGCTGGTGAAAAAATATCTGTATCGTTAACCCATTTAATTCCCGGAACTAAATATAACATCACAGTTCAAGGATTTACATCAGCTGGAGCAGTTCAACTGGTTAAAGTGCAAGCAACGACACAACAAAGTCGTAAGTTTCCGACACGTTAGTTTCATTATCATGCACAATATTTTAAGATCATTTTTCTTATTTGTTCTCTATTTTAATTGTTTTCTATTTTGTTTGTTTTGTTGCTTAATTGCCCTTAACGGAAATTTCTTATTAAATTTCATATATGGAAATTTCATATATAAAATGAGTGTGTGGAATTGGAACCTTTTTACATATGAAAATTTAATATATGAAATTTATATAAATGATATAAATCTCTATGCATATATATGAAATTTTCACGTACGGAAATTTTCACGTACGGAAATTTCATACGAAATGCATGGATATGTGGAATTGAAACCTTTTCATATATGAAGCTTTCACATATGAAATAAGTTATCTGTTTCGTATTTTAAATGAGGTATCACATGATTACATATGAAAATTTTGTTGTACCTAGATAGTATATTTATAAGTAATACCCCCCCCGAATATCGCCCCGGATTATTTTGTTCTCCGAGGGAATGTAAACCTCGTATTTCCCTCATTGCTCATGCAAGAGGGAAATTTATCCTTTGTCTTCTAATTTTCCCGTGCATGTTGATGAGGGAAAATTAGAAGACAAAGAAATCCTTTGTCTTCTTCTAATTTTTCCGTGCATGTTGATGAGGGAAAATTAGAAGACAAAGAAATCTTTTGTCTTCTTCTAAATTTCCCGCTTGCATATATTTTCCCTCATCAACATGCACGGGAAAATTAGATACAACTTCTCTGATCAACCGTGTAAATTTCCTGTCGGTAAGATTCTCAAAGTTTTCCTCGGCGATCATAATATTACAAACTAATAACATGACTTTTTGCGGCCCTCGAACTTTCACAAATCTTCCCTCGGCGGCGGGGAAATTTAATCGCTAATTTCCCTCAAGTCATGTTATTTTTATAAGTAATAACATGACTTGACAAATCTTCCCGAGGCAAAGGGGAAATTTAATCGCTAATTTCCCGAAAAGTCATGTTATTAGTTTGTTATTGCAGTTGGAGTTGACAAATCATCAGAAGCAGCTAAAACGCTATAGGCTTTTGATATAACTGGCGACTTAATGAACAGAGCCTGATCAAACCATTATATTTACCTTCTACTGTGTTTACTTTCAAGTTTCAATTTCCTTATCTTTATATAGAAATAAACAAAGATTTACTTACTGACACTCAATCACTGGGTGTAGACGTTCACGAGACAAGAGTATCGTTTAAATTACCTAGCTTAACCGCTACGGAAACCGATGAAATACAGTAAGTATTTTTCAGTATTTTTGGTATGTATATATAGAGTATGTAATTTCTATTTGGAGCTATATATGCACTGTTATTTTCAAGGAGTAATTATAACTCCCAAAACAGGAGTTAATAAAAAAGGTTCAAAACTATCCTATTTTGGAAGAAAAAAGTACTCCGCTGTAAAAGTTAAAATAACCTCTGAAGTTTGGAGTTAAAATAACCCATATTAGGGAGTAAACATTATTCCTATTTCAGAAGTAAAAACTAGGCCCAAAAAAAGGAAAAAAGATGGCGGAGACCAGAATTGAATTGACGAAGTCGTCGTGATTCGTATACAGGGCGTGTCTAGAAGTCAACTTAGGGCCTGTTTTATGATCCTTGGTTTACCGGGATGTTCCGGTGTACCGGGATCTCGTCTTGTAGATAATTTACTGTTATTTTCCAAGTTACGTTTATATGGAGACTGGGACGTCCCGCCGAACGGGATCTCGGTTGAAGTTTTCTATTTTGGACAAAATGTTTTAATTTTTACAACTGTGGAAACAAAGCAATTCATTCCGATGAAGGTAATAAACAGCTTTACCACTTTTATTTGTTCAAAAGCAAAAGGGAATCAACATATACGGATCGGAATCAACAGGAACCTTGACTCACAAATTTCTTATTTTAAAATTCCCCGTGTATTGAAGAAAGAATGAATGAGTATTTAAAAAAAGGCAAGTAAGTAATCGCTATATAATGTGGGCTCCATTATATACTTGCAAACTTGTTTTATAGATCATCTTGTTTACCAGGAAAAAAACTATATTGTTTGATATATGTGCATGTTCTGCTAATTATATTATAAAAGTGTAAGTAAGTTGTTTTTTATCTGTTTAAAGATGCGTTTAACTAATTTTGGTTTAATAGAGTTCATTATTATAGATTTGCAGAAAATTGAGCACAATTTATTTTGCATTTGAGACCAAAATACAACTTACTTAGCTTGAGATACATAATAGCGTACAGTCGACCTCGTATTTATAGCACAAAATGCGGACAAACAAACCTAAATCGACTTTCAAATTATTGCAAATGAGCAATTATCTATTGTTCGGACTGCAAGAATTATGGGTAAAAGCGGACAAAGTTAAATAGTGACGTCATCACGACAGAGCGCAGGGGCGGCGCGGAGCGTAAATTGTTTGGTATTAGTTGTGGTATATAACGTAGGGGGGTCTGACCCCCAGAAAATTTTGAAATCTAGAGGCTCTGAAATGCTATTTCCAACATTCTCCAGAAGATATTCTTTGAAAAAATCAAGCGAGATGAAGATCTAAATGCTAAGCATTTTACGCAGTTCGATGACTTCACGACCAAATTAACGGAAACATCCATTGAATTATATCTGTCTGAGACTATGATGTGACTAATAATATTGTAGCGGTACATTCCTTATATTCAAACGGCAAACGGTAAGTCTACTTTAAAGATATTTCGTTTTTAAAATTGTGGGATTGTTGGAAATACAAACCAGGCACAACTCACAAACATAATGGCAATGTATAACAAACTTGTTCACTGTTCTCTTACTTAGTTTTTAAGTTTACACTTTACAGTTGTGACACGATAGTAAAGAAAAAAGTTTTGAAACATCCCAGCGATGGCCACACGCCTCGCCACCGCAACGCCATCTTAGCGATACTGATGCGCTGCAGGTGTGAATACAGTAGTTTGCGTGATGCGCCGACAATACATATGATCAGCGCAACGTCTGCCTGGTTTTGCGAACGCAGGCGGCCAAGGTATTAGAATCGCAAAACTAATACCTTGTAGGATTGCGTTGTTAGATATACAAATATTCGCATCGTTCTTACCTTTGAAGGAGGACTTATGCCTTTTTTTTGTTAAATATGGATTCAAGAAGGTTTTCCTTTCGTCAGATAAATTCTAGTCATAATATTATCAAAGCTTCAAAATTGTTATAAATAATTGCTCTTTGTTTCCATATTATTGAAGTGTTGAACTCCAGTGTTGGGAGCTTTTCCTTGTGAAATAGGCGATACAGCCGATACTACATGGATGATTTATATATTGAGATGTTATATATTGTTAATGTAATGAAGTGAAAAGAATTGCAGACTTCTCGCTGCGAAATAAAAGCAGTTTTAAATCGAAATAGTAAAGCGTCTGACTTTAAAATATAAATATTGTACCACCTGTGGTGAAATTTAACACCGAAAATCCGCGTTTCTTGTCAAGCCAAGGTATTAGTTTTGAGATTCTAATACCTTGAGCCAGTTGAGGTCTAAGCCTTCCAAACACTTGTCGCTAAAGTCGCTAAGGTTGTTGCGCGCATCAGCGAGGACGGTACGGTACTGCGGAATTGAAATCAAACAATCAAAAACAAAGATGTTGTTTTCTTCATCCGTCTCTGTTCTTGGAATAATTATATTATTTTACAATTCATTTCAATCTGGAGAAAAAAAGGTATTAGACTAATACCTTTAATACCTTAGCGCGCCGCCCCTGACAGAGCGCTATTTGTTTTGCAACGAAAAGAACAAAAAAATTAACAAAGCGCAACATGTTTACATCAGCAATATTAAAACATTTTAACTGTCAGGCAAAGTAGTGACTGCAAGAAGTAATCCGGTAGTTTCCGTCGTAGGCTCCGTCGCTCATGGAGTTGATCGGTAATATGGGGGCTGGCTATACATTTCAGGAATTGCGTGTCTATTCACAGCGGCAGTACCATGTAATTGCATCCTTTCGCAACTGCTTTCGGTCGGATCTTAAAATATATATAATGAGTACTTCAATATGGCGTCGTTGGGTTGATCTGAACAGCCCTTATTGCCTCCAAGATTCCTCAAATATTTCATATTTTTATTGATCTGCACTATGTACAAAAATAATATTTAATGACAAAACTGTTTTTTGTTGCACTTACTATTTTTAAGAATTATTTTTGTTAGTTAAGTTTGGAAAAACGTCTTAAAAGCTTGTCAGAAGAATGAAGCTTATGCCTGCTAGTAATTTGCATCCCCTCTTTATTCATTCAAGTTCTTACCACCAATTAACTTTGCTAATCATCACGAGGGTTGCTGCATGATGATAATTAGGACCTTAAGATGCTACGACGACGAACGGTGCTTGAAAAACAACATAAATTCTATAACTGAAAAAAGTCACGGTAAACTGACTATTATATATTTGAAGTAATACTGTTTAAAACATGAGCAGCTGTGTCTTGTAATAGCTTCTAAAAACGACCCATTTGGTAAGTTCATTTGCGTAGTAAGTCTGAAAAATAACGTCTAAGCCGAGAAAATCAAAGCTAAAGTTTATGTAAATCAGGAGGTTTCTTTAAATTATTCATTCTCTTTTGTTTCACAACTAGAATATTTTATTTGGAGAACGTCGTCGTTGAAGTTGCCGTCGCAGCATCTTAATGGCCAAAATTTAAGCACGCTTAAGTTAAGCGTGCTTAAAATGCGCCACCTTGGTGCGTTTACACGGTCATTTAAGCTTATAGAATAATCTCTCACTAAAACACGTACACCATTATTCAACATGGCGGATGGCGGACAACCTATAGTTATGGTTTTGGAAGCTTTGTATGGGTAGCGTGCGTCAAAGAACAACGGAAGACATCGGTACACGAGAAAGAGTAATAGCTAAAAGAAATAAATAAACAAAGGAACAAAGAATAGCGAGATGGAAGCTTCTACAGCAGGGCAAAAAAAAGCATTTTATCGTATTAATAACAACGTGTTGATAGCAAGCGTTTTTCAATCCCGTTGCGTTTACACGGCCAAGTTAAGCGCGATTAACTGATCGTGCTCAGTTTAATCCACCTTATTGAGGTGGTGCAAACTAATCGCGATCAATTTTCGCCGATCTGTTTACACGGACATTTTAAGCCCGCTTAAAGTCAGATGTGGCTCATATCCCGCTTAACTTTTGACCGTGCATGTAAACACGGCTTAATATGTCCGACGTGACGGGGATTATTTAAATCCTAGAATCCTGAATTAATGAATTCGTATACGTCATATTGAATCGCAACATTTCAAGTTTCTTTTTAGTTTTATTCAGGTCATTGTCAAAAGACTATCTGTTGGTGAAAACGTTGAAGCCCTGCGACACATTCCAGAGAACAATTTAACAACATATGACACAGCTGACGGTGGATTTTTACCATACATCACGTTAAGACAGTACAGTTATGAAAACCAGAAAGTTATTGTTGTTGGAAATAGCGAAAGTACTAATTCGTTAGTACAAAAGAACAAATTGTCGACTGTTTACATAAATGGAGCACTAAAGGAGAATACCGAGTATGGTATATTGTTGCGAGTATATTATGACGATGGGGTAAGACAAAATTTACAGCATATACTTGCGCAAACAAATCTTTAATTCTATTTTATAGAATTGTTTCTACTAATCTATATTCCCAAGTAAGATCCTTTGTATCACTTAAAGTATAACTAAGCCATAAAATGACGTCTGTTTTGTTTGAAAATCAAAAAAATCAATCATAGTTGTATAATGAGAGTATAAATATGGGACCTGCTTCACAATGATTACCCCTGATGAAGACACTAGATCGGAGTGTCGAAACGTTGCGTCATGGACAGTAACTTTTTAAGCTACGTGGCAAAAACATTTAAACCAGAGTAGCGTTAAACTAATTGAAGTTAATGTCTAATTGAAGATTAGATTGCAGTTTAAACTAAAGTTAGTGAAAAACTTATTATGGGAGAAAACGAAGATCAGTTCAAGCCGGACCCGCAATCATGCTCTTGGCCAGTATAGACGTGATCACTAACTTATTTACACATTACAAATAAAAAACCCAACAAATAACCCAATTAGGGCAATACTAAGGAGATATTGAAAAAATGTTAATCCATCATGCAAATTTGTTGTTAGCCATCCTTCATAATTTTTAACGCCCTTTCCCACAAAAAAAATTTCATTTTAGGGGTTAGGTGCGCTTTAAAAAGTAAGTTTACGCAGTGTGCTCGTTGAAGCACTGAGAGATAAACAGAAGCAAACTCGTATTCGTGTTCTCAGTTTTCTTCGCTCCCAACCCAGCGCTCCAAACCAACGAAGGCGAGAGTGCAGGATAGACCCTGGACACAAGATTGCGCAGGAAGTTGTAAAAACTGTTTATGATGATGGACGTCAGTCTTATTTTTTATCTTTTTCTTGAACTTGTTTGGTTTTTTTCTGTTAAGGATGCATATTCTTCATCTGGTATCTTACAAGTGAAGACAAAAGATGCAGAGAGTTCAAACATCATGACAATTGTATTGATTGTTGTTATCGTTGTTGCAGTATTTTTGGTGGTTTTTATCATAGTTTGTTTAAGAAGGTTTGTGATAAATAATTTATCGGTTCCCTTAAAATAATTAAGCGATATATATATACTTTTGAGATGTCAGTGCGACTTATTGAGTTCTAAATTTTTGCACTGCAGTATATATAGTACATTTCTGACTTTTATATATGTTTTCCTAGTTTTCGTCTTCACAACATGAGCATGTTTCGTTCATAAATTAGCCTCACAAACTTATACATATTAGTCAAAACTGAATCCTGACTATTGATACTTTTGCAGAACAACTTTACAGTAGTCGGCATCTGGTTTAATTTTTAAAATATATTTCGAATATCTAAAATTACACGAGATATATGTATACCTTCTTTTTCGTGGTTAAAGTAAGCCTTTTTGCAAGAGATTAATATGAAAGAGCAATCGCCAATAGTTCATCATGTATCAAATGTGCTTGTTCAGAAATAATTTCTTTGTTTTATAGAAGTTATAACATTTTATAACTTAGCAATTTTACAGTATACTGTACTCGAGAATATACGTCGATTCGTATACCAGTATACGCCACCCAAGCAAGATCATATGGGTGATCTAACCCAGACAAAAACCTTATCCTTAAGCCTGGCTTATAGTCAGTAACTGGGTTTACCACTAACGTGACTGAACTACCGAGTTTACCGCGCCATCAAAATTCAAAAGTGACTGACGTGACTCGTGTATATACGGTAAAATATAAATGTACCTTTCAACTCTGCGAAGCAGGGCAATATTTCTGTTCATTGGCAAAATAGTACCATTTTTATAGCCTTTCATAGTCAATATTTTTGGAAAGGTTCATCATTCAAGTAAAAGTAACATTTATGTTGATTGACATTAGTCCTACCATGGCAAAGACAACTTGCGTAACACTTTATTTATAACACCATTATTATTATTATTATTATTATTATTATTATTATTATTATTATTATTATTATTATTATTATTATTATTATTATTATTATTATTATTATTATTATTATTATTATTATAAGGAATGGGGAAATCCCGAATTATTAGCTTTTTGAAATATTTGTATATAAATTTGCATGTTTTATTATATAGTCATTAGTTGTTATTATATATTATTAGTTGTGATTCAAGTAGCCAATTGTAAATTACCTTAATAAGCGAGATTTATAATTGTATATGTAGAAAAGAAAAAACATTTAATAAAGTTGCCATTATTATTATTATTACTATTATTATTACTATTATTTTTTTTATTTTTTTTTTGGCCGGTCATCTTAGACGGCCGGTCATCTTAGACGTGCGTCTTGGCGGTAGGGCATTTTTACGTATATGTATCACAAAAATGCCGCCAAGGAGAAAGGATAAGGCCTCTGGCAGAATAAAATGGACTGACCAAATGGTAATCGATATATTGGACTGCCGTAAAAGAGCTTTAGATCAATACAGAAGTAACTGTGATGGTATATCCAGTCGTGGAAGAACCAGCTATATGGAGATTATGAAACGATTGTGGGAAGAAAAAGGGTATGCATTGTTGGGTTTAACAGCTCAGAATTTACGGGACAGAGCAGCTTACTATGAGAAAAATCGGAGAGATATTGGGGGATCATCCTCGAGTGGAATTGAAGAGCAAGTTCAACAAGAAAGTATTGCCTCCCAAGAAAATGGCGAGTCTGAAGACCCTGAAATAGCGATCGTGGAGAATTCAGACGAGATTTGCATAACTGAAAATGCAAATAGCAGCACTTTTTCTGCATCAGTAGAAACAGAACAATTGCAGGATATTCCTAATATCGAGAATGAAGGGCACTTTGGAGAATTGAATAATAATGCGAGCAGTTCTTTACCCGATGAGAGAGATTTTCGATGGGATGAAGTACATGGAAGTGTCTTCTGCCAAAGGATAGATAAAGCATATGAAGAGATTGTTCATTGGAAGCGCAATGTTTTCTTGATACCGTCCGGAAAAGGTGGTAAATCTTTCGTACAAGAGTTGGCACGGTTATATATATCAATCGTATGCAGATGCTAATGCACTCGAACGCGTTGCCTTAAAAGCCTGCTCTGTCATGCAATGTCTATTGTTGCAAAAACCACACGCCAAAAGTAAAACAAAGGAACATGTCATTCATTTGGAAAGGAGGATAAAGCTTTGGTCACAAGGGAATGTTGAAGCGCTTCTTCATGAAGGGAAATGTATTCAAAAACATCTCACATCAAACACACATAGAACGGTTGAGTTGGAGAAGATTGCTCGAGGTTTTAGCCGCCTCATGATGCAGGGTAAAGTTCGTCAAGCCGTTCGGTTAATTTCTAACGCCGAAAGAGGAGGTATTCTATCTATTGATGAACTAATACCCATGGGAACTGATGAAAATGGTAATACCAACTGGCAAACCACCCGCGACATCTTAATACAGAAACATCCCGAAGGAAAGATTCCACCACCAGAAACGCTTCTCCCAGAACCAGAAAGCGACGAAATCTACCATGATCCTATCATTTTCGAAAGGATAACTGGAGATAGCATCAAGCAAGCAGCGAATAGGACACAGGGTGCTGCTGGTCCATCAGGGGTAGATGCCTATGCGTGGCGACGGTTCTGTTCATCGTTTAAAAGCGCTTCTGTGGATCTGTGTAACGCTATGGCCGGAGTGGCACGACGTTTGTGTACAACACCCGTTCATCCCGATGGAATATCAGCATTCGTTGCATGTCGCTTAATCCCACTGGATAAAGATCCAGGAGTACGACCAAGCGGGATTGGAGAAGTTCCTAGACGGATAATAGCAAAATCTATCCTTAAAGTAATCGGTGAAGATGTCAAATCAGCTGCGGGGTGCCTTCAGACATGTGCTGGGCACGAAGCGGGGTGTGAAGCTGCTATTCATGCAATGAAGGAAATTCAAGCTCTA